>OX421974.1:46057519-46657519 GCA_949128135.1 Parasteatoda lunata | reverse complement strand
GTTAATTTATTTTATTTCAAGCTTTTGAACTGTAAAAATTAAAATTTTTTAACTTGAATAAGTTATTCTCACGTTGAAACGATGCATGCGTGTTAAAATTGGAGATCTTATCTTTAGGATCGATTTTGGATATCTCATACTTATCTTTAAAATCTATTTTATTTTATTATTTAGAGTTTTAGAATATTACTTCATTTGTAATTTTATTGTTGGGGTCTTTAAATATTCTCATGAAATAAAAAAGAAACATGATTGATATATTTATGTCAATTACATTAAAGATGACGCAAAAGTATTTATAAGAATTTTTTTTCGTTTTTCAATGAAGGGCAAACATCTTCCCGCCTTTCAATTTCATTCTGCTATTAAAATGCGTTTTCACTTTCCAGTAAATAACCCGTATAATCACACGTTATAATTTAATGGTGTTCTCCCTTTTTCTATTCAATAGAAATTTGAGGTCCAAATATATTGATTTTATTTTCTATTATCTTTATTTTTTATAATAATTCTATTATCTTTATTTTTTATAATAATTCTATTATCTTTATTTTTTATAATAATTCTATTATCTTTATTTTTTATAATAATTGTGCATTAAGGATCTTTAACATTATGAAAGGAGGTGAACAGGAAAGTTTAGGAAGTTTTAGGAAGAACAACGTGTACACAATTTTTTTAAAAAAAATTAATAATGACTTTGAAAAAGATCCAAGGAAAACAACCATGAAAATTATAGATTTCTAACAAAGTTCTGAAAATCTATTTTAATTTATAAACTTAAAGAAAGATATTTAAATCGATGAATCTGTAAAAAGAAGGAAATATCTATATTATCTAGGATTATCTATATTGGTTTGCGTGAAATAAAGAGAATCTTTTTTCTGTCCGAGGTTGACAGTGATAATACAAGAACATTATTTTTACAAAAATAGAATATAGATTAAAACAATAAATAAAATATTAAAAAAAAATATATAGCAACAAAACTATATTGTTCAAGTTTTAAGCGATTAAGGGTCCAACAATGACTATGATGGAGATTTTCTCTAACCTTCCAAGGCATCTCGTAATAAAATAAATAAAATTTAATAACCTAAAATAAGTTGAGTTTTTTAAGGAAAACTATTTCTACCAGGTCTGCAAGAATGTTTCGTGAATGCTGCTGAAATATTTGCAAGGTAACATTAATATTTATTTCATAAAAAAATAAAGCGTTCATTAATAGAAAGTTATGAATTTGTTTTATTAATTTTATGTAATCATAATGCAATATTAATGAGTTGCGTCGTGAGAATGGTATACACCAATTTTGGATTTGGTTTATATCAATTTTGGTTTATATCAGAATTGTTTGGGCTGGTGTTTTCATTTCTGGTTTATACCAATTTGTCATTCCTGGTTAGAAGAAAAAAAAAATGATTTTGGAGATAAAACCAAAATATATGGAATTTAAACCTTTCATTTGGTAATTTTTTCTTTCGTCTGGTTTATTGAAAATTCTAGTTTTTAAAATTATATTTCTTATTAACACATATTTAGAAAAAATACAAAACTGAAAAGTAAATTTAACTGAATATATGGTTTCTATATGCCATGCTCTAAGGTATCACAATAAAATTACCAAATCTTACCACATTTACTACTAAGCAGCATAGAAATGGAACCATATTTTATTGTTAATTTTACCAAAAGTCATTACCAAAGTATTTCGGTAAATAAATACTATGCTTTTTAGCGTTCCCATTTAGCCATAAATACGCAAATTTTACTGCATTCTGATAGTTTTGACCATGTTTTTTTCCCCTCGGTATTGTACCAGCATTATCTTCTGTAGCCTTTTTTTGTAATTGTATGCATATTTTTAATTTGTTTATATTGAAACAATACTTTTTTTAAAAAAAATTCAGAGTTTGATCCAATAACCAACTCATAAAGACATTAAGTTCATTCTTATTGCATAAAAATTAAGTTCATAATGCGTTTGAGTTGTGTTCATAATTTTTAATCTATTTCCCCTGAAATGCATAAAACATTAATGTCTGTAAGTCAGGATTTCTGAAATGCTCATAAAAACTTATGAAAGCATATAAAATATAAATGAGGTGCAAAGGAAAAAAATAAACACCTTCTAAATAAGCTTGCCATGTTTGTGAATGCGTGAGAAAAGAAAGGAAAACTTTTATTGCTTTTCTTTTATCTATTGTATGGAATTTCAACATAACATTTTGACTTAATTCATTCAGTTATATAAAAAAAAAAAACAAATTTTTTTCTTCAGATCTCTTTTTTTATTTAATAATTTTTTAAACGTAAAATTCATCGTAGTTTTTCAAGTTCTCAGTGAAATTTTGTTATTTAAGATTTTTAATCTTGCTTAAATATATTTGATATATTTTTTTTTTCATTTTCGCAATTAAAATATTTTTAAAGTTCTGTTTCTTCAAAACATTTTAATTAAAACATTTTAAAATTAACACAATTTTACGCACTGATTAGGCATGTTTTTTCATCACCATTAAAAAAATTAAAATTCCTTTTACATTGATGATCTATAACTTCTGAAACAAAAGAAAACTGCTTAGTTACTTACATTAATATCCGATATAAATTATAACATCAGATTTCACAATAATTCTCTAAATTTAGTTTTATAAAAAATAAAAAAAACTAAGCCAGACGTTAAAAACGTGATAATAATATTTTTTTCAAAACCTTAGGAAAGCGTAGATCTATAAATAGAAAGAAATATTTTAATTGCCATTAATATATAAAAGTAATAGCGGAAGCAGCCTTTCTGGCTTTTGCTGCGTTCTTCACCAATTACTAGCTCCATTCAATTAATATATATACTAATTTGTGTATACACGGGCAAAGACACAAATCTAAATGAAAGAAGAGATGAATATATATCATATCATATTCATCAATCCCATTTAATATATATATATCATAATTAAAAGCCTTTGTAAAATGTTTTATTTCACGCTGTAATGGTAAATTTGTACAAGCATTTTTCTAACTTTCTAATTTTCAAGTGTTTTTTTAAGCTTGATGTTCTGTATATTCAATTATATGTTCATATGTAGGCTAAATATTGAGTAAATTAAAAATTATAAGAATTGCTCCGAGTTGTGTTGCTAGAAAGATAACAAAACAATTATATAAAATTTGGTGGACATAAAAACAAATTAAAATTATATTAACGAATATTAAATTTGTTGAATATCAGTGATATTTTATTAAGGTCATGCTTGAAAATAATTTTGTTCAGGTATTTAGGTATATTTTTAGGTATTTTGCTTTAAAAGAATTTAAATTGTGTGACTATATTTTTTGTCCGACTGCGCTGTAAAATTAAAAAAAATTTATTTGCAGAACATGAGAAAATGATAATGAGATTGGGAGCATATGTTCCTGATATGATAGTGTTGGTTACTACATTGAGAAACAAAAATATGGCTAAAACTACCAGAATATGGAAAAATTTATAATGTTTTTGTCTTTATGGGAATGCCAAAAAGCTCGGTAATATTTACCGAGGTGCTTTGGTAATGATTTTAGTAAAATTAACAATAAAATATGGTTTTACAATCTGTGATAAAATTTGGTAATTTCATCATGATATCTTAAAACATGCCATAAAAACCCTTTATTCGGTTAAATTTACTTTCAGTTTTTTTGTTTTTTACTAAATGTTTGGTAATAAGAACTATAATTTTTAAAACCAGAATTTACAGTAAACCATTACCATATAAACAGAAAATTACTGCACAAAAAAATTAGAAAGTGGTATAAAAACCATTTATTTGCTTAAACTTAGTTATCAGATTACTACAAATGTGGTAATAAGGACTATAATTCTATAATTTTGAAAACTCACCCGATTTCCGATAGATCAAGCGACCGGAAAAATTACCAAACGAATGGTTTAAATATTTTGGATTCCTTAACCAAAAATGATTTTTTTATTGTTTGTTTATTTTATTTTATTTTGACTTGAAATGTCATAATTATATAGTGCAGTAATTTTACCAGAATTTTTTCTCCGTGTATATAAACGTTGAATTCTCGCGTTGACCATCGAAATAATTTCAAGAGTGTCCTGGAATCTAATTAGAAATTATTCATCCGGGAATGAAATAAATGCTAATTTACAATTTATCAAGTTACTAATTAATAATTGAGAATTCTTTTTATTTTGTTAATTGACATTTATTTTATAAAACTTAGTTACTAAATTTAAATTTTTAAGGTTTTAAGTATTTTTTAAATTTTCTAAAATGCTATTACAGAAACTTAAATTTTTTTTAAAGAAAAGTATAAGATTTTAAAAACTGAGAATATTTAACTGAGTTTTATAAACACATTTTAGTAACTAAAGAGCAATACAATATGTTACTAAGTTACCATAGCGTGCATTTAATAAAATAAAAGGTAATAAAAAAAATTGAAGCATTAATTTATGACTTTAAGGGTTTCGGTATTAAGAATTGTATGGAATATACCTAGGTTTTAAAATTGGATTTGAAAAAGAAATAGATTCTGACTTCAAAATATATTTTTGATTCAAGTAAAACATAGCTTTAAATAACAACAGTAAAATTGCACAGAAATCCTTCGCCTTGAGTATAACTTTAATTGGTTTCATTCCCTTTAAAAATGATTCTTAGAACTATTCTAAAATTTTAGCTTAATTTTAACACATGAATACCTAGATTTATGGTGTCATTTCCAACATTTTTATGTGTGTTTGTGAAAAAAAAAATTATGTGCTATTTTTAAGCCATCGGCTTATCTAGTAACAGCTAGTTCTTCAGTACCACCATTTGATTTATTTCCTCTAAAAATTGCCTACAAATATTTGTTAAGTGCTTAAACATTTATGGTTGATTCAACTTTTATTTTATTGATCGATTCTGTTAAAGTTTTCATGGAGTAAGATTAATCTAAAAGTTCATTTGATATCTTCAGTTAATGAGATGCTTTCAGTTAATTCTTCATTTGTTGATATTGTAAGCAGCGATAGTATTAAGTTGTTTTTTTAATTACTGCGTATTTTCACATTTTGGCTCATTCGAGAAAATAGTAGATTAAAATAATAGTATAGATTTGGTCCAAGAATAATCCTTAAATACTCGACATTCAAGGTGCCGGTACTTTTATTATGAAATCCATTTTTACCAAAACATGTTGCGGAACAAAAAATCTGATACACGATAATTTTTGCAGTATTAATATTACCGTAAAATCATTAAATCACTATAATTAAAAAAACATTTCTGTAAAATTTACGGTTTAATATTTAACGGTTAAATAGATTTTATGGATGATTCACCCAAAAAGTCTGTATTTTATACCGTAATTTAATACGGAATTTTTTACATTGTACATACAAATACATGGCTTTATTATTATGGTCAGGCTTACGTTATTTTCCAAACGTTTCTTATTGCTAATATTTCCTCCATATATTTTTTATTTAAGTTCAATTCTTATTTAAATGGCTAATTTACTTCGTTACGTAACGGTCATAGTATTTTGACGTCAGCGATCGGAAACATCACTGAGAGTTAGTTATTCGTAACGTCAGATTATTTACTCAAATTTCAAGTTCAAGTATCTTTATAATGAGGTCCTTATTAAAAGCTTTTTTTCTTATTGAAAAATGTTTGACATACTTTTGTTAAAGTTACTTTTTAGTTGATGGTTTTAATTGGTGAGTTTTAATTTACGTACTTTTTCAATTGACGAGTTTTCTTCAACTCTATGTAAATGCCTGTAGAAATGAAAACGCTTTCGAAACTTTTATGGCCATAATATTTTTTTAAACTTGTGAAAAATATTTTCCCTACTATTGAACTTTTATAGACTGCAGGCGGTCGTCCCATTTCTGTTTCTTTAATATTTGCTAATTAATTGTGCAATGCCGTCCCTAAATGATGTTACACTTTTTCTTCAATAATTTTGACTCCCGTTTGTCACAAAATGTCACGCTCTACCATACCTTACACCTTTGTCACTTATTACGTAATATTTCATCAAAAACAAACCACATGTTATAAATCGTATTTCTATTTCTTTTTCAAATTTAGCTTTCTTTTTATAATTTATATATTTTAATTATCTATATTTGTAAATATAACAATGATAGTGATGTGAAATTATTTTAATGAAAAAAAATATCGAAACAAATAATATAAAAATACTTGTCTGTGACATTTTAGTCAAAATGACTAAAGTCACTTTAGTCAAAATGACTAAAACGTTTGATGTCACACTTAATGTAACCCTCTCTAAACCCAATGTCACAAACCATCACAATTTCAAAAACTCCCTCTTTCTCTTTCAAGTATGGCATCAATTACGACTGGCCCCTTCTGCAAAGTGTTTGTATTTGTAATTAAGTATTGAAAAGCTATGTAAACAGCCATTTTTTTCACAAAGCTTTTCAATTCTAAATCTCGATTCTCCATTTTGGAAAAAATGGAGAATCGGAAATGGAAAAATTCCATTTTTCAGGCTTTTAATATGACTGATGCCAAGGTACAATTGATTTTTTCTTTCTTTAATTTCATTGTATTTTTTTTCCTTTGCTCATTGAATTATTTTACATATCGAGAACTAATATCGAGAATGCTCAAAACTAACAGAATAATATAAAATTTACCGTGTAAGACATGGTTTTATAATGTGTGATGATATTTGGCGAATGTTTTAAAATTTGATTTTTCGTTATACTTAAGAGCAGGGCATAAAAACCATTTATTTGGTTAAATTTAATTTTCAGTTTTGTATTTTTTACTAAATATGTGGTAATAAGAACTGTATTTTTGAAAACTAGAATTTCGGGATACGTGTTACCATATGAACGGAAAAATTACCAACTGATTGGTATAAATACCATATATTTTGTTTTTTATTACCAGAATTATGATTTTTTTTACTTGAAATGGTAATATTACTGTACAGTAATTTTACTAGATTTTTTTCTTATCACAATATTTATTGATAATGTTAATTACAACTTTTTTTAAAGTATAAAAACGCCACAAACTGTGTACGCCCTTGCATATTTCATCAATTTATTAATATGAATTGATTAAATGAAATTATAAAAACTCACAATAACTTTTTTTTTCGAAAGACCGATGAAGTAATAAAGCTGTGTAGAAACACTTTTCTTAAGATTTTTTACATTTGAAATTCATGAGAAACGAGAATGATTTTCTGTTCCTCTTTGTTTACGCTAAAAACTTTCCATTGCTTTCTACGACTAATGCTTTTTTTTTTAAATATATACTTCTTAAAATAAAATTTCTTTTAAATGCATTATACTCTCTTTTTACAGAAAAACATAAAAATGCATAGTTTACAGAAATTTCAGCAATACAGACACAACTAAGAATGGAACACGAAAGAATAAAAAAATAAAATTAAAAATTGAATAATAAAATAGTAAAGAATTTTAAAACAATAGTGCAAAATCCAAAGTAGAAGGTCATGAATTTTTCCAGGAAATTGTTAGTTCCGAAAATTCCACTTTCATAAGACTTGTTTGTGTTTCTGAAGGTCATTTTCACTAAAAGTTTTTCTTTGTTCACTAGATTTTAGAAATTTTTCTGAAAATGGTGACCTTGCTTTCACGATTCACATTATCTAATTTAATGTGAAGTGCGGAACTTAATGCATGGTTAGAAAAAAAAAACTCTTTAGTTCTATATTTTTATCCTAAATTATAAGTAAAAAAATTATGTTTGTAAAGTTATTTAAAGAAATTAAATAAGAGAATTGATCAATTTTTCTTCTCTAAAATTTCAATATTTATTATTTATAAATCTTTCTTTATGAAGTCCATATTTGAATCCACAATAAAAGAAGATATAAAATCGAAGAAAATATAAATTTATAACAAAATATATAAGAATTCTTTATAATTACGTATAAAGGGTTTATAGAAATTTTATTTTAAAGTTTCAGTTGTACCTTATGATTCATAGTCATGCATGCTACATACTCATGCGTCTTCTATATTTTGTGAGAAAACGTTTCATTTCGAATTTCAAATTTTTCTATTTCTATAGCGTTTGCTATTTAAACTGTGAAGGGCAAATTTTTTAAAAATTAGCAAAACATTTCATTGCTGAATTTTAAAAATGAGTAAAAAAAAAAAAAACTTCGTTTTTAAAAGTCATTTTTTTTGTAAGGTGCATTATTTTTTATATAAAACTATAAATTGTATAATTAGTCTAAATATAAATTTTAGAAATACATCGTATAACGAGTGTTAAACTCTCAAATTTAACCGAAACTGTTTTGACTACCCCATGAACTCTTCACTTCACAGGATGACGACAAGAGAATAAGACCTTTAGTTTTTCCTCACCTTTTAATTTCTCTTTCATTTGTTTTAAGTAAATTGTTAATTTTCCGTTAAGTTTTAATTAAGCACATTTTTGCCTCTTTCTTGTAAACTTTGTTGAGTAGAATTATTTCTGTTTATTTTTTTGTGCCGTGAAGAAAAAAACTCAAGTCACCAAAGCCGGCACAATCTGCTTGTGCGGCAATTTCATTTTTACATTTTATGGTGTTATTTTTGCATAAAAATAATATATTTTATCGCTATTTTAAGTGTCAATTGAAAAAAATACTTATAAAATTAAAGAAAAATTCACATAGAAACGGTTAAGAAAAAGTCTACAAAAAAAGTAAATAAATGAACGAATAAATAAATAAACAAATCAATAAATAATTAAACAAAGTTAAAGTAATAAATAAATGATCATAAATAAATAAGAAATAATTTAATAAGCCAATAAAAAAACAAAAATTATAAAATATTGAAAGTTAAGAAAGTATTTAAATTAAATTTCTATTATTGTTATCCTGTTATTTTTTACAATGACAGAAAAAAAATTCATTTTGTATATTTAAGCAAAATTATTTTTTTATATTAATAGACTTATATCTTAAAAAAATTAAACTCAGGAAAAATTAAAACCGTAATTAAATTAAAAAAAAAAAAAATTGAATTTCGCAAAAGGAATAAATAAAGATTTAAGTTAATGAGTTTACGTTTTATTAAGCGTATTAGCAGATGTTTCCGAAATTTACTTTCATTTTTTTTTTGCCTAACATCTGTGAAGTAGAGATCAAATATTAATGCTATATTCATAGAATTGCGAAATTTCGCCAGCCTCTAACAAAGGAATAAAATATATGTAATTACTTCTGTTTGGATTTGTGATTGATATTTTTGCTCCATTAATATAAATCAAACTTATTTGATTCAAGAAAATAGTCATGATTTATAATTTTTTAATAATCGATATTTAAAGTTTAGAAAACTTTAAATTTTGCATGAAATTCCTCCGTGCTGTAACAATATCATAAAATCTATGTAGAATAAAATCTATGTAATAACTACTGTTTGAATAAGTGCTTGATTTTTTTTGCATCGTTAATACAAATCAAACTTATTTGATTTACATAAATTTGCATGTTTTATAATTTTTTAATCTATTGTTAATCGAAATATTAAATAAAAAATATAGCTAAA
Organism: Parasteatoda lunata; assembly: GCA_949128135.1. Classification (NCBI taxonomy): domain Eukaryota; kingdom Metazoa; phylum Arthropoda; class Arachnida; order Araneae; family Theridiidae; genus Parasteatoda; species Parasteatoda lunata. The sequence goes on along the minus strand of OX421974.1, from coordinate 46,647,960 downwards.
AAATTATAATTTTGCACTACAACATTTATATAAGACTTTAAAAATACTTTTAATTATTTTATATTTTTATTCTAACTATTATAATATGTGTTTAAAACTAGAAAGCTTTAAAATGAGAAATGTTACTTCATGTATATTTGATGACTTTTTGTTAGGCTGACTGATACACTGCTACAAATTCCGGATCAAATTACGATATTAAGTACCGGCACATTGGGTGCATTATCCGTAAAATCAATTTTAACGCAAAATCCATTTTTACCCTAAAATATTATACGGTAATATTTACAGTGATATTATATATTTATTTTAAAGTGATTATTCTAAATACTGTTTCTGTTTCTTAGGCAAGTATAAATTAATAAATATTTTTACAACATATTTTTTTTAATGACTTAATAGTTCAGAGTGATTATATAGATTAACGAATATTTTTAAATTATCACTTGATTACTTACTTTTTTTTTTCATGTTTTAATTAAAAGTAGTAATTTAACTGAGGTAATTTTATTTATGATTAATAATGCGTGGTACAGAAGTTTATTGACCCTGCATACATATTTTTAATTTTCATTAGTAACTTGACTTAAAAATATTAACCTCAAAACTACCAGAATATGGTTAAGTTTACTGAGTGTCCGGCTCTATGGGATCAAAAAGCCCGGTAATTTTTACCGAAACGCTTTGGTAATGATTTTGGTAAAACTAGCAATAAAATATGGTTTTATAATGTGGGATAAATTTTGATAAATATGGTTTTGATAAAGTTTTGGTAACTCTTTCGTGATAACTTAGAGCATGGCATAAAATCCATTTATTTGGTTAAATTTACTTTATCTATTTTTATTACAACTATCTATTTTTTACAATATTATCTATTTTTTTTTAAAATTTTTTGTTACAATTATCTATTTTTTTACTAAATGTGTGGTAATAAAAGCTATAATTTAAAAAACTAGAATTTCCACTGAAACGTTACCATATAAACTAAAAAATCACCCAATGATTGGTTTACATATAATATATTTTGCTTTTATTAACCAGAATTATTTTTTTAAAAAAGAAATGTCATTTCCATCCAGCTCGGTAATTTTTCTCTCCACGTTTTTTTCACGTTTTTATTTAAAAATAATAATTTAACTATAGTATTGATGTTAATTATGATTAATAACAGGTGGCATGGAAATTTATTAATCCTTTATATATATTTGGGGCTTTTAACTCAACTTATTAGAGAACTTATTAGTTTTGAGAAGTTTGATTTTAAGCAGTATAGGTAAAAATTTATTTAAATTCGTGTGTCTCTCCAGGTTTCCCAGAACCTCCAGGTGGAGAACCAACAGCCAATGAAGTAACAGATCATTCACTTGTTCTCAGTTGGTATGGTTCCATGTATGATGGAGGAAGCGTTGTGACAGGCTATCAGGTGGAAATGTGCACATTGCCCAGTAAGACGTAAGTGGTTCAATCTAACATTGTGCTGTGGGATTCTGGAACACTGAGGTTTTTTAGAAGTTAAATTTTTAGGGTGCCTAAGTACGTTCAGACACAAAATTTTGAAATTTTTAACTTGGATTTTTTTAAATTTGGATTTATGTGTGTATTATACACTAAAACATGATAAAAAAAACAAATAAATAAGGAAAGAAAATTGTTTTTATAGACAATATAGAAGAAAACTGATAAAAAAAACACCGAAAGCCGACCTCTTATTAAAATCAAATAGCATGGGTTAAATTTATTATTTTTCATTACTCTTGCTTTAAAAAACGCATTAAAACTCAACTTAGGGAAAAGACAACGAATTAGACATAATAATAATGTTTAGATACTTAACAGTAAAATTTGAAACTTATTTGGAAAAAAAGGCCAAGAATTGCTATTAGTTATTTTTATTTTAGCTGTAAGATACGAATTAATATTAGAAGATACAATCCACTAGTCTGTAGTCTATTCTCTCTCTCTCTATTATATATATATATATATATATACGAGTATATATATATATATAAAACATTCTTCTACATTGCTTCAAATCAGAAGGTATAGATAGCAGTATGAACACTAACTCCTTGTTAACAGACAAAATGTACTCGAATAGAATATAGGCGTGAGTTCACCTGCTTTTATCATTTGAAGTTCTAAAATTACATAATCCAACTGTCATGCTGAGATCGTAAAGCGTCAAACACGTGCAGTGGAGCCAGGTTTTTTTTCTTTCAACAAATTTAAGTAGGGATAAAATTACGTTTTACTGGTAGTAAATATTGTGCGTGGGAACTGGTTCAATGTAAAAATGTATTGTGTTTGTATGTAATGCGTTTGTTACTGATATGACAACAAGTAAAATAGGCTTACAGCTTGAGTGATAAATATAAAAGGCTACACTGTAAAAAAATTCCAGATCAAATTACGGTATAAAGTACCGACTCTTTGGGAGTCATTTTATCATAGCATTCATTTTTTGCATAAAATAATATACCTTAATTCTTACAGTAGCATTTATTTAAGTAGAACAGTTGATTTTACTTTAATTACTGTAAAAATTACCAATTTTCCAATTACCAAAAACCAATTTTTCCTGTAAACCGTTACTGTATAAACAGAAAAATTACCAAATAAATGGTTTAAATACCGTATACTTTAGTTTTATTACCAGAACTATAGTTTTTTCGCCAGCAATATCATGACAATTTTGCAGAAGTCCATTAAAATTAACTAAATTTATATGATAAAGACATTTCTGGTGAAGGAAACATCAATTCTAAGAATTAAACTGAAAACTTCAGTATTTAAACTATTTATATTGTCATTTTAATGTTCGCTGTTACTGAAACTTCCGCTTTTCAAAATTATAGTTCTCTATAATTTTGAAGATTTAGTACACATATATATTCATTTAGTATAGACATTTTTATAGACATTAAGACCAAATTTGTGATTCTCATGCCATGCTTTAAAGTATCACGGTAAATTACCAGAACCATCAATTATTTTACAATTTATTTGGTCTTTGCTTCTTACAAAAAACTAGGGTGATAATATATTCACATTTCTTTATTAGTTTATTTAAATTTTTGATAGGAGTTCGATGACTGCTAATTATTTCTGTTGTTGTTGTTGTTGTTGTTACTAATGCCTCTTGCCAATACAAGCAAGCCTCTGTTATGGATATCCTATCGATTTTTAAGGTAGAGAGTGCGCTTCTTGTTTTTCAGTGCCGCCATCTGTAACGAAGAAAACGACTTCAGTCCAACACACGTCACAGCTCGTTTTAAAAGGAGAACCCATTCAAACATCCACTGATCGTACCTGAGAACGGTCAATCTCCAATTCAGTATTCCCAGAGTTATTGATTTGTTATAGGAACATGGAAGACTTTGTGACCCCGACAGATTTAACTTGCACCTGTCACTCATGAATACTCGGGGTTTTTTCAACCGGTGGGATTCGATTCGAACTCACCACCTCACGAACATGAGCCCAGTGTCCTACCAACTGTTCTATCCTAGCCCGTAAATTATTTCTTATTCTAATGTAATTTATCAGAGCCGTGATTGGTCAGGAGATAGAGTTTTTGCTTTCCAACGAGGTGACCTGAGCGATGGCTGATCGATACGAATTTCGCACCCGTCTTTGCACCAACTACAGTGCTGACGTAAAATATCCTCATTGGTAGATGGATCATGGGATAGAGTGCTTTTGCCGCCAGGCTAATCGTGAGAGGTCTTCGTGGTTTTTTTCTCTACATGAAACGCAAATGCGAGTTAGTTCTATCAAAAAGTCCTTCGCGAAGACAAATTTTTCCCAATACTTGATCCAGGAGTTCCTTTTCTCCTGGATTGGGTTCAAAATTACGAAATTACGGAGTTGAACATCAGTTAAACCCAAAAAATTTGGTCGGCTGTTCTACGACGGTAATAAAATATAATTTCTTAATTATAAAAATGGTTAAAGGGAAATTAAAGTGCTTAAAGATACTAAACTAAGATATATCATATTACAGTGACTGTTTTATCTATATTTTATGAAGTATTGGGATCTACATATTTATTTACCTACATATGAGGGTTTCTTCATAAATACAAAGAACAGCTTAAAAACTCTTTCCAGTTTGAAAAACATACAGCGTATTTTTACAAAAGACAGCAAGAATATACATCAAATGTTATAGCGGGATTTGACCCCACTACTTAATACGCTTCAGAACAGCTAGAGGAATAGCAATACTACACGGCGAGGTTCAAGCAGAACAACCATGTATCATTGGGTCTCCATTGCCACGGGATGTTGTCCTTCTACCAAACGCTTTGAAACACAGAGGTAGTGGGTTCAATAACTTTTCGCTATTTTTCTCACTTTTATTTTATTTGTTCTGCAATTTGACAAGAGGCAAGCAATTATTTGCATTAAGCACATGACTCGGTATATGAATCTAAATCAAATTTATTTGTTTACTACTACACATGCATACTCAAGCTTTAATTCGAACCAGCTACCTCCATTTTAAAGAACGTTTGGCAAACAAAAAAGACTGCTGTAAAGAATATTTTGAAAAAAAAAAATTCATCACTATTTCAAGAATTTTTTTTTAATTATTGTTATACATACACATGCAGACTTGTTTATTCATTACAAAACACCCATTATAAGCCTACTCAAGTTTAAGAAAAGATTTCGCAAATTAGAGACAAACATTACTAAGATCCATTTATTGCAATGTGGAGGTAGCTAGTTCGAGTTCGAATCTCACGACGTCCAAGGCTGTATGTGTGTGCTATCTTTCTCTATCATGTGCTACCTGTATATCGACTTGACAAAGGTAGATTAGGAAAAAAAAACAAAACAAATGAAGACGAGAAACAAAGTTGACCACTGTTTGCTAAATAAAATAGAAGTTATCAAAATGAAAATTTTTGCGTAATCTCAAACAAGACTACATTTTTGCGCCTGTGTGAAAATTACGTAATTTTTCCGCATTTACAACCAAACTGTATGGCAATAAAAACCATATTTTATTGTTAATTTTTATTAAAAAGCCATTACCGAAGCTCTTCGGTAAAAATTACCGTGTTTTTTGGTGTTCTTATATAGTCAGAAACACCGTAAATTTAACCACATTCTGGTAGTTTCGATCATACTTCTTTGATCTTGATCTCTACTTTGATCTTGAAAAAATTATGACCTATCGATTATGAAACTGTAATATTTAAACACACATACTTATTTCACAGTTTCACTACTTTTTTCATAATTTCCAAATATTATTTTATATTTATAATTCTATATTTCTATTTTATATCGATTTTAATTTTTTTGCAATTGAAAGAATTAGTTTCTAAATATTGTTTTTTAACCATCTATGAAATAATATTTCCTTCATTTTAATTTTAGGTGGCAAAAAGTCGCTTCATCTGTAAACACTAGTTGCTCCGTTCAAGGTTTGTCAAAGGGTCAGCGATACATATTTAGAGTTAGGGCAGAAAATCGCTATGGTTTGAGTCATCCAAGTAAAGAGTCTAAAGTTATTTGCTTGGACGATTTCCTCATGGATAGTTCCTCAGATGAAGAACTAAGTAAGTGCAAATCGATTATAGACTTTAGATTCTGTTTTTAAATTAATTACTGTTTTCAAAATCCATAACTGGCCTTCAAATTTCTGTTTAAATCTGTAGTTACTATCTCGGAATCTATTACTTATGTATTTTGAATTAGCATTTTTCTTTGAGTCTATTTCTTTCCCCCGATGACTACTTAAATCAGAATTTACCCTTATATCTGTTAATTTTTTCTAAAGTATTAAAATCAGCATTTATCTTTGAATATATTACTTTGCATTAATAATTTGTTTCAATCAGCATCTTTGAGTCTGTTACTTGAGTCGTATAAAAACAAATTAGTTACTTGAAAAAGAAGAAAAAATGTTACTGAAATAAATATAAACTTGTTGTTAAAAATTCTTTTTAGGTAACTATTTAATAAATATTGAAAAAAGTATTTACCCAATAAATATTTTTTGTAGTGAAATGAATTACTACACTGTAAAATTTTCCGGATGTATAAAGTACCGGCATTTGGGGTGCATCATCCATAAAATTATTTTTATAGTAAAATCCCTTTTTATCATAATTTTTACAGTAATATTTATTTAATTAGTTATTCAGTGATTTTGGAGTAAAAATTACGGTATATCAGATTTTTTTGTTCCTTAACATATTTCGGTAAAAACCGTTTACGGTAAAAAGTACCGGTATCCTAAATGCCGGCAATTTTTACCGGAATTCGATCCGGAATTTCTTAGAATAGTTTAAATTTCAAAAAATAGTAGTATTTCCTCGGAATAACCTGCCATATTGCCCAACTTAAAACCAATGCATGTTAATTCTTTTCGTGTCTCCAACGTATTGAGAAAAGACAGACAATTACTCAGATTATGTTTATCTGTAACCGTTATTTTGAAATCAATTTTGTATGGATAATAGTTTTTTCAGAGTTGTCATCGTAATTCGTCTGAATTCGAATTTACAGAAATGCTCTCAATATTGGCAGAGTTTTACGAATCATTTCTCAATATTAAAGCTTTTATGCAATATTCTGTGTTGTTCAAATCTAAAGCATAAATACAGATAGCATTAATCACAGTTCACAATTAATCACAGCGTTACAGTTTCATGCATTGCGTGCTTAAAAGAATTGTCAAAACTCGCCCACTTAGTAGAAATATTAAGTGGTTAATATAATTAATTTATTACAAAATCAAATAAAATTGTCTTAGTTGTCAACAGGTTTCATTTCTCTGTTGAATTACTTTTAATTTACTTGCGTTCGGTAGCTGATGGAGGCTATTTGCTTAGAGATGAAGTTAGATTGCTACCCATGATTGAAATGCGTGAAATAACTTCCTTGTTCGCAGTAATGGAAAAAGTAAAGCATGAAGTTTTAATATAAGGTGCAGATAAATTCTCCCTCTTTAAGGTAACGTCTAGATTTAAAATGCATAAACAAAAATATGTAAAAAGGCTGAAAGGAAAATTGTGGTAAAAATGTTGAAAGTAAATACAGTTTGATATGCTATATAATTTTACTGATAGCTAGAAATTCCAGATCAAGTTATTGTAAAAAATATCGCCACTCAGGGTGCCGGGGAACGTTTTACACCAAAATCCATTTTTACCGAAACATGTTACGAAATAAATCTGACTTACCGTACTTTTTATCGTAAAATCGCTGAATCACTCCAATAAATATTATAAAAATGGATTTTACGGTAAAATAAGTTTTATTACGGATGGTGCACCCAAAGTGTCTGTACTTTATATCGTAATTTGACCCGAAATTTTTTTACAAGAGTTTCCTTGTCTTCTGTATAGGGTTCAAAATTACAGAGCTACGGAGTTGAACATTGATCGTCGTTAACTCAATATTGGGTTAGGTGTTCAACGAAGATTATAAAATAAAATAAGCTAGGCTGCGCCTTGCTATTGTTTCAATAATGCCTATTTGAAAAACATTGTTTTATAGTTTTGATAGACAAGCAGCTTCTCAACAAGCTTTGTAACTTATTTTATAATGTTGCAGTAAACTTAACAATTTTATTGTCATAAGTTTTTCCGCTATTGATTTGTTCGATGATCATTCTTAGGGTACTTGTCTATTTTCCTTCTCTTTAACATTAGTTAAAAACACATCTAAAAGCATTATATCATAGCCTTTTGAAACCAAACGAGTAAAAGAACGTTTTTTTTTCCTTAGCTGAAGAGAAACCTGCTGAAATTACGGTAGATAACGGAACTGAGTTTTCTGATCGTTTCGATTTAAAGGAAGAAGTTGGAAAGTAAGAAAATTATTATCGTAATTTGCTTAAAAGAAATTTTTTTTTATTCTGCTTTTAGCTTTATGAGTTAAGATTTTGAATCAATCTATTAATACCGGGTTGTTTTATGCTTTACTATACACATTCGCCGGCCAGGTGGCCGAGTGGTTAGCGTGTCTGACTGCGAAGTCAATGGGGCCGTGGGTTCGAATCCCGCTCTGGGCGTGGATGTTTCTCTCTCTCTGTGTTGTCTTCCGATGTGTGAATGAGTGAATGTGGCCCACCCTATGAACGGGTTTGTGGCAGTGTGGCGTGGGTAACGTTGCTCGTCTTCGTGACTATGGTTCACAGGTGCCCACTGGGTAACGATAAATGAGCAACACTTCCAGCCTCTTCTATGGCGAAGAACGAAAGTTCAATGCCTGTTATTAAAAAAAAAAAAAAAAACTATACACATTCGTGTTTGTAGAATGATCACATTTTACAGTCACCTTTACGCGATTAGTTTTAATTAAAGTACTCTAAGATGTGCATACAGATGTAATTTTTAAAAAAAAATAAACTGTCAATCATTTATCAACTTCAGTCTTTTTTAACCCAATGAATACTATGAACCGTAAAGATGAAGCTTTTTTTCATTGTTTAGAAATGAGAAAATAGCTTAGTCTTTCTTGATTTTTTATTATTATTTGTATTAATTGATTTGGTACCTCTTGTGGTTACGGGTAAAATATTTCCGTCACTGATACAACAAAAAATAAAATTTTTGGGAAGGGAGAAGTTGTTACAGTTAAATTTAAATATTAATTTCATATCTTTTTTTTTCTATTAAAACCAATCATAAAACCGTTATGACTGCATTAGTTCTTAGAAGAAGACATGAAACGGATGTTGTTGTATTTGACAAATGTAAAAGAGATTTTTAAAGCAGAGGAAGTGGTTTAGCCTCATAAAATTATTGTACCAAAATAATTTTATTGTTGATTGATGGCAATTATGTGGATAAAGCATGGCGATTAATTTCAATGGAAATTTAATTTTTTTTTAATCTTTGGCTTGGGGATTTATTCATATTTAAGTAATGAAGACTATCAATTTTATTATTATTTGGTATTGATATTATTTGGCATTGATAAAAATAATTTTAGAGGCTTTATTATTTTGTTTCAGAGCTATAAAATAAGCCCATAATACTTTTTATGAACATAAATTTTTTGAGACTTAATTCTCTATTAATAGCCTAAACTATTTCTGTTTATAGCTGTATAATATTAGGATCTACGTACTTATCGCGAAGAAGATTTATAGAAATACTGCGAAAAATGACTTAGAACATTTTTGAATAGTATTTGTTAACTTTACCGTATGTGCGTATAGGTTAAATTTATCACAAATTTGTTGATAAAAAATGAAAAAATTGGCTCTTCTTTGGCATTAAGAATGGTTTTCTCTTTATTTAATTTTTTAATTAAAATTAATTTAATTTTTTAATTAATTAAAATTTATGCTTTTAGAGAGATTACTTTTTTTTATTTAGCACCAAAAGATTCCTTGGCTAGGTATTTTTTTAATAAATGCTTTAAACACGAACAGGGTATAAATCATAGTCAGTAATGTTAAAACGTGTTCTAGTTCAAGAAAATTTTACTCACAATAAAAATTATTAAACCAGATATTGTGGTAAAGTATAAAGAAATTATTAAAATAATCAAACAATAACATATCCTACAAACAAAAAGAAGTTATTTTAAATATTAAATTTAATTTAAATTTTAATTCAGACCAACACTTATAAGGTTGTCATGATATGAACGTTTTTTAAAAATTGTTAACTAATGGAAATTGGTAAAACAGCTTCGTTATTATCGTTTATCAATATAAGTTAAGAGTTTAGTTTAAGGAAAAACGTCGGCCGTTGTTTTCAAAGGACAGTACCGCTTTCCCAACTTAAATGTGCGTAGGCGTACTAGTGACAGATGGCAAGGGAGAGGACATTTCAGCTGCATCGACTGATCAAATATCACTATTTTCAGTCACATTCCTAAGGTCGTTTTCAGTTAATGTCTTTTAACAAGATTAATACTTAAGGCAACATTTTTTTGCTTACGATGTGAACATTAACGACTTGATAAGAATTAGAACTTATCAATCCTTATGTGTTCTTCTTACTTGATGTAAAAAAAAATGGCAAGTGTAAAACTAAACAGACCTTAAAGGAAAACTGCGTTTTACTCTATGGTGTTGATAGGTCATTCTAGCTGCGTCACAAAAGTATGTAAATTAGAGAGAATAAATCGCTGATTGTTTTAAACTCATCCATATATTTACAGACACCCAAAAAAATTTATTAACAGAGAAAACGAACATAACTGTCAGTAGCATATTTTTTTAAAGTTTTGAGTTAGGTTTTTTTTTCAATGCCCATCTGGGGAATGACCTTTCGTCAATACAGGTGTTGGCCACTTTTTCAGGGACATAATATTAGGTGGGCCAACGTTGCTCCCAGTATAAAGACAGATAGTACAGAGAATGAAAGAATATCCATGCCTTGTCCGGGATTCGAACCCAGAATCTTTCTGATGCAAGGCCAGTTCTCTGATCCCTACACAGTCTAGTCGGTTATTATATATAGGTATAATTTTTAGATAAAAAATTTGTCCACTCACAAGAAAAAGAAGGAAAACAATATCACAGGCAAAAGAATTGCACAAAAATAAAAAAAATGTTTTAAAAGTTGATTATTACTGTTCGGATATCTGCTAACGCTTGCACCGCACGTAAAATTACTATGTACCATGATATTCTTTTAAAATTCAATAAACTCAATTAAAAGTATTTTCAAGGAACACATAGGATTAAACCGAATATTTCAAATGATCATAGATCGTTATTGTCTTTCAATATCTTTGATAAATGATGTTTGCAAAGACAACTCCATTAAAGGTTTCATGCCTCCATCGATAATTTATCTTTGTCATCCATTTCTCATTTTTTTCTCCAAATAATTAAAAGTTAAAATTGTCATCCTTAGAGGACGGTTTGGAACTGTGTACAGATGTGTGGAGAAATCGTGTGGGCGTCCTCGAGCTGCAAAGATAATTCGTTGTTTGAAGATAAAGGATAAGGAGAAGGTGAAGCAGGAAATAGAGATAATGAGTAGGCTTCATCATCCCAAACTCATGCAAGTTCTGGCTGCATTCGAGAGTGGTCGGAACATGATCATGGTTATGGAGTAGTAAGTTATTTTTTGGATTGCTTATGGAACTTTTCATGAAAAGTTATGGTCTTTATGGAAAGACTGTTTTCGAGGATCCATTCGATCCTAGACAAAAAAAAAAAAAAAAGTTCCAAAGAAGTTCTTAGATAAAATGCAAAAAATAAAACTTGTGAAAATTAAAGTATTCAATTTTTTTTTTTTATATAAAAGTACACATTTAATCTGCTAGATCACTGTGTTTTGAGAGTTTTCAAAATATCAATGGCGTTAATACCTATATTGTTGGATCTTTTTTGATGTGCATTAATATCATTAGGAAAAAGCCGACAAAAAAGCCTTTGGAAAGAGCAATGACTCCCAAAAGGTGTTCCGCGGAACCCTAATTCCATGCAAGGATGACAAGGGTTCCGAGAGTTAGGATTTTTTAACAAGTAATATTGATATTTATTTTCAACCAATAATCCATAATTTATTTAATATTTCGATTTACGAATTCCGCATCCGGCTTGCACTGACCACAGTGCTGACGTGAAATATCCTCAGTGGTAGACGGATCATGGGTTAGAGTCCCCTTGCCGTCAGGCTCACCGTGGGAGGTTCTCGTGGTCTTCCTCTCCATGTAACGCAAATGCGGGTTAGCTCCATCAAAAAGTCCTCCACGAAGGCAAATTTCTCCCAATACTCGATCCAGGAGTTCCCTTGTCTTCTGGATTGGGTTCAAAATTACAAGGCTACGGAGTTGAACATTAGTAGCCGTAAACCCATTAAGTTGGTTCGGCTGTTCAACGACGGTTATAAAATAAAATAAAATATTTCGATTAATTATATGAATTTTTTTATGTAAATGAAAAAAGTAACAAAATTAAAAATAATTTTTTTTCAATAACAATATATTACTTAAATCATAAAAATTAGATAAGTTTCTCTCATCGAGTTTTTCAATTCAAATTAAAATAGCTAAATTCAAGCATAAAGAATTACGTTTTTCTGATAACTGTGTATTTTCTCATTTCTTTTTTAAAAAACCATTATTTAGCCTATTTTATTCATTTATAGCATATGCATACACCAAGAAAAAAAAGTCGATGAAATATTTCATTCTACACGTTAAATAGTTTAAAAATAATTAAGTAATTTTTTTTTTTAGTTAGTATATTCTCAGTTGCTAATGAACTTTTTTTTCTTATTTTAAATTATTTTAATACGAGGGTCACTCTGAAATTTTTGAGATACAACTAGGTTTTTTAAAGTTACTCTTACAAAATAGTCTCCTCCAGCATCAATCCACTTTTGTAGTCGAATTTTTCACAGATTAAATGCCTCAAGCCATTCATTTCTTGGAATAGATGAAAAAAATGCATTTATAGCCACATCAATCTCTTCTTCTGAATGAAAACGACGTCCAAGTAATTTCTTTTTTAGATTAAAGAATAAACAAAAGTCACCCATGGCTAGATCAGGTGAATACGGCGGATGTTCTATCACTTTAATTTGGTTTTGTTTAAGAAACTCATCCGGCTGTATATGAAGATGCATTGTCATGGTGAAGCATTAGTCCCCCAACATTCACTTCTTGTAGAATTTCTGGAATACATTTAATGGTATACCAGTTTGCTGTTACTGTCTTCTGTCCTTCCAACTTGATGGCTTTGACCAATCTCGTACTTCTGAAGAAAGCGGCATACATCACTTTTTTCAGTGCGCTTTGTCTTTTCATCATTGTCGGCGTGGGATCATCTTCAAAGACCCATACTTTGCTTTCTTGACGCGTTGAAACGTCAAAAAACGGTATGTACGTTTTATCACCCGTTACAATTTCAGAAATGATGCGGTGGCCACCATCATTTAGCAATTTAAGAGTTTCTTTACTGATTCTGACTCGCTCCTCTTTTTGGTGCTCAGTTAGATTATGGAGAACCCAACGGCAAACTAATTTTTCATATGTAGTTCTTCATGTTTAATTTTGTGTATGGCTGCGGATCCAATGTTAAATTCCTTCTGTATAATTTGATAGGTACAGCGATTATCATCCTTTAACATTTTTCGTATGGCAGACACATTATCCGGGATTACTGCCGACGGCGGCCTTCCTGTATGTTCTTCATCCTGAAGAAAATTGCGACCTCTGCTAAATTCTTTAAACCATCTGAATACAGTAGCATGAGCTGGAGATTCATCACCAAATGCTAACTGCAACCGTTGAACGCATTCTTCTTAATTTAATCCTGCTTTAAAATCGTAGAAAATCATAGCGCTAAAATGTTATCGCGTCAACTGCATTTTCTCTTCTGTTTAAAATTTATTCTAAGCTAAACAAGTTGAAGTAAGTCAGTAAAAAATCGTCTGCTTTGTTAAAATACTTTGTATTTTGAAATTAAACCGTTATTTTTATTTTGTAAATTCTTGTCTGCGCTTATCTCAAAAATTTCAGAGTAACCCTCGTATTAATTACTTTAACAATAAAAAAAGCTTTATTCTGTTACTCTATCTTCGAGTAATATTATTTTTTCAAAATTACTGTTTTCAAGTAATTGTTGTCCAAATAGTCAAAAAATTGACATGTTAAAATTCTACATACGGTTTACGTTGCATGACGATCAATCTAGTTTGAAAAACTAGGTGAAAACTATTAAATTTAATAAATTAAGATGAATTTATTACGCTTACAAAAGTTGTTATTTATTATAATAAGTATAATTTAATATAACGAATTATATTCAAATTTCTATTATTTATCAAATTCAATTGTTAACAATTGTTTAGTTAACATGTTAAAACATAACATACGTTATAACATAACATACGTTATAACATAACATATTGTTAGATTAACAAGTTACATATATAACATATTATTTATCTATAACATATGAAACTGAAACATATATAAACTTTAGTTTATTTGATTAATAAACAATAAAAAAAAGTATAAAATGTAAATTTAAAAATGCAAATTATATTCAAATTTCGATTATTTATTAAATTTAATTGTTAACAATTGTTACATAGCAATAGCCAATTGTTATGCTCACTGGGTTATTTATCTCGTCAACTGCGTCCGTTGATTACAGTAAAACCTGTTGTTGTGTGGTCCTTTTTTATGCGATTTTGTTTTTGTGCGATTGGTTTTGTGCGATTTTTTTTGTGCGATTTATTTTTATGCGGTATATGAATTTTAGCGGCGTTAGCACCAGTTTAATGTTTCCTATCAATGTACATATACATGTTGTGGATGAACTCTGATTATGCGGCATCCTTGACAACGATGTAGCTGGACTTCGCGATGCTCTGTTTATTTATTTTAAACAATCTCCTGACAAGGCAGAGTCAGTTATGTAGTACATAATGTCGCTCGACGCGCGAACAGTATACGCTTCGTATTCAGAGTTTTATACACGATTCACGTGGTTAAGGATTTATTTTATAGTGAGATTAAAGGTAAATAAATTAATTACTTTTGTTTTTATTTATATGTAGTTTTTATGATTTTTATTTTATTTTTAGATATAAGTACTCTCTTAAAATGAATAATTATAGTCAAAAGAAAGTAAAAAGACAGACAATTCCACCATTTAATGTATAATTTGAAAACTTCTCCAGGTATATGTACGATGAAGAATTAAATATTTTTACAATTTCTTTCGGTCTAATTTAATTATTTAATTTAATCGAAAGCATTCTCTCATCTATTTCATAAATCATTGATGTATTTTCTAAGCCCGACTTTTTTTATGCGGTCCCTATCCACCGCATAAAAATTTTTTAGGTAGTATATCGTACAAAGTTGTTTATTATACGTAAGAATTTATAAAATTTTCGAATATTTTTTTGTGCGATTTCTTTTATGCGGTCCTCATCCACCGCACAAGAGCAAGTTTTACTGAGGCATTTTTGATGTCCGACAAAAAGATATTTTTTATTGTAGAACTTAATAGCCTGTTGGCTTAGGTGTTAGTGATTTCCAAGAATAAATACGATTAAGAGTTATTATGCATAATATTACAAGAATTTGTCAAGCATTTTATTTTCTATCATGTTTTTCTATGCAATTTTAATGTTGATGATGTGCCTAAACTCCCTTAGAAGTTTATCGTAACATTTACGAAACCCCCTGTTACACATAACGTTTTTAAACTTGTACATTTCGACAAAAAATAGGCTAAAAATGTCAGTTAAAAAATCAGTAGCTTTAGAAGCTAAACTAATTTCAGATTGGAAATCCCCCACCTGAATTAGGCAGTATGAAATATTGTGGTATAAATGCAACAAATAATTTGTTCTCCAGTTTAATCATTTTTAAAATTACTCAATAGATGATACTTCCATTTTTTTAAATATTGATTTCGTTATTCATTATGTGGGAATAATCATTTTAAAAACAAATCTTGAGATGAAATTATTACTTTTGAAGATTTTTCAATTTTCGAAAAATGAGTATTTTTAATTTTGTCTGGTTTGTTACCAACTTTTTAAAGTTAAATATTGTAGCTTTCTTTAATTAATTGTCCTATATAAAGCACCATAGTCTGTGAAACATGTTAAAGCCATGATTTCCAAATTTTAAAATGTTTACACGTGGTAGTAAAAAATTTGATTATGTAAAATTGTCCAGTTTTTAAAATCATTTCAGTTTCAAAAATGCCTTAAATTTGAAAATCCCCCTATTCTACACGGAAAAAAAAATTCCTGATGAAAATACTGTACTGTATGGTAATGTTATTTCTTGTATTAAAAATGTAATTTTGGTCAATAAAACCAATATATACTGTTTTTAAACTATTCAGTTGGCAATTTTCTCTTTCTCAAAATAACGTTTTACCGGAAATTCTGGTTTTCAAAATTATAGTCCCTATTACCCCCTTTCATCCCTTCAGTGGGTCGATAAATGAGTACCAAGCATGCTTGGAAACTGAACCCTGGGGGTTCCACGTTTGGCTGACCACCTAACCTGTACATCTACTCCTGCACCCCAGAGCCCAAGGTTAAGAAAACTGAGATGGGCACAGTAGGCCTTGGCCCTCTATGGGCTGTCGCGCCACTGAGTTTAGTTTAGTAGTCCCTATTACCCCACATTTAATTAAAAAATACAAAACTTGAAAAGCAAATTCAAAAGAATAAATGGTTTTTATGCCATTGCTTTAAGGTGTTATGATAAAAATTACCAAGTTTTATTACATATTATAAAACAATGTTTTATTGTTATTTTTATCAAAATGTTCCCATCGTTTGGTGTTCCCATTGAGCGAGAAAGGCGGTAAATTTTACCATATTTTGACCATACTTGCTCATAGATATTAATTTTTAATTGAATTAACAGCATTTCAGGTGGAGAACTATTTGAGCGTGTAATAGCTGATGATTTTATCCTAACTGAACAAGACTGCGTCCTCTTCATGAGACAGATATGTGATGGAGTATCTTATATGCACAGAAACAATGTCATACATCTAGATTTGAAACCGGAAAATATACTTTGTAAAACTAGAACATCACACAAAGTAAGGAGTTTTTTTTTTAAAATTGCTTGAAATGGCTGTCTTAAAAAAACGTGTTTGAGATGTACACTTAAAAAGTTTATTACAGTACAGAACGCATTTTTTTTTAATTATTTATTTATTTATTTATTTTTTTTTTTTTGAAAGCAGCAGCTTTTTGGGAATAGTAACACATTTTGTTTTTAATTAATATTTAATACGCTTTTTCAAAACCTATTTTAGTTGTTTTAGCGTAAAATTTTTTTTCCCAGGGCTTTATAGTTTTTGGCGATTTTCTTTTCCTCCCTAAACTGCAATCGAATCAATAAACGATGCTCTTTTTTACCAATCTTTTTTTTTTTTTTTTAAAGGATTAAGATCTGGTGGATTTTTCGGAAACTTCATAACCTTTTTAATTTTGACAAAGTTTTGATTTTGTTTCTTTCTTTTCCGTTCCTTTATTTTTTTGGAAACATGGCAAGGAGCCAAATCTTGTTGAAAGTTCCATCTTTGGATAGAAACCTCCAGTTTCATTCTGACATCGTTCGTTTTATCATCATTTTCTTGTACTGGCCAGTGTCCTTCAACAAAAACGGCCATTTGAAATGATTTAATAAAAAAACATCCCTAAACATTCTTAAAGTTGTTAAATTCAAAAATTTTTCTTTGACACAAAGTACTCTAGCTAGTGTATTAAGTCATAACACGAAAGGCATGTTATGAATGTTAAGAACTGTTTAAATAAATTTATTCATACTTAAGGTACTTGTATAACACTTGCTAATTTTTGCATTGTATATTTTAGTATATTCCAGCAATTTCCTGCTCTTAATATAGCCTTCTCATACATAACAACTTACATTGTTGTTGTCTTTAACGTTAAAGTCTAAGAAAACTTTGCATTTTTAATTTCTACTAAAACATGTAATATTAAGTTTAATAACTTCGCGAAACATATGAACTAATGAATAATTTATAATTCAAAAAAGAATCTTGATTTGCTTAATTAAAAGATGAACAATGTTTTCAAGTGTTACTTTTAATAAGAGATTTTTTAAGATGAGAAAAAATGCACTTTAAAAGCAAATAATTCAATAAGTCTCTCATTTCTTTTTTGTTTATGAATCAACTGTAATGTAAAAACAAATAATTGTCTACTAAAGTTGGAACGTAGTAAGTTTCTTTCAAACTACTTTTAAAGTAAGTATTAAATACTTTAACTACTAACTTTACCAACTTTAAAGTAATACTTTTAATGCGTTCGTTGTAAAACGGTACTTTAAAAATGTATTATTATCCAAATCAATTAAATGGCTGTTGTAGATTAATAGATTAGCCTTTTTCATAATACAGTGTCACTATGGAATATTATACTATATGTTGTAAAAGCTGTATATATATATTTGTACTATTATTGTATATTAATTTTAACTCTAAACATTGTATAAGTTTGGATTTTTTTGTATTTTCCATCCTTGCATCATTGTTTTATACCATAAAAATACATTTAATGGTTGTCTTTCCTATCAAAATAAAAAAAAGGTTTAAGTATTAAAATAATAATATAAATTATATAAGATTAATTATTCATATTCATATAAACATTATATATGTTTAGATTTAAAAATAGCTAGTTGTAAAGGAGAACATTAAAATTTCGAGTTATTTAGAAATAAATATAACCAAACGAATTTTCTCTTTTCTATAGATAAAAATTATCGACTTTGGATTGGCCAGATCTTACAAGTCCGAGGAAAGTTTACGTGTTCTTTTTGGTACTCCTGAATTTGTTGCACCGGAAGTCATAAATTATGAACCAGTGTGTCCATCAAGTGATATGTGGAGTGTTGGGGTCATCTGTTATGTATTGTAAGTATAAATATTAAAATTATTGATTGTGCTTTATGGTAATGACAGTGGTTAAAAAAAAATCATCATTCCGGTAAATAAAATCAAAATATACCATTATTAAACCCTTCATTTGATAATTTTTTTCAGTTCATATGGTAACGGTTTACCGGAAATACTCGTTTTCAAAATTTTAGCTCTTATTACATTTAGTAAAATATACAAAACTAAAAAGCAAATTTAATCAAACTAATGCTCTAAAGTATGATAAGATTATTAAATTTTACCACATTATATCGAATTTCCATTACATACTGTGAAGCAAAAGTTTATTGTTAATTTTACTAAAATCATTGCTAAAGCGCTTCGCTAAAAATTACCGGTGTCCCATATTTGTGTATCCACCGTGTATTTTGCTCAGATATATGTTACATTTTATCATATTCTAACAGTTTTAGTTATACTTTTTTCTCGCTCAGTGTGAAAAGTAATTACAGCGAGTGCTTGCAAATCTTTGATCAAGATTAACGAGAAGAAGTAGTATGATGGCTCTACTTAATATCTTGAAAAGAAAGATAATTGCAATGAAATTTACTCTAGAGAGATTTTGCACACCTTAACAATCAGTCTAAAAGTCCTAGCACTGATTTAAATGAGCACTGCGCATTTACGAAGAACAACTACTTTCCGTGCTCATTATTGATTTAGATAAGCGGAAAGGTGTAATAAACCACGCGGATCTGTGAAATGTTAACCATTTAGTGAGTTCAACACTCACTATATAAATGTTCAAAATAGTGGATCTCACTATTTAAATGTTAAAAAAAAATAGTGTAGGAAGAAAGTAATTGAAAAGAATTTTTAAGGTCGCTGAACTGATGTCCCTCATGCTTTTGCATGATTATTTCATAGAACTAAAGATTTATTTTCTTTCTGATCATTTTCTAAATTTCCAAAACAACAGAGTGAATATGTTCACCACTTTAATCAAGTTTCTATAGTAATTATATCATGAAATTAACTAACCCATAATTTCTTCATATACAGCAGCCATTTAATTTTTTATAATATAATATTGCATTTTTTTTTTTTTTTTGAAAATTTTTATTTGCATTCTCAATTTATCACCCATTATCACTTATTCATTTATTTCTTTAATGATTATTTTATCACTGATTTCTGCTATATAAGATTGTCAGTTGAATTATAAAAAAAAATTTTTATCAATTTTTTCCTTTTTCTTTATTTTTAGAATTTCAGGTCTCTCGCCATTCATGGGAGAATCTGACACGGAAACGTTTGCCAACATAACGAGAGGTGAGATGGATTTTGATGATGAAGCTTTCGATGATATTTCAGAAGACGCTAAAGACTTTATTTCAAAACTTCTCGTCAAGAGAGTGAAGTAAGTTATGAGAAAAACGAGGGCTTCATAAACTTAGAAGCTATCAATTTATTATTGAAAAATATCCGTAATCATATGGGAAATAAAAAATACTTTCTTCTAAAATCTTCGCCAAAACTGAAATAAAAAAATACCTAGAAAGTTTGAGGGGAAAAAAACTTTTTTAAACAAAATTAACGAAAAAAAAAAAAAAAAAAAAACGAACGATGACGTTGTCAAAATATGGCGAATTATTATGGGGGCCAATCAAACTAAATATAATATTAAAAGTATAAAAACTTAGTTAATTCTAGCGGAACGGAAGATCATACGAAAAACTAAAAGACTATTATAATTATCGCATTTCATTTTACTTTGACAATTAAACTGTTTTCAATGCTTATAAAAGAATTTTTCTTTGTATTATTAATTATATCTGTACTAATTTTCAAATCCTGATAAATTTACTTCATAATAAGTAGATTTTTTTTCTACTCATTTCTGTCGAGGATTCTAACTAATATATTTATTTAGAGCGTTGATCACTGATTGCCCTCCATAAATTCTATATACTTTCATTACTGATAGTTTATTTTCAAAATTTCTTATAGGATGAATTTGTCGAACTTTTAATGCAAATATAGAATTCCTTTCTGAACAATTTAATTGGTATGCATTTGACTGTTAAGGTACTCAATGTGGCCATTATTAATAATTACCGCGTTTTTTTGGTGAATATGATAAAATTTTTTCCATTACTTATAGTAGCCCATTATAAATAATAGTTGACAATGAAACTCAGTCTGAGTGATTAATTAAGCATAATTTATTGAAACTTCAACACTAATGCTTATTGAATAAAGATAATTTTTGTTATCTGGAGTTCATAAAATTTACTATCATTATAAAATATTAATGAAAATATTAGGATATGGAATACGAGTATTATAAATAATCGCGTTTTTTTATTTATAATTATCGGTTTGATCAAGGGAAGTGGATGGCGTTGCCCGGTATACCCTACACTGATGTGTATTTAAAGTTAGGTGCCTTAAAAAATGAAAACGTAAAAATAATCAAGACTGTCTAGCACTCTAGCCCGTCTAAAAATGTTCACTCAACAAATGAGCAACGCACACAAAGTGAGGGCGTCATCATCTCAAAATAAACAAGCAATTGACATTGTCTTGCTGTTTATGTGGAAAATCACGATTACGCATGCGCCTCTTTCACAAAGTGGGTATTAAATTATTGCATTAACCAAACTTTAATGATATTTGTTAATAATTACCGGTAAATGTGACAAATTCTGATACTTGGTTACTAATAAAAGCCGCAGATTATTAATAGTAATGATTTAATGACATTTACAGTTTCAGAAACACCATAATTAGGCAATTAAGAGTGTTTACATTCACTGATAAAGTAAATTTCCTTAAATCTTTTAAAAGACATTAATAAAAAATTTGTAAATAAAGCTATAAAATAGTTTGGTGACCAAAATTCACAAGATAAGTGTTACTTTAGAGAGAAGAAATCAATGCAAATAAAAAAAAAAAGAAAAAGATAAATGAAAAGAATGAATGAACTAGTAACTATGAATAATGCAAGAACTAAATACAGGTTGTTCAATTTTTAATATACATTTTTAGAACAATTGTCAGAAAAATTCTCAAAATGGGGGTCAAAAATTGATACTTAAGTGAGGGAAGGACGTAAACGCTATCGAAACTTAACAAAAGGAAGGAAGATGGGTGTAAAAATCTGCTTTTATTCAGGTTGGAAATTGAAGGTTGCAGACGTCATGAATAGGAACTTGAATAATCTTGTCCTTTTTTAACTTTCGGTTTCTCCCTGCAATCAATCAGAGGTTTTGATGTTTTTAATCCTATCTCTCTCAATACTGATTCATAAGATTTCGATAGTGTTTTTGATAATTTTTTTAAATTTTACGCACTGTTTTAAATTACGGTAAATTGTTCTAACCCTCTAACTGCAGCATCCGTAAAATCCATTGATTAATTGCTACGTTTGCTATTTTTACCGTTAAATTTTATACCGTAATTTTTACAGTAATATTTACTTAATTGCATTAATTCAATGATTTTACATAATTGCACTGTATGTATCATTATGTAAAATGGCTAATAAATGCTACTAGTAAATATTTTTCTGCAAAAAATACAGTATATAAAAGTTTTTTTTTTTGTTCCTCAAAATTTTACGGTAAAAATGGATTTTAAAGTAAAAAGTTCTTTACCCTGCGTACCGGTACTTTTAACCATTATTTGATCCGGAATTTTTTACTGTAACATGCATTCAATTACATTGATTCAGTGATTTTGCATAATTATACTGTAAACATAAACTGTAAGCTAAAACTACTAATAAAAGTTACTAGTAAGTATTACTATAAAAATTACGGAATATATTTTTTGTTCCTTAAAATTTCAGAAGAAATAGATTTTACAGAAAAAAGTACAGGCAGCCTGAGTGCTGGTATTTGTTACTATATTTTGATCCGGAATTTTTTGTAGTGTAACTTAAATATTTATTTACGACCCTGAACAATGATATTTTTTATTTCCTTTTTGACTATAATTTTGAAATGCAAACTAATCTCTGTGATTACGGAACGCTTTACGACAATTTTAAAATAAAATTAACTCATCAGTATTTGTGGGTGTTTATCTAGAAAAAAAATTTAACAAAAAAGTCCCTAATTCTCCTGTATTCCATAATACTCCTGTATTCCGTAATACTCCCGTATTCCGTAATACTCCCGTATTCCGTAATACTCCCGTATGCCGTAATACTCCTGTAAATCTCCTGTAACTTATTGCTACGTTTGCAATTTTCGCTCTCTTATACATTTTCTTTGATAGAAGCCTGTAGTTCATATGTTGTATGTTGTTTCTGAAATTAATCTGAATTACAAATGCTAAGCACTGAATGAATGGTTTTTATGATTTAATTATTTGAATTTTAAACAGCATAGGTAAGCGTTTACAAATAGTTCGTTGCAGACCACCCTTTTCTCTTAGATTAACATACTCCCAGAAAGAAAACTCTCACTTTTGACGATTCAGCTATTCTTTGAGTAGCATTTCGTAAATTTTGGAAGTTGTTCGTCACGAAATCACGTGCTTTGTAACGAAACTAGAACTTAAATTTATGATGAAAATGTTTCCTCAATTTAAAACCACATCGTAGCGTATTGTGTGAGTTTGTTAACTAGAACGACGAAGCTAGAATAATGACTATACAATCGAAAATATGGTGACGATTTGTCTGTCCATTTTGTATGGTGGTCAAGGAGTTGGCCTCGTACAAGGAAGATCCAAGGATCGAATCCCGCTTCGGACAAAGCACGTTTATTCGTGAGGAACAGCTTCTCAAAATTTACGAAATACTTCTCAAAGACATAGGTTTAATTTATCTCTTTTTCTCTAGTGTCCTTGTTGTATTCTATCTCTATGGTGCCCACATTAAAGTAACAAGGGATTTTTTTGATAAAAAATGACAAAATATTTAATTTTGACGAAATTAATTTCGAAGAAGTGTAGGATAGTTATTTCGTCCCCTTGACGAAATATTGACTCGAAGCATATATATGGAAACGATTTCGTCAAAAACAAAAACAGTTTCGTCATATTTTGAGTATTTATTTCTTACAATGCAATAGGGAAGGAGCTTTTTTGCAGAAAAGGCAGGCTCTTTTCATAATAAATTTAGGAGTTTAAGTGAACTATAAAGCCTTACTCAGTGTTTTTTTTTTAATTTATGCAAAATATAAAGTTTATTTTAGATATATTTTACTTGAATGGTGAGCCACGTTTAAAATTTTATCCTATTTTAGAGCTCGAATGAGCGCCGAAGAGTGCTTGAAACATTCTTGGTTGGCGACCGCCACTTCAGTTCAAAAGCGACCATTGTCTACGGAAAAATTGAAGCGTTTCATTATAAGGCGAAAGTGGCAAGTAAGTGGATTAATACCTATATCATTCTGTAAACAACTTATATGTGTCTAACTGCAAACATGTCTTTTTTTTTTATCTCATTTTAAAAGATTTATTGCTATTTAAGCGTTAAAGATTGTAAATAGCTAATCAGTTTGATCTTATTTTGATTGTTTAGTGTAAACAGTTATTCTTCTTTTATGTTTTTTTAAGTAAACACTAAAGATTTTAAAGGTAAAGCTCGCTAAGTGATACGAACATGGAAATAAATGCTAAAGGTATAGAATAGGATATTGACAATTCATTTTATTAACAAAAAATAAGTTTCGATATTTTAAACACAGTTTATTTATCGGTTTTAATTTCTTTTGTAAGCTGTCGTAATTGTGAAAAGTAATTTTACTTAAAAATCTTTTTTTTTTTTTGGATGCATGTAAATACTTCCAAGAAGAACTTACAGTATTTGTTTAACATATTACATAGTGTTTCAAAATATCAATTTAAAAAATACGGAAAGAGAAAGAAATACACGGAGACTGGTTTTTACTTTTAAATGTGTCAAAACTAGCTCGACTACAGATGGCGCTGTTGTCCTTAAAAACTATAAAACACTGTTTTTTTGCTGTATGTCAAAACGTTTTAAATGAATTGTTTGCAAAGGTGTTAGTTATTTTGTCTTCATACTTCGCCAAGTTTTTATTTTAAACAGTCGTTACTTTGAATGATTCGACTGTGTTGAGAATGATTTAAACATTCTTAGGGTTAAGAACTCAAGAGTACTCTCTATTAGTAAAGATGCAGTAAGAAAACTTCTGGATAAGGCCAGGGCTCACCCAGAGCTTTTATAAGACAACTCACTTAACTGTTCACTTCTTACTCCTTTCGTTTTCTATTTTCTATTTGATTTTTAAAATCATCGGTCATGCTGTAAAGCTATTATCTTTAAAAATTGCAAATTTTAGAAAATTTAGATTAAAAACTAATTTTTTAAAAGTTCCTAGTTTATAATGACGGGTATCCCAGAAACTATCCATTTGTTTTTGCTTCGTGTCCACTGAGACTTAAGATTTTAGACATGACGCCATAATTCTCTTTTAAATTTTCTGTTTACCATAAAAAAACAGTCACTTTTTTCGCTAATAGCTTTTTTTTTATCTTAATAACATGAATAATTTCTGAAATTAAGATATCTTTGCATCCAATACAATTCTAATTTTCGGGGTATTTTTTTTATTGTAGAAATCGGGAACAGCCATCCGAGCGCTGGGACGGATGGTATCTTTGTCCCGCTCTTCCATCGGCAGTAGCTGTGATTCTCCCTTGGGTTCTCCCATCAGCTCTAGATCAGGGTCATCTAGGATGTCTCGAAGCGAGACCGCGGAATCCGGGGAAAGCGACATTTTCCAGGATCTCTCAAGATGACCAACTCGATGACCGATTTAAAGGGGAATGCATAAGCTTCTACAGCGAGGGGACGCCATCAAGTTTAGTGACACCTGCGCTTCTAAGTTAAAATGGGATATTTTCGAAACATATATATTTTTTCTTTAAAAAAAATTCACTTCTGGAATCTATATTGTAGTATCCTGTTTGATATGTGACGTAACTGTTGAGAAGTGTGCTTCGTATGATGCTACTGCAGAAAGAGCTTGGGATTTCTTGTTGTCACGAGACCTTCGTTGTATGCAATATATCTTGTTTGATATGTGATGTAACTGTTGAGAGTTGTTTCGTATACTACTGCAGAAACAGTTTATAATTTACAATTGTTGCTTCAGTTTTAATGTCATATTTTAATTATTGAACTGTATTAAAGTAACTTGTTCCAAATCTGACCTTCTTTATTCAATGCAATATATATGTCCTCATGTGTGTTGCTTGTTTATGAGGAAATTTTGCTTCAGTACTTTCTTTTCTACTAGTACTTCAGTACTAGAAATTACTTTCTACTGATCATTCAAAACAATTGTTCAAATTTTAAATGTATAAATGTAATTAAATTACGCAACATTACATCATTAAAGTTAGCTTCGAAACTAAATATGAATTAACGGTCAGTATTACTGTACGGGAAATTTCAAAACTTATCCATACTCTTATTTTTGTTTTTAAAATTTATTTTTAACACACGGTACTTCAATTTAATTTTAATTAAAGGACAATGAATTAATTATGAATAAATTATTACTTAATATTTCAGAAGAAAAATTTAAAAATAAGATTTTAAACTTTAACTCTGAAGAAATGTGTAAAATTTTTATCCGCTAAGATCCTAATGAATTGAATTAAATTTTGAATAATTCGAAATGCATGAATTTATTTCGAAAATATTTACTATTACGCTTATAATTTTATACGTTTCTGTATATACAGGATCTGACGTAATTAACACATCATATATTTTTAGTATCCTTTTTCAGATTGTATTTAAAAAGTCACCATTAGGATTCAATATATTTTAGAGGGGAAAAAAGAAACAGATTACACATCAATCTGTCAAAACATTACTGAGGTAGCAATATTAAAAACATCAAAAACAGTTTAAATGCTTTATCTCACCTTCCACGTTAAATATTCAACGGACTTCATTATTTTCATCTTTTCCTCATTTAAGTATTAATTTAATAAATCATTTTAATTATTTTTTTTAATATTGCTTTTTTCAATTCAGACTACTAATATATGGGTTTACATGACTTCATTTTTGACAAGAACTCCAAAAAATTATATTAAGAGTTGTTATTACGTATTACCTTGTACTTCTTTGTATTCTCGTCTAAGAAAACAAGCAATTTTTTTCTGTAGAAGACACACTATATAAATTATCCTTAGAAATATTAATTCTTAAATCGATTTATTTCCTAACTATTATTTTAATCGTAAATTCTTGAAAGAACAGTAGTAATAGTAAGTTTTTCTTACAACACTTTGTGTATAGTATGGTAAACTCAAATTACAAATTTTAAGCTTCTAGGGTTTATTGGTAATACTATTGACATAAAAAAAAAAATTGTACCATGAAGAACAAAATAAATTTAATACACTTTTTTTGCAACTTTATTAACTTTTTTTTCAACAAAAAGTATAAAATAAAGACATAAAAATTGGTCATAAAAATTCCAGAAATATACATGTCATCTTGATAGAAAATTCACTGGTTGTGATAAAACAGCTGGGCGACCCCAACCGTAACTGTTCCTTGCTGACACCCGAAATGCATAAGAACTGAAAGAGAAATAATCTATGTAGAGATTGATATATGAATTTTTATCTTTAATAAATAACATAATAATTTTGAATTTGCTTATTTCACACAAAAACTATATGGGACGGAAATTAAAAGAAACTTTTCATGAAATTTCATTGATTGTTGTATTCATTTCGGACAATTGTTAAGGAAAAAACTTTTGCTAAATTTAAATAAAAATAAATGTTCGACTATGATATACGATTGTCTAAAAAGTTAAAGAAATGAAATAAGAAAAAAAAGGTTAAAGAAATTTTTTTTAGTTTTATACACTTACAATAATAATTATTAATAAAGCATTCTCCCTCAAAAGCTGCATATTGGCCTAAAAGGTGTGTTTGTTAAGGCTCTACAATTGCAAAAGGATGATGTCAATAAGATCAAAATGATGGTGTCAATAAGATCAGTATAGCGCACTAGCCATCTTTACTTCCCGGAATAGCTGGTGGGTTTTAAGTCGCCACCTGGGATTGAATTCTTTTCCATTACAATAATAGTGCTTACATCACGGCATCGATTTTTTTATGTTACGGAAGATTAAATCCTATAACTTTTGGACAGTAGCCTATCTTTTTTTAAGTTGTAAATAAAAAATGAAGGACTATGTTGGCTCCGTGACCCTGAGATATATTTATTTTTGCATAAAATTTATCAGAAATTTGGGCTTTTGAAATTAAAAGCATAGTAAGTAAACAAATAATGAAACCTGAAATTTGTCTATAAAATAGAATTTTAGAATTTATAAATTGAATTTTCTTTTTCCTGTGTTTTTGTACAGGTTCTAAATAAGAAAAAATATTTAAGATTTATAATAGCATATAAATGATAGCTGCTTTATTTTTGATTATCGTTTTTAATTGGAATCTCTGTTTTAAGAAATTATTTTAGATATAATCATAAAAAAGTCATGTATAAAAGTCATCATTTTTAACACTTAGTTAAATTTAACTTTGAATGCAAGTTATTTTCTGTTTTGCTGTTCAGAGTTTTGATTTAACTTATTATTTATACAGTATGTGTAACATTACAGTATGTACATTAACTTATTATTTGCAAAGTATTTGTACATGTAATAAAAAAAAAATAACTATCTACATTTAAAAGAATTATCATTTTTAAACAATATCAAAAGAAGATATCGAATATTTGTTTTTATTGGTATTAATTTTTCTGTAACGGCAGGTACTGAACTTTTGTTCTTCACCTTGGTATATGCCGGAAGTGTTGCTCATTTAACGTTACCCAGTGGGCACCTGTGAACTTAAGTCACGGAGGCGAGCAGCATTACCCAAGCTACACTGCCCCAATACCCGTTTATAGGGTGGGCCACATTCACACATCACACGCAACAGATGACAACACATGGGAAGAAACATCCATGCCCAGAGCGGGATGCAAACCCGCAGCCATTGGCTTCGCAGTCAGGCGCACTAACCGCTCGGCAACCTGACCGGCATCGGTATTTTATATAAGTATATGCTCCTTTTGAAAAAAAAAGTACAACTTTTAGACAAAATCATCTCATAGCTTAATGATTTTAGTAGAACAATAAGCATATCCATAAGCAGAGAATATGTTTAAAAAAAACTATTGAAGACTGATTTTAAACTGTATTTTCAATTTTGAATGAAATAATTAGATGAGACCAGAAAAATGCTTACCGTTTACACTTAAAGCCGTGAGCTGTGTATATAGTATTTCTCGTCTTGCCAACCTCTTTCCAGTGACTGCTGTTTAACAGTCTGCTTTCAATAAGATATGTTAGGCTAGATTTCTTTGTCAGATGACTCATAGGTGGAGACCAGGATAACATCACCCAAGTTCGTCCTACGCTGAATATACTAAGGGTGCAGGGTGGACCCGGAATGTTGTTGACAGCTTCAATAAACAATCAACATATCACACTTACAATTGTTATTAACCATACTAGAATAATTCACGAACATAAATTATTCTACTGTTAACTTGTATAATGTACAGAGGGTTCTACATTAGACTGTTGCTTCTTAAAATCTTATTGCATGAAAACAGTTAAAGTTAACAAAACATTTCTTCAAAACGAAATCAAATTCATATGGCTGAGAGTAAATGTTTCCTTCCAAAATTCTTAATTTAGTTTACTTCGTAATTAAGGTTTCCACAGATGGCGTTACAAATTAATTTTGTAAATGAAAGAAAAAATAATTAAAAATGAGACAGCAGTTTTTAAAATTCTTTCAATGCATGAAAATTATTACTTAAAATTCTTTCAATGTAGCAAAATTTACAAAATGTCCACCATCAGGCAGAATTACATGTCTTAATTGTAGGACGGAATTTGTAAACATCAAAACGCAACGCAAAGAACAGTTGAAGGGACTCATAACTCCATTGTTTAGGAAAATTATATCAGAAACTTTTCTCTTGTCACATAAATTTGCTACAGTTTTTTTTTTTTTTTTTTTGTAACTTTAAATGCTTTTCTGCTTTAAATTTTTCAAAACTATCAGTTTAATTTAGGAAACCCTTTAAGTAATTAATCATTCGAGTTCATAATTATCATTATCTTTGTGATAATTCATTTTAATACATAATTAATTGCGCGAGATTGTTGACTTATAATCATGCCATTGCATGTTATATAAATGTGCATTAAATTTTAAATATCATCAGAAATAATTGAAAAACTGATTTGAGTCCTGATAGCTTAATCACAAATTCACAATGATCATGATCCACGACTGGACAGCAAATCAGATTCTTTGATCACGCTCTTCGATTGAGTAACGAACTCTCAACACTCCTGCAACTGCATTTCATTTGTTAGTGTGTAACATTATGAAGAGATGTGCTTGTAAGATTCATTAACTTAAAAACACTTTTATGTAAATGCTCGGTGAATTCAGCATATGCTAGTGAACGTACGACCATAGTATCCGGATTCATCAACTCACAACACTCGTAAATAAATGCTCAGCAGATTTAGCATTTGTTAACGAACGTACGACCATTTAATCTCCTGATTCCAGTGTGAGATTCCGAGTTCGTTGGATTTCTTTTTCCCAAAATTTCTGAGAGACAATGATGTCTCTATTCTTAAATCAATAACGTCAAAACTTTTCACTAGCAAAAATATCTAGTTCGACTGAACCATTGGATATCGTATTATTTCCATTTTTTGTTTGTGAAGTTAGTTTATATATTATTACTTTATAAAATGAATAACCTAAAAGCCTTTCAATAAAGAGGTTTAAAAATTAAAAAGTTTCTCGATTTACCTTGTTCCTTTTGAATTTTTGGATTTGGCATTTTCGCACAACAAATATCACTGTAAATAAGAATATAAAATTATTACTATTGTAAATTTAAAAAAAAGCATAATAATGTTGATTTTACCCTCAGCCAGTGCTTTAATATTGCTTTAATATTGCTTTAAATAATTTTTTAACAAAAATCAATCTACTTTTTCTTTCAATAATTAGGAGGAAGACTTATTTTTTAGATAGGAAAAGTGACAGGTCTAAAGCAAACAAAATAACATCTTTAATCATCATAAACTCTCAAAAAGCATTCAGAGATAATTTTTATTTACTTATCTGTTTTTATTATTCTTGTTAAATGTGAATGAGACATGTATTTAAAAAAGTTTTAAATCAGTGAAATACATTAACTGAAAATTTACTTTACTTACCCGTTAATTTTATTGATATTTAATATGCGATGTACAGTGTACAAAAAATGGACCATCCTGAATAATTTTTGATCTAATGATCGGATCTTCACATTTTAGGACTCAATCCTACTGGTTTGAAAGGGTGACTTCAAAAATGCTAATTAATTAATGCAGATTATATTTTAAGTTACGAAATCAGAT
Source organism: Parasteatoda lunata (assembly GCA_949128135.1). Lineage (NCBI taxonomy): Eukaryota > Metazoa > Arthropoda > Arachnida > Araneae > Theridiidae > Parasteatoda > Parasteatoda lunata. The sequence goes on along the minus strand of OX421974.1, from coordinate 46,617,165 downwards.
ACAAAAACGTACTTTCTCTGAATAAACATGCTTTTTTTTAAACGGATTCAGATTTCTGACCCTCAAAATATAAAGTATAGCCGCAATCTGGGAAATATGCTCCCTATAGTTAGGTCAGAAAAGTAATCTAAAGTTTGAACCCATTAATGTTAATTTTACTTTTTGCGTATTTCGCCATATCACGAGAACTTTTTAAACGAATTAAAAAAAAAATTGTGCACTATTCTAAAATTCGTTTATCTTAAGATAATTCCATGCAAAAATTAATTTGAGTAAATATTTATCATTTTTTAATATTTTATTTAATAATACTCGAAAATTTTTTGAATTGTAAGGTATAACAAATTTTATTAACATTTTAAGTAATGCAATTTTACATGGCAAAACTTAAAATTTGAGCAAAATTGGTTGAATAGTTCTTGAGAAAATTTGTGCCTTTTTTTTTTAAAAAAAAAGAAAAAAATATTTCGAAGAATGTCTTAAATCTTTTAGCAGTAGTGTAGAAATAAAGTAAACTACCATCATTAAAAAATGAGCAAAAGCGTCATTATCTCAATCTATCTGAATTGATAATCAAGAACTAAAAAATTTGCAAATTTGACTAAAAATGCTTAAAATCTAAACATTCATATAAAAAGGTATAGATTTTATTGGTTTGTTGGCGGGAAAGGCTGAGCTAATATTTTAATTTAGAAAAAAGAATACCTGTAAAAAAAATCAGAATAATAACTTAATATCCTCAGTTCACTCAATATCACCGAAGTTTTAATTTGCGGCAGAATTCAATTTTAAATGGAAGAAAAAAAATACCATCTGCTACATTATATAGCCCAATAAAAATTCCGGTGCTGTTCAGATGGCGTTGGTACAAATATTTTTATAGAGAAATAGCAACTTTTTAGCGATATTGTAGATCGATCAAAAAATTCTATGTATATTTTTAGTTAAATTTTCACAATTTTTGACCCATTTAGGACATCGGATGATATTTATACAGAGTTATAAATTATTGAATACTTCTTTATGGCCGTATTTGACAGCTTAAAACCGCTTAAGACCGATCGTACACTGAAACGTTTAATGGCTATACCACCATAATGACTATTCCAATTAAGTCTATGCACAAATTGAGTTTTAGATCGTTATTTAAATCGTTAGGAAGATATTTAGGGTAGGCAGTTTTTTGCAAATGTTATTTGTATGTTGCACACCTATTAAACATTTGCGCATGGCCTGAAATCAAATAGAATTTTATTTACATATATAAAATTAGATTTTAAGACACACATTTTTCAGAAGTTTTTCCTGCTTAGTCGGAAAAAAAATTATCATAATTATAGATATACTAAGTATTCCTTAAAAATCCTGCAATTTATTGAAACAAATCAATTATTTAACAAACATTATATACTCGCCTTTCAGTGGATGATGAACTCTGAGATCTTTTAAAGAAATATTTATTTTCTTGACAAGATTGATTTAGTTCAATATTTCGCAGAGAAGATCTGTCCTCTGAAAATAAAATATTAATTGTGAAAATAAATGAAATTTTCCAAATTCTATTTTAAGGCAAAAACTTTTTTTCACTGTATAAACCAATATAACTGTAGGTTGTTTAACAAAATCTAACACCAATTTAATTTTCAACTTTTTATCAATTCGAGACTTGCAAGCGACGTAACGAGGGTTAACCAATCAGGTTCGACGCATCACTGACAGTCATCCAATTAAATCTGAAGATTGATTCATACAGATAAAATAGTTCAATCTCCTTATAGCTGTAACGTTAACACGCCATGCACAACCACGTAATTATACACTACCACGTGATTAGTTTCAAGAACCCAATAAATAAAAATATTACTGCCCTTAACGTTAGGTAATTTTCTAAAGGTAGATTAATTTATTACTCGGTTTTTTTTAAAGTTAACTGATATTTCTGAATCTTATTTCTTAATATTAGCTCTGAAAAGTTTTTATTTGTATCCATATACTTATGTGAAATCAAGTGGGATGCTTTGAGTGCTAAATCGATTGGTATTTAATTTTTTAAGTCAAACAAATTTTCCAAACTGTTTTTCTTTAGTGTGCATTGTACGTGCACATTGTACAGGTTTATTTTTTCGAAATGATGATGAATAAAATAATTTCTAAAACTTCATGTATGTAAGGTTTATTTTTTGATTGGTAAATGAAAAATTTAGATAAATCAATGTACCTTTTACAGAAATTAGAACTGTTGATACAGCAGAACCAATTTCATTTTCTAAATAGCAAGAATATATAGCGCTATCGTGTTCATCCGCTCTGTGTATTTTAAGTCGGCATGTTCCCTTATGGTTGCTGTAAACATCCAGCCGTAAATTTGTCTCTATCCTCTCAGCATTCTTAAACCTAAGGAGAGAAATAGTACATAAACTATTTTATTTTTAACATATATTGTCGATATTAAGCCTGAAAATTTATATTTCTGGTAGATACTTACTAGCCACTTTTTCCTCAAACCTAATGAGTCGGAGATCAATATTGTTAGGTCCTGTTTATTTAATAGCCACTTTTTGCAAACCTTTTTTTGCTTGGATTAAATTATATATTTTTTAAAAACAATTCATATTCGAAATAATCTACGGCTATATATTGAAAGCTAATTAAAATAAAAATAATATAAGTATGCGGCAAAATTTAGTTAAACATACTGACTTTAAAAGAGATTTATTTAAAAACATATGGGGAGGCAAAATATATTTAACGTATTCTTGAAGTATGCGAATTGTTAAAGAACTCTCTTTCCAACAGAAATCGATGGAATCTGAGGAATCAAAATTTTGAATGGAGACATTAGACATTTTAGTGAAAATTCTGTTTTTTGCTAGAGACTTTCAGCGTTGATGTACTTTTTTCATTTAACAATTTTCCTTAAAAAAAAAATAAATAAATAAAAATAAAAAAATGACATGAGAAAGTGACCGGTTGTTTATTTAATTTAACTCGCCATTTTTTTTTTTGTTGACTCGTCAGGTGGCGAGTGGTTATTTCCTAGTTTAGTCGATATTCTTAATCAATGATGTTTCATCTCATAATAACTGTTACGATAAAGTACTGTAATTAGTAATTCCCAACATAATTACCAAATGACGTTCGGAACTGGTGTGCCAGTCATTTTCCATTCAAGAGAAACCGTTTCTCCCTCAGTGGCGGTCACATCATCAGGACAGTCCAAAAATTTGGGCTGCTCTGGGCTGTCTTCCCTTTCACCTTAATATTAAGAATAATAAAATTTTATATTTTTAAGTCGAAAATAAATGCACAAATCAATGAACAAGCTCTAACTAACGTTTACTACTTACACAAAGATATTTTTTTTTTCACCAGCATTTTACTTCATTTTTCAATGGATATTTAATAATATAATAGTTTTTCTATGGATGTTAATAAAGCTAAGTACAGGTAGCATTAGCGGTAAAAATTCGTAATAATACTTCGAGTTTATTAATTTTCATTTATTTTTACGTTTTAGCTTATTAAACACGCCATCCTGTATTATCACTAGTGCTTGTGCTATTTACAAAATTACTTTTGCTATTTACCATGTAATTTGTATCTTTTGTAACCATGCAGTTTCATTTAATTGAAACTAAATGCATAAAAATCCGAAAATAAGACTTAAAAAAAAACAGCAGTTTTTAAGTTTATTCGTATCCTGATACTAATTTCTTTAAATGTAATTGTAACTCACGACCTGAGAGAAAAGTTCTTCCGAATAGAAACAATGCGCGTGAATTGAAAGTTGAATCTGAATGGTAAAAATTCATGGAATTTATACCCTAATTACACACCATCTCGTACACACAACATAAGCGGAAGGATACAGTGGAAGTTTTCAAGATTCTCCGTGCTTATTTTAGAATCTTGTAAATAATGGCACCCACTTCATTGTTTGAAAGTTCTCATGGAAGTATTTTCCAGCTGCGGCACATAAATTCTATCTTGAAGGATTTAAAATTTTATGTTTGATTTTTGGTCTGAGTTTTGCGTAAACCTAGCATAGTTAAATTTAACATTGTTTCAAGTTTGTATGGTTTGTTTACTAATGAACGTTGTTGTTGGAGTCTTGTGATTAAGATTGCTGCTACATTAAAATCAACCTCACAATTCTATCTGGAAACATTTATTTTATTTTTATAACCGTCATTGAACAGCCGAGCCAATTTTATGGGTTTACGACGATTAAGGTTCAACTTCGTAGCCTTGTAATTTTAAACCCAATCTAGAAAACAAGGGAACTTCTGGATCGAGTATTGAGAGAAATTTGCCTGCGTGGAGGACTGTTTGATGGAGCTAACCCACATTTGCGCTACACGGAGAGGAAGACCACGAGAACCTCCCACGGTTAGCCTGACGGCAAGGGGACTCTAACCCATGATCTGTTTACCACTGAGGATATTTCCCGTTAGCACTGTGGTCTGTGCAAGCCGGATGCAGAATTCGTATCGACTGGGATTCGAACCAGGTTCGCCTCATTGGAAGGCGAACGCTCTATCCCCTGAGCCATCGCGGCTCTTGAAACATTTATTGTGATAGAATTTATCTAGGCTACACTGCAAATCTTGAAATAGAAAAATTGTAGTAAATTTATAAACTAAATAAACTTACGGTTATGCAGAATATTTACTTTGAATATGTGCGCAGTAATTAACTGTTCGCAATGTTTGACTCAGAATAAAAATAGTTGTAAGATACTTAGGCCTGTTGTAAATTGAGATTTTACCTATTACTTGTAAATAAGCTTCAGTCTGTGCAGAACCATGAGGATTGGTAGCTAAGCATATGTACTGTCCACTGTCTGTTGATTTAATGTTGTAAATATCAACATAAAAGCCAAACTCCATCTGTAACACAAAACACTTACTTTAATGTGAATCTTTCTTCATGGGATACATCTTAATTTGAATAGTTTAATTTGTAAATTTAAAAAACAGTATTGAGGAAAATACGTGTACAATGACTTAAATGCGTAAAATAGAAAAAAAACGGTTTACCCTTTTGATCTAATGATCAGATCTTCACTTTCTATGACTCAGTCTTAATAGTTCAATGGGGTGACCTAAAATATGTTTATTAATGCAGACGATATTTCATGTTACGATAGCAGATACAAAAACGTACTTTTTCTGAATGAACGAACTTATTTTTTCGACGGAGTTTGATTTCTGACCCCTGAAATGTATAGAAATTTTATGAAAATTTTAAAATTTATTATTAAATAGTAATTTTAGTTCAAGGACTTTTTTTTAAAAGTTTGCTGCATTATTGCTATTACCAGCCTTGAATATTATTTAAAATTTTTATATGCCAAACTGTAGTGTAAATTGTGCAAACTGTTCCGTAATTTGGGATATATGGTCTCAGTAGTTTGGTCAGATGAGGGGGTCAAAGTGTCCACCCCGTAATGTTAATTTTACTTTTTACGAATTGCCTCATATATCAAGAACTTTTTAATAAAATTCGCTTATCCAAAGATAAACGAAATACAACTTTTAGTAAATATTTATTAGTTTTTTAGTATTAGTAGTATTTAGTAGCAAACACAATTTCGAATTGTGAGGTTTGCAATTTTTTATACCATTTTAAAAAGTAAAATTTTAAGTGACGAAATACAAAATTTGAGGGAATCGGTTCATTAGTTGCTGTTAATTCAAATTTTAAAAATACGATTTTTTCATAATTCGATTTCTCAAGATCTATTCGACAGATTTTGTTCAAGTTTGTAACTTACTTTATAAGATTACATTCTTAAAAACAAGGCACATATTTGTATACCTTACAAAATAAAATTGTTCCGTTATCGTCGAATAAAATAATAAAATAAATAATTATTAAAAGTTATTTTTTTCGCGGTATTATTTTTAGATAAACGAACTTTATGATTGTGAGCAAAAAGTGTTAAATTCGCTTTAAAAGTTCTCGAGATGTGGGGAAATACAGAAATTAAAATAACATTAAGGAAACCAAACTTTTGACCAATCCGCCCTCCTGACCAAATACTATATTTCCCAGATTGCGGCTACCTTCTATGCTTCGAGGATCAGATATCCGAATTTGTAGTAAAAAAGGCATGTTTATTCGCAGAAAGTACGTTTTTGTGTCTGATTTCGTAACTTAAAATATCGCCTGCACTAATTAAGTAGCATTTTCAAGGTTACTCTCTTGAACCTTTAAGATTGAGTCTTAGAACGTAAAGATTTGATCATTAAACCAAAAGTTATTCACAATGTTCGTTTTTGGTTTTGCGTACTTGTGCAATGTTTATCGGCAAATCTATACAGTCTATTTATCGGCCAATTATATCGTTTGGTACGTAATAACGTTTTGTTTGACACGTTATAGTAGAGTTACATGTTGGCATTAGAGATGAGTTTGGGCTCATTTTTTTTCAGGTCCGAGGCCACCCGTGTTCAAAGTTTTCAAATTCGAGCCTACATACATCAAAAACCAAGAGGAATTTTATCTATGTCTGATCATGCCGAGCCTAAAATGTAATATAACAGATAAGGCCCGAAATTCGCAAAGAGATAAATCCGAAACTTGCGAAGAGAAAGACCAATTACTAAGACTACTTATTTAAAGATAAAATACCTCTTACTTTTGAATATTTAATATATTATTTTTTATACGTTTTTTGTTTACGTAACTGTAAACTGTACCTAATAATACTTAATAACATACCGAATAATATTACATAACTGCACCAAAGGGATTGTTGTATAGTAGTTTAATTTAAAAGTAGTAAGAAAGTGTGTGCAAACTTTATTATTAGCCAAAGCCCGTCTGACAGCATCAGTCTGAGCCCGTCTTATCTCCCATTAGCATATGGATCCAGGGAGACCCATCTACTTTTACCAAGGTTTTCATCTTTTTCAAAAACAACTATAGGGGTTAGAGAGTGGAGCCGTCAAGTTTTATAAAAGCAGCAGGAAACTAATGTTCACATATTTTTAAAAAAAGTATCAATTCTTTCAAATTACTTGAAATTTTCTAGATTACTGTATATGCACTGGAATATATACTGTATGTTTAAGGGATGAATTGAAACTCCCCGACATTTAAACTATTAAAGAAACTTAGATTTTTTGACAAACAGAAGTTCTTTTTTTGACCTCCATTGCGGAAACAGACAAAGTAAATATTAAAATAGGACTTTTTTTTTATTTTATTAAAAAATAGTCTTATTTAGATTTTAAAAACCTGTTTAGTTTGTAAAATCTTTATCATTCCTATTTTGATTAACTCACCAAATCATTAAAGGTGTATCGAGATTTTTCTTTCAACAACTTTCCATTTTTGAGCCAGACAACATCTGGGGCTGGATCACCTGTTATTGAGCAATATAGTCTTGCGCGCGAACCCCTCTGTACCACTTTATTTTGCAAGTGAGTTATGACTTTCGGTGGATAAGACTCCAGCTTGGGTTCCTCATTTTTCATATCACAGACATCTTCAGAAAAGTCGATTAGATCAATTGCTTTTGTCTTGCGCTCATCCGTCAAGGCAACGTCTTTCTCAATGGCATTGCCATTAAGACTCTGGTGAATTTCGTGAACAACTTGCAAATCCTTCTCTAAGGAATCCAATTCTTCATGCAGAATATTCTCTAACGATTCAATCTGTTGCGCTTTTTGTGAGAAACTCTTCTCAACTTGTTCGGCAATAAGCAATAATTCTTCAAAGCTTTTGCCTTTCAGGGAAACTGCTTGAGCCAGCGTAGGGGAACGGTCTTCGGTGTCCTTCAATTCAACTGTTTCAGTTTTGAAAGTCTCTAGAAGGGAAGAATTCGGAGATATGAATGGTAACCAGCTAGGAGCATCATAGATATGGTCATCAGAAATAAGAAGATCGTCCATATCAAACTTGGTATCCTCTTCATCAATAAATTTGCTAGTATCTAGTGATATTAACCTGGACTGTTCAGTACTAAGTAAGCTTGAAGCTGACTTTTCCAAAATATCTGTTTCAAATGCATCTAAGACATAATTGCTTTCACGTGAATCATCGAATTCTAATCCCCTTATATAGGAAGATTTAAGTTCATCGGATGTTTTATGCAAGCGTGTAATCTGAGTACATTCACTATTGCTACTTTTATTTTTTATCTGTGATTCGATGGTGTTTTTTCCAAAAGCTTCTGATTCATTGTTTGCAGTAGTTGAATAGACATGTGTTTTTATTGGTATAGTGTGGCTTTTTTGCTTAAAGGGCAACACGCTTAAAGCCATTTTACAATTCATTAATGGAATGGGGGTGAGAGTTGCTAACGTTTCAAAATCATCTAAAGAGTGCACAATTGGACATATTTTGCAGTATTGCTCACTATTTTCATTTATAAAATCGTGGACATGTTCAAAAATTTGTGTATCATTTATCAAAATTGGTCTAAAGCAGTCCCAAGTCACCGAGACTTTCAAATGACCCTGGAATGATTTACAAGTTTCGAGGTCTTCAGGTTGAAAAACTATAATAGCAAGATATACTTGTTCCACTACAGAACATATAGCAAATTCGATTTGTGACGTTATCAAATCAGTAAACTTGGTTGAAAGAGGTGGTAAAATTAACCATTTTGTTTTACTTGTCACCTCATCTATATTAATAAAATAAGCAGGATTTAGATAAATACAACTGAATGCTTCAAATATTTCTACTGAATCATCAATAAAATTCCATTGGCTGGTACATTTATGTCTTAGTGGTTTATTCACGAAAAATGCCTCTTTTTCCAAGGAAATAATTTCTAACCAAGATAAATAAAATTCGTTATAATCCATTGTATATGTACCGCTTTTATAATCTATACTCGTTTCTGCTATAGTTATCAGCAAACCTTCAGTAACAGAATCTAACATGTCTTCAGTTGCATGGCAGATTAATTTGCTTGGTGTAGATTGTTCAGTGTCGTTTGGAATGATATGACTTATGGAATCAGTGGTAATTTCAACCGAAGAACAGTTATCGAAATTGTATTCGTTTGTGGAACCTTTTCTTACTGCCAAATCAGCCTGCTCTGCTTGGTTGAGGTCTGCCAGGATTCCATGCTCGTGTTCAATTTGTTCTTCATTTTTATCATCAACCAAATTCATTGTTCTTGAATACTTTCTCTCTTCGCTAGGCGCGCTGATGCCAAAAACGTTGATAGATTTTACTCTAAAGTAACAACCTTCAGTTTCTTCAAAAGTTTCAAGACTCAAATACGTGTTGCGGGAGGTAGCTAGCTTGAACCAGTTGGTATCTTCCTCCTAAAAGGAAATGAAAGTTCTCAAACAGACATCAGAGTTGATTTTTATGGTAATTTTATTCATTCAGAATAATCAGTTCAAAGTTGATCATGCATATTATTGTTTAACCATAACCTTATATAAAATCTGGGCATCATAATATGATTCAAATTTGAACCATGTTCTGGTTTTTGTGGGGAAGAATGCATTTTACTGGCATAAATATCTCAGAAAGTTGTGAAACGGATTTATAATTTGATATAACCGACTAGAATTTAAAAAAAAATGTGCAGCTCTTTTTAATGAAAAGAAAGTTTTAAATAAAATCTGAAAAAAATAATTACTTTTAATTTTAAATAATAATAAAAAAAAAAACATCTTTAATTGTGAATTCAAAATATTTCAACCACATATCACAAAATTTAAAAATTATTATCCGAAATTTTAAAAATATCATTAAAATTATAAAATCATCAAAATCCTAAAATAAACTTTTAAAAAAATGACACATTAGTTCAATCAAATTAAATTTTATAAAATAATATGCCTGCATTGCATAAATGTATGGCAATATTATGACGTGTTGTAACATGCATTGCATAAATATAAGACATGTATTGCATAAAAATAAGTCAAATGTATGACATGTATTGCAAAAACATATGACAATATTAAAAAACAGTTCTTTGGTATTGTTATTATTGTTTTTATCTCTTTCTCTTACCATTCTTTTTTCCACAATGTAATTGAATATCTCGCTTCCTCCATCGTGAGAGGGTGGATTCCATTTTATAACTACACCTTCATCTTCATCAAAATCAAAGATAAGGCCGTCTTTTATGGGATCTGGAGGACCTGGAATAGCATACATTTATTTATTTCAATTCAGACAAGCTGGGATGTAAAAATTCGAAGAGTTGAAGATATAATTAAAATAATGATTCCACCAATTATTAAACTGCTATTTTTTGTTACAAACAAATGCGATAAACAATTATTGAAAATATCGATTTTTTAATAGCAATTTTCTTGCCACATTTTTATAATGACAGTGTTTGTATTATTAAAATTACATTTGACAGAGAATATGGAAATTTTTTCTTATTAATTTTCTTATAAATTGACTAGTTAGTGAAAAATGTAACATAAAGTTCTTATAACCTAAGCATTTCGAAGCATTAATGTTAACAATTTTTATTTAGAATAGTTTTTAATATGATTATCATTGTAATTAAATTAAAAACCTACTTTAAATATCTGGCTATAAGGAAATGGAACAGAAATGACACTTTGAAGATCCAAATTCAGCTATTAGTCCTAATATTTATATAAAAAAATTAATGTTTTTAATGAGTGTAATTGAGCGTAGGGATCAGGGGATTTAACGTTCACCTTCCAATTAGGTGACCCAGATTCGAATCCCCGCAGTGGCTGGTTGATACGAATTCTGCTTTCGGCTCGCATCAACTACAGTGCTGACGTAAAATAAAACTTCAGTGGTAGACGGATCATGGGTCAAACTCCTATTATTACCGGGCTAACTGTGGGTGGGTTTCGTCATTTTTTTCTCCATTCAACGCAAACGGGGGTTAATTCCTTTGAAAACCCTCCACGAAGGTTAGTTAGTCCCGATACTTGATCCAGGAGTTCTCTTGTCTTCTGGGTTGTGTTCAAAATTACAAGGCTACGAGTTGAACATTGATAGTCGTAAACTCAGAATCGGGTCAGCTGTTCAACCACGGTTTTAAAATCAAATATAAAATTCGTGTGATTGAAAAGACTTTATAGTTTATTTATTTATTTTATTTTTTGGTTGAAAAAAATCGAAAAAAAAAAAAAAAAAAAGATTTGTAAGAAACCAAACTGAATAAAGGCATATGCCATAAGTACCTTACTTCCTTGAAAATGCCCCATGTTTCTGAACAGCTTGTAACATTGTACTATTTTATAGAGACTTTTTTTTATTTTAAAAAACATATTTATCTTTGTTTTAAAAAAAAGTTGTAGGGTAATCTGTTAGTATGGAGAGAAATAATATTAGCAAACATAAAGCGTACCAGACACGGTAACTTTAACGGTTAGATGATCTTCACCCACTTCGTTAGTTGCGAGGAATTTATAATTTCCTGAGTGATTCCTGGTTACATCTTTCTTTTTTAATTCGAAAGATTCGTGATCTCTGGTGACTTCAAACTCATCACTGGTGCTCACGACTCCTTCATTGAGAAACCATTCCACTTTTGGTGAAGGTGTCCCAAACACTGTTATGCGAATTCTCAATGTGTCATCCATGTCATACGTTAGTCCCTCTCTGTAAGATAGTGGACAATTGATTCGAGGTGGACCTAAAATGGAAGAAAGTAATCACGTTTGGGAAATTTGGCAAGCTTCATTCGAATGTTTAGAATATTAAAGTCTAAAGTGTTTGAAGATATTAGGATACCCAAAGTGTCAGTCATCAATCGAGCTGACTTTTTTTTCGCAGATAGTTTTTACCCATTGGCAAAGGGGGTGTTGTTTTGGGTTTGATGGCGTTATTTGGAAGTCATCACACTTTTTCAACTGTGTTCAAGAGTAAAAGTAACCAGTGCGCATGCAAACAGGGACCATCACGAATTTTGACTTGGGTAGTACAGTTTTTAAATCGAACCTATGTTGAGTTCTTCTTGAAAAATTTGATAATACTATTGAAATGTAAGATACTGTTAGAAATTGAATACGTTTATTTAGGGTTACATATTACTAGTAAAATAATAAATTATAAATAAGAAAACTACTAAATTGGTACCAAATTCTTAATATCGTTTAAATAAAAAACAGTTTTGAAGAACTACTGTCGCACCTAAAGCAAAATACTGTAAAAATATAACACTCAGTTTACCTGTATTATTTCAATGCAATTTTTTCTTTAAATTATATGCTATTAAATTATTTAGTTCATGTTCATTGTAAAAATTGCATTAATCAGTAAAAAAATATGTATAAATGCATTTTCTTTTAGAAAAAGTAGAGACAACTACATTTTATTTTTTGAATAAAAGCTTTTTAGAATATTTTAGGATGCCGGCATATAAAAGAAGCACAACTATATATGACTTTTTTTTTTTTATCAATTTCAGTTGTGTTGAATTCTGAATATTTCTTCTAGTCTCTTTATATTTGTAAATAAAATTTACAATGATATATTTATTAAAAAATTTAGTTTACTTGTAAGAAAAATGTACCAATTAAAATTTATTGAAAAGTTTTAATTGTTTTGTTTAATTAAAGTAGATAAAGTAGGTTGAGTTAAAAAGGAAAAGATTACTGAGAATTTTAATCTTCGCCTCTGAAGTAACTTCTCCAGCAGAATTTTTCAAAATGCATTGAATCACAACATCATCGTCATCAGATTCTACTTCCTGTAGTTTCAGTTCTGACTTTAAACCTGCTTCACTTTTTACTGTGGAAAAAGAACTCTCTCGCACGCGTATTCCATCTTTTGTCCTGCAAAGATTCATTATTAATTAAGCATGAGCAAAGCTATGAAAAAATCTATATCAAAAACTTTCAAAAGAAGAATACACAGTATATCCAAAATCAGTATGTATACATAAAGTGTAAAAATACGAAAATTTTAAAATGTATGCATAATTTTTTACCCAAAAGTTAGTTTTTTTCTGTATTTTTTCATGTTTTAAAAATAACATTATATATATATTTTTTTTTATCGAATGGAAAGTTTCATACACTGTAAAAAATAACTGTAAATTATGCAGAAAAAATAATTTACAGAAAAAACTGCTTAAAGAAAAATTCAGATTTTTTACTGTTTTTAAACATTACCCGCCGCGCAGCAAAAAATTTCTGTTTTTTTTTCACTGACTCTCAGCGTATATTTGACGGTTTAAAGTTGTTTTTAACAAAGCAGTTTTTCGCCGTTTTTCACCCTAATCATAAACAAGTTTAAAAATGTCAATTTAAATTCTAATTTTTGCTATGCAAGTTTTGCTTACTGTAAAATAACTTTATCCTTTTTTTTTCAAATCATTTCACGATTATTTGCAATATTCATTTTATTGTTTTTTTTCTTTGAGAAACTGAAAATTTTAATTAATTATTGATTTTGAGACATTATTAACCCCATCTTTCAGTTTATTACCAGGATAAGATTTGAATAAGTTTTTTTTTACCATATTACTTGAATGGGAGGAGTACCAGTAAATTCACACACATACACTGCTAAGCCACTTTGTTCCACGAAACAGTCAGCGATTGGAATGATTATTACAGGTTGTTCACCTACAAGGGGATCAGAATTTTAATTTATTTTCAATTTCAAATACGAACATCTTAATTGTCTCTTTTTTAGTACTTACATATCGTTTCCGTTAAATAAATTGTTTCAGTTTTTTCGCTTGGCTTGCTCACACTGTGCACATTCTCGCTGCTGACGCGGAAGGTGTATTCTCTGTTTGGAGCTAAGCCTGTCACAAGATACGACGTTCTAGTTATGATTTCTTTATTACATTGTATCCACATGCCGTACTTGGGTTCGAACCTCTCTATTATGTAGTTGAGGTCTTCAGTAACAGTTGGAACGGTCCACTGTAGATACGCCGAATCATTATCGTGTATTTCAACTGAAGGTTTTGATGGAGTTGGAGGTTTTTCTGATCGATGAAATAGTAGAAGTAAAGATAAAATATATATATATATATAAAAATTAAAATTCAAACAATTTTTAATGTAATGCATCTAATTTAGTTAAAAAATTTATAAGTCATTTTTTTTTAAATTCTGAAAAAGTACAATCGAAAACGTATTTTTTAAATTTTTTATTTATTTTTTACTACTTTAAGGTTATTTGATTAAAAACTCCATTCGCTTCAAACATATATCTAAATAGGAAATGACAGTCGTCAAGTCTCAAGACCTTTTATATTTGAAATCACTTTTTTTTCCCATTCACGTCTGGCAAGTCTTGAAAATGGACGTCTGTTTTCGAAAAACGGAAACAAGTCGACTGTTATTTCCTATTTATATATTTTTGAAGTGAATGAATCAAGTAATACCGCAAGTTTCTTGGGTCCTATTTATTTAATATTTTAAGGGTGTTTACCAAAGCACTTTCACCCCAAAAACTAAATAAAAAGTTGTAGTTAAAGTGATTTGATTTTGAAGCTGAGCTATAATTTTGATCTATAGAGGAAGGGGTTGTACCGTTGGGACAGTTTGAAAAAGAAATATTTTTATTTTTACTTGGGTAAAGATTTTTTAAAGAATCTATACCTCTCTAAAATTAATAATATATTACTTTATGAGGAAGTAATAAATTATTTTTTACACCCTTGCAAAGTATCTCAAGGTACAACAGCATGTTGTACCCTGGGATGCAGGATATTGCACCTTAATACTAAATTCAAAATAAACAAAATCCAGAAAATAAATCTTATTTAATGATTATAAAATTTAAAACGTTGTAGAAAAAAGGTTTCTGTATCTATCAGATTAGTCCATGGTTATGTCAAATGCTCTGAAATTCACAGGGAACTTGAGTGATTGCTTTTTCCGCACTGAAGACTTTGTTGCTGAGGGTGAAGGGAATTTACATATTATTTCTCCTTCATCTATTTCATAAACAGTTTCATTTCTTAAGACGAAGGTGTTTGTTCCCGTTTTAACAGTTTAGTCCCATGGTGTATAACACATTGAAAAAAGAAGCATGCATGTAAAAATGTTTGCCATTAGTTGTTCAGATTAGCTAACCATAGTAGAACACAATTAAAAGTTCAATACACTGTCTTAATTTTTAAAACTAATAAATTAATAGAAATAGAAGAATAAATAAATGGAATAATAATAATTTACTTTCCGATGAAATTTTCTTCTTTTTTTTCAGCTCCCACAAATCTCACTTTAAAATTGCTAGCTAACTTACACTAACTCTTGGTGGCTAACTAATACCTCCTAGAAAAGAGAAGGCCTCTGCACAGGTTACCATAAACAAGACATTTGATCCTTTAGTAGTTCAAACGTAATGATATCCTTCGCAATAACCACCACTGCGCAACTTAGTAGCCCGAACGTTGTGACATCTTTATAATAATCTTCTGTGACATCTTCTACTGCGCAGTTTATATTTGTTACTTCGGACTGCTAAATTGATCCGTGCTGAGGCCTTCTTTCTTCTAGGATGTGTTGGGCTAAGGGACCAATTATGCCAGGTTAATTTTGTTAGTCGCCAGTAGATGGCAGGGATATGCTGTTTGTCCTAAGGTACAATGCTCTCTTCTATATCTTGTCGTAAAAATTTATCTGGGATTAAGAACCGACGAATATATTAATAATTAAAGATATAAACGTTTTTAAAAAATCAAAAATTCAGCAAATTTTTCCGACCTGGAGGAAGATCTCTAAAATACTCGCATAATCGTTAAATTTTGCAAATTTTTATGAAACCAGACATGGTAGTGCGAAAATAACTTTTTGAATATTAAAAAATTAAATCACAAACGTTTTTCAGTTCCCCAAATTGTAACTTTTCTATATGTTCATATTTTGTGCTATTTTAGTAATTAGTACAGAAGGTACAGACAATAGATAGGCTTAACCTAATCCAAAAGTCATGAATTACTATTACAATTTCAGAGTAATTATAAAAAATGTGCATAATTTTCTAATAAACTTTATTTCATTTAAATTAGAGAGCTTCCGAAAAACAGTTTTGATGAAAATTCGAACTTACTACTAGCAGCTTTAATTCGGACCAGAGTTTTGTTCAGCAAGCCTTCGCTCCGTCCAGCCACATTCTGAGCGTATACCCGAAACTGATAAATATGCGATGTTTCCAAACCAGTGACATCATATTCGGTATTTTGTCCATCTGACCAAAAATTTATTTTTCTTACCTTAAAAACCAAAAATAGTTTAACACCTATATTGGAATACAACATTAAGCAGCTTGTTTTATTATAAACGAAATCAAAATGAGTTTGATTTGATTATTTAAATGCTTAAACTTTATGTTATGGAATTGTTTAAAATCTAAAATTCACTACAACTTTTATTTGATAGAAGATGAATTTTCAATGTCCACGAAAATGCAGTAGACATAAAATTATTTTAAAAATTACTTGAAAAACAAATCAAAGATAATTTAAATTCAAATCACAGTATTTTAAACGATATCAAAATAAAATAAATGGTTTTAAACACTACTTATTTTGATTATAAGGAAGAAAAGCTTTAATTTTTACAGACCTAAAATAAAAAATAAATGGTAGGTTACTTTCCCAAAAAAAACTCCCCTTTACCAGCAAAAAACCACCTACTGTGTTTTGATGTTTTTCGAATTAGGTTTGATATAACTCGAAACATTTTTACTTTCTGAGTTCACTTAATGTAGTTTCAGATTTATTATTTCCTTTTTCTCTTCTTTTTCTGTTTTATGCCTATTAGTCTCTTTTGTCGAAAAGTACTACAAATTTCATTTGGCGAAAGAGTTTGCTATGAAATAATTATAACTTGTATAACTACTGGTACAAAAAATCAACGAATTAGCCCAACTAAAACATTCTATATTTATTAAAATATATAAATTGCAATATAACTTGTTAGTTATATTGCAATATAAATATAAGTTTTATTTTGCAATATAACTTATATTACAATATATATATTGTAATATAAATATAAGTTTTCTGATCTTTTAGAAAATGGTGTAAAATAACAAAACTGTGCACAGTTTTGAAAATAGTGCTCTCATGACTGTCGTGAAAATGGTCAGTGCCTTAATGAAATCCTTGAAATAAACACGTTCAATGCCGCTTACAACTGGATACCTGCGAGTGACGTCAATGTAGGTAAATCATGGTATTTGCCGATTTAAAAGCCAATCATGCTCAACACACACGTGACGTCATCACATTATCCAATTAAATCTAATTTAAATCACATGGTTAGGTTTAATCACTTCTTCTCGAGTTGTGAGTACCCAACTGACACATGGTAGGTATCAGAAATCAAAGATAAGGTCCATATGTTAATCAAATTTATTAGTGTATGTTCGAGATTAAATAATATAAACATTTGATGATTAGCACTTACTACTTCACACACTTTTTTTTACGAACGCTAAACGTTGAGTTTGCCGAAAATTAGTCATTTTGAATTGGTGAGAGTAGTTTTCATTTATATATATATATATATATTTTAATTTGAATATTTTACAAAAATTTAAACATAATTTAACATAAATGAAAACATAAAATTTAAAATAAATACTGCAGATTATAAGCACATGTTTGAATACTCTAGGAGCTAATTGGTTTTTGTTTGAAAAAAAGAAAAGAATTACGATTCTATACACATTACATTTTTCCAAATATTTTGTCCATTTTATCAGTTGCGAACGAGGACTAGGATTATTATGAATGACGGCGGTGCAACATACTACTTTGATTTAATGCGTTGATTAAAATTTCGTTTTTAAATGCGATTATTTCACTATCTTTTAAACCAGTACGAGAAAAATTCAGCCCTTATGTTAGCCTTGATTATATGGTATTTTCTCGTAGCTTTTTTAAATGAGAAAATTTGCTAGTTTATTTACCATAAAAAATATAAACATCTTTCATACATACATCCATATGAAGAACGTCCTTTGCTTCTATAACATATCCTAATATGGGTCCACCATAATCTTCAAGAGGTGGCTTCCATGATAGATGAACTGAATCAGCCTGGACATTACTGATGATAAGAGGACCTTCAGGGCGACTTGGTTCACAAATAATTCCTTTTGAAATAAAAATTATTCCCATGATTTTACTCAACGATTATCTTAATTAGTTTTTTTTAACTAACTAACTTCATATTTTACTTTGAATAATCAGAGGGACAAACCAAGATTTTTTTTTAATGGTAATCAAATTTTGAATCCAACTCTTGCTGAAACAAAAATAAAATTATAATTATAGCTCATTTTGAGTATAACAAGAAAATGAATTCGTTATGTAATTATGTTTCGATAAATCAGACTCATGTGGTAAAGAGTATCGAAAGAAAATTTTATTAAAACGATGAATTTTAATTAGATTTTTTGAAATTATTAAAGTAACATAGCCGGACAAATATAGTTATCCTCATCAAATTTATAATCAGCTGGCTGTATTTTGTAATAAATGTCTGTACACTGGAAAATTATTATTGTACTCGCCCTAAAAAATTCAAAATATTAAAACCTCAAATTATATATAGTTTCTCAAGCTAAAGAGGCAAATAAAAATAAAACTCCATGATCAAATATTAAATTCAAATTTATCTTAGAATGCTATGTTTGAGAACTAAAATCAAACATTAAAAAAAAATTATTTAAAAATTTTTAAAATTAGAATTAAAATCAAAGCTTTATTATAAATCACTAGAAAAAAAAGCAAATATTGTTTATTGTTTTATCGAAGGCAATTTTTGTGTCATCCAAACAAATAATGCGAAAGGATTAAACACCAGAGTAAAAAAAGACTGAGAGAATACTTGGAGCACACACACGAACACTTTAACCGCATAAAATCAGTCTCATGAACCCCCAAAAGATCAAAAGAATAACTGAAAAAATAGCATTTCTTTTAACCCGTAGTGACACAACACCTCCTAGGAGAAAGAAGGCATCAGCATGAATCAATTCAGTAGACCAACGTAACGAACATAAACTGCGCAGTGGATGAAAATAATAAAGATGTCGCTACGATCGGGCTAATAAACTGCGTAGTAGCGGTAATTACAAAAGACGCCACTACGTTTAAACTACTAAAGGATCAAATTTCTTGTTTATGGCACCCCGTGCGGAGGCCTTCTCTTTTCTAGGAGGTATTGAGTGACATTGGCTTCCTTGCCAAAGAGGTGTGACCAAGTCCTTTTTTAGCAGACATGCAATTCAGAATACAGTAAAAGGGGATCTCTATTTTATTAAATGGAAAAACATTTATAGTTAATAACAAAAGTTCCAAATAATATTAATTTTAATATGATTAATTTAAGTACAGTTATACCAACTTCTTTAACCACTAAAAAATATAAGCTAAGCTTTATTTTTAGAGGATAAGATAAGATTTCATAAAACTGTCTCAATATGAACATTTTTTTTTTACACAAATTGATAGCAATCAATAGAATTCAGAGTAAAGTACCACCAACACCACTTAAGCTTGAATACTGCAATAATGATTTATTTATGAATAAAAATGTTTTGGTGTTAAATTACTATATATTTAATATTTTTATAACTCTTGACGCAATATTATGACAATTGTATAACATTATATAATTAGTTTCTTATATTATACGGAGTGTTCCTTTAAGTTTTTTTCCAGAGTGTTTTATATATATATATATATATATATATATATATATATATATATATATATATATATACATACATAACAGTAGCATGATTTTCACTGTTGAGAAATTTTTAGGGTCCAGACATCCTCAACGCTTTACGTCCTTGATTATTCCATCATTTACTTTTTAGGGTGTAAGGAAAAACTATAAAATGGGCTCCATCAAAATTTTTTTGCAGCAGAGACTAGAAACCTTTTCTTCCAATCATTTTAACGTAGGTAAATAAGTTGTTTGTAAACACTGGATGCTTATGACAATTTTATTACAGTGATCATAAAAAAGCTTTATTTGTTCTTCAACATGTTACTGGATGAGTTGAATTTCAAATCGATATATGTTTTTCAAATGAAGAAAACAACCTACTAAACAGGATAAACTAATTTTATTTGACAGAAAATACATCACAACCACATATCACAGGGATGGAGGGATTCTAACAACAAATCAACAAAACACTGAATATATTAGTTTCTCTATCAGTTGGAAATATTCCATACTGATGTATAGGAACATAGAACGAAAACAAATATCGTTAAGTACAAGTGTGTACACAGAAGACACATCTTTTCTCTATATCGTAAATGGTACATTTCCGAGTAACCATTTAATACTGTCAAAAGTCTTGATAAAAATAGAGTGAGCACAAAAAGGCTCAGTAAAAATATTTTACACATTTTGTACAGGGTTAGGCGCTACCAGAGCTGCCTAAATATATAAAAAAATAATTAATGAACCAAAATCTGGGAAAAAACGGATTTAAGTTGCATAAATACTATTCAAATAGTAATTTTCCTTAATACATTTTAATAATGTAAAAAAATAGAATTATTTCTAGCCCTGAGAAGAACTTGTTTATTTATGTTCGAATAGAATTAAGACATGCTGCCAAAAAATTAAATTCTGTCATGGCACCAGAAGAGCAAGGTTTGTCCATGGACTAATATCGAATATCTGTTAAAGATATGTTTTGCTTAGTTAAAATATTAAGTTCGCATTAACTTAATTAAATTTAATTTTAAACATGCCCCACCCGTCAGGGAAAATACTGGTGCCATTTTTTTTAACAAAACACGTACTCATATAGCATGCTTTTAGCCATATTAAAAGTACCGCAGCGATTAAAAAAATGGTTAGTTATTTCCCAGATTTTTATTCATCAATGTATCACAATGTCAGTAGAAAAACATTCTGAGTCTATTTCGAAAGAGTCTCGGCTAGGTGCCATATTCGGAAGAAATACTCATTTCTTCCTGCGAGTATGTGTTTGGTGTAACTGCGTAGCAGGGGCTCCACGTTGGCCTCGCGCATCCAAGATGAGGAGGTCTCTGTGCTATAACTCACTGAGATGGTCTTTTCATCTACGTCCGGTTTGTCAGACTCTTTGAATCCTAGTGGGAAAACAGGAACTTCAGTTAAATAGCCGAATATTAACTGCCTATGCTGTATGGTTTATAGAATATTTATGAAGAATAGTGCCATATTCGAGAACAAAAGATTCCCTCTCTTATTACACCAAAGTCTATTGTGTACTTATTAGGCATGGACAAATCTCATACAAAAAAGAGTAGTATTTATGGCATGTTGTTCCTTACGCGAGATTTTGTTATCTTGTACAAATAGAAACCCTCCTATGCAAATCACGTTAACTGATGGGTACATACAAACGGTCAAAATTTCTTCGCTACTATAAAGTGATTCTTTTTTTATAACGATGATATTTTATACACAACTAGGAGGCTTCGCCCCCCGCTCGCTGGCGCTCGGCAACCCTCGGAACTGCTTTCGCAGTTCAATTGAATGGCCGGACCAGTTTTGAGTTTACGACTATCGATGTTCAACTCCGCGTGTCCTTGTAATTTTAAATCCAACCCAGAAGACAAGGGAACTCCTGGATCAATCATTGAGACAAACTAGACTTCGTGGAGGACTATGTCAAATTAGCCCGCATGATCATTACACGGAGAAGAAAACTACGAAAAAGTCCCATGGTTAGGCCTGCGATAAGGAGATTTTAACCCATGATTCCCCTATCACTGAGGATATTTTTACAACGGCATAGTGGTCTGTGCAAGCCGGGAGCAGAATTTATATTAACAGGCCACCGCTGGAATTAGAACCAGGTTAACCTCAGTGAGAGGCGTATCCCTTTAATTACCATCAGGTTTAGTCATCTCGTACTGTTAAAATTTTAGACTAACCTAGGAATGAATGTCCCTAAATTTTATTCGGCATAAATGAAAATCTTATCTGAATATTTGTTCATTTCGAGATATTAGAGGTTTAAAATGAAATTGTGGTGGGCTCTGAAATTCTCTTTAGCGGCAAAAGTATGCTGTTGGCATACTAGTTTTACAATTACTTTAACTTGTATGACTAGAAACTGTGGCTTTAACTCAGTTTTTATAGTAAATGGAGTTGGATCAATATTTGAAAAGGCTTTCATGTAATGTGCTCTTGTTAATATTATTTATTTGAGAAAATCAATATTAAATAACATACATCAGATGTTTATTTTATTTTAGACAAACATTCTATAATTATACAGTGTACGCTTTGCTTTCTGAGCATTAAGGTGTTAATAGTTAAAAATTATTCAAGAAATAACTCAAAGATTTATGGATAAAATCAAAAATATGAAATATATCCAAACATTTAACGAAGAGATGAAAAATGCTCCAATGGTCTGTTTTTAATTTAAACACGTTTCAAGAAGAATAAATTAAAGTTTCATGAAGTGCGAGTAGGTAAACTAATTTGATTTAGAGAAAAATATTTTAATTATTTTATTAGTAAAAATGTAAAAAAAAAAAAAAAAAATTACTAGAAATATTATTTGAAATTAAATTGGAAGTAACAATATTATATTTAGAAGCAAAATTTGTCATTATGCACTGCAAAAACTTAACAAACTGTATAAAATAGAAAAAAGCTCTAAAAATGTATGCAAATATTAGGGGTTAATGTAAATACAAAAAAAGTACAAAAAATATCACATTTAAGTTATTTAATTGAATATTCATAAATAAACAAGATTTTCAGGGCTAATTTCAAAAACATATTAGATATTTACAGAAGGTACCATTTTTTTCTATAAAAATCAGATATTATTTATAGACTGTTTTTGAAATTAATAGTTAATAAACACCCACTATAGTTTCATTACATATTTTCAAGAGGATTAAATTTCACTTATAATTTTTTTTTAAATTTTCATCATTAGAGTTTAATACAAATTCAAATTTTTTTTAAATTTTTTTTTATAAAATTGTGAATATTTCATAAGTGAAGTTGAATATTATTGGAAAAAGAAAGAACTGTAACTCCACCTACCTTCAGGTCGAATAACTTTCACAGATTCTTCTGGTTCAAGTGGATCACTGATACCAACCTCGTTCCTTGCCATTATTCGCACCATATATTCGGCACCTTCCTGTAAATCTTTTATTTGCATCTTTTGCGTCTCTCCGTCTACTTGTCCAACCTGTAAAATGATGAAAATCCATGCATATTATTTAATTACAAGCATACTTGTTTAGTTAAAATATATAAAACAACTGAATATCTATAATCAATAAATAAAATTCGTAAAATATATAAATATAAAATTCTAATATATATTAAAAAAAATAAAATTCTTTAAAGTGCATAAAAAATTTAAAAAAAAAAATGGCTACATTATTTGCACCAGCTTACTTCCAAATTTATTTAATTTCTTCTTTTGAATATTTAGATGTGTTTTAACTTTTAAAATTAGTGTTATTCGGAATTAGATCCATCAATTGAAATGTTCGGGAAGATATAATTATAAGCACCATTTTGAAATTGTTCAGAACGTTTCTGTCAAAAACATAAATAAATAAAATTTTTAAAAAATGTCACAATTTGCATGAGCACAATGAGTTATTTTAATATAATGGGCTTTTATTTAGTAAAGATTCTATTAAGAAGTATTTCCCTGGAAAGAGTTGGATTCAAAAATACCGCATTTGTTAAAAAGTGAGGCTTATCACTTTATTGCTCCAAGCCAATTTATTTGCAATTCAATTATCTTATGTAACCCTTTCAAGAAACTATTAAATTATATCTGCATAGATATGTAGACATTAAATGCTAAAGTTCAATGGATTTAATTAAATCTTTCTTCAGCTATGTCCCCTCAAATATAACTAAAATGTATCTGAAACAACCATTGCTGCTAAAAATCAAGCGAAGTCACCAGGGTTTAACTTGATTCAAACCAATACCTAAGTGGGAAAGAAACAAAAACACAAAAACGCTATCGAAATCAGTCGAATAATCATAAGGTAAGATTTAAAACATGAAGAAGAAAAATTGATTACTGGAGGAAAGAGAGCGGTTAAAACACTATTTTTAAAACGTCTCCAAATTTTATTGGGTAATCAACGGATCAACGGATTTTGATATTTTTAATACCATCTTTCTTACTGGTGATTCGATTGCGTTTATATTTATTTCTTTGTTTAGATAATAGTTTGTGACCAAGGAATTGATTCCACGTAAAAAAAAAAAAAGTTTCTTAAAATTGAGCTGAGATGTATTTTAAATAGCACCGAAACAATTGATAGTCGAATTTGAAAATCCCTGTGTCTTCAAAATTGAAATAGTATATACTCATTTTTGAGTAAAATGCATAGTTTCAAAAATGACGTGGAAAGATAAAAGCGAGAGGTTCATCAGCTGTCAGCAGGATTGAAACCAAAAACCTTCAGCCTCCTAGTTTGAACCACCATAGTTGTACAATTTAGTTTAAGAAGAGTTAGGAAGCTTTATATATTTTATTCACTAACAAAGTTTTAAGTTATCACAGAATAAGCAAAAAGGGAAATTAATATTACTGACTATATTTTCCAAATTTCAACCCTTTGCTCCATTGAAACTGGAAATTAGTATGTCATGATGTGTCATTGCAGCGACCTCTATCTAAAGCTTTTTATCTATCCTTGGATTAGGTTGTACATTTATGGTGGTTAAAGCATCCAACTACGATCACGGCGGTTCTTTGGTTTGTACCATGCAGGCAGCAAACGAACATCTCTCTCACACGTCACATCCTTTTCGAAACTGCCTTTTGCTCAAAAATGAGTACTACCAACAAAAAAAAAAAAAAAAAAAAAAAAAATCCGAATTTTATCTTTCAAACACTCAGGAAAACGAAATCCAACAACTTGATCAGATGAAATGATCATTAATATTGTCAATAATGAAAATGAATCTAGCGAAGGTGATGAAGACAGTGACGATGAAAATCAACATATAATCATATAGATGGACTAAACGCTATCGAAAGTACTTTCTTTCTTTCTTTTCTTCCAAACGCGGATACGTACCTAGGTTAGTAAAACCCTTACCCGTATAATCCGAAGTCTGGCCACTATTCCAGCCAACCTCGACCCCGTGCTTGATCAGTGGCAATTATTTAAAATTTAAAAAGAAAGGGGGTTACAGTTTTGTTTTTCATATATACAGAAATATTAATTTGAATATTGTTTAAACAAGAATTTTTTTTTATAAGTATATATGTCATAGGAGGTGACAATAAATGAATTTTGAAAAGTAAATTATTAAATAAAAGTATCGAAAGTACTATTGAATATATAAAACAACAAGAGGAGGCGGCACCAGCCTTCCTGTTATCCCTTAAAATATGACGAAACTTTTCTACAGATAAGTGCCAAAGTAAAGTGAAAAAAAAAAAAAAAAAAAAAAACGATTAAGGACTTTTTTAAATAAAAACCTTTTAATTCTCGTAAAGCATGCTAATGTTACGTATGGTATGGTATGACAAACTACAATTAATATGATGACACGACGATTAAAGTTTTATGTAACAAGAAGTTAGAAGTGTTAAAACCGAATAATTCCAAGCTCACCTCCATCCACATTATTCTTCGAACATTTCTCAAAGCAACTGTATATCCCAGTATGGGTGAACCGCCATCAGTTTCCGGTCGTCCCCAGGCCAACATGATAGAAGATGGACCAGTAACCACTTTTTCTAGCGGAGCAGTTGGAGGAGATGGTCGCTCTACGTTAAAATTAAAAAAATCGGATATTAGAAGATTCAAAACTAACTTATTGACTAAGACTTATTCTATTTTTACAAACGTACGCTCATCAAGATTTTGTAATTTAACACAGATTAATTATAACAAAAATAAGCAATGAAATTTTTAATTAAATAATAAATATAAGATAATTGTAAACACATTGAAATTCACAGGAAAAGCTCAATATTTGAATAATGAACATCGAATCTGTTAAAGAAATAATGAAATAAAAGAGTAAATTAGGAGTAAGATAATGGAACAAATAAAAAATTTGAAAAAAAAAAAATCTCCTATTTAGAAAAATATGTTTTTAATTGCAAAGTTAAAACTGGCTGCCGCTACAATAAAATTAAAAAAGCATTACCAAAATTTATACCTTTAGTCTATAAATTTTCTTATATTGCATGATGACGTCACGATATGTTATTTACGTTATCTGTTGACATTATTTTTTCTCAACTGTTAATTGGATACCTGCAAGCGACGTCTTTCGGAATCAATCGTCGCATTCGTTTATGCCACGATTTAGTAGCCAATCAAGTTTGACACACACGCGCAACGTCGCTTACAGGTATCCAATTAAATCACGTGGTTGGGCCACATCACATATTCTTCTTCTCGAGGTGCAAGTACCAAATTGCAGAAGGACAGATGACGTATAAAAATTATAGTATGTCCTTCAAATATTAATTTCTTCAGCATTAATGTGCCTAATGCTTGAGATGAGCAACACTCTATTTGAATTTGATTTAAATATTATATTTTCTCAAACAGGTTTACTGACTCAAAATATTATATAAAATGAAACTTTTTGCTAATTTCCAAACTAGACTGTAAGATATTTTAGTCAAGACATCACACACTTGAGATTCCCAGAGTGTAATATCCTTTAGCCTTGTAGAAACAAAATACAAAGGTTTCTTGAAAACTTAGTTGTTTTTATGCATTATTTGGGCATGCAAGTTTGCGAAAATTTTCAATTCTTATTTGCCATCTTGATAACGAAATTAAATCAGCATAACATAAGTTAGATAAAAGATTAATTTTGATGTTCAACAATTGTTAGGTATTAACTTTTTGAAATTTGCTGCGTCTAGGTAAGGAGTTAAAAAAAAATAAATAATAATACGGTATAAATGCAATGTTGTCTAAAACAACTTGTTAAAAACTAACTTATTCATTATCACAGTGAACTTGCAATTCATTATTATAGTGTATGTATAGCGATGCAATTCATTATTGTAGCATACTTATTACTAGACTACTAGTAGTAAAGTACTCTATAATTTCAACTACTTTGGACTACTATAAAACAAATCGGTCCTACCATTGAGAAAGGAGGAAAATTTATTGCAGATTTTAAAAAGAAATGAATTGCATCATGAAATATCTTACCTGCAGTGGATGTTAGTTTAATAGGACTTTCTGTTTCCAGTGGAGGACTTAATCCTGCTGGGTTTTCAGCGAATACCCTGAAGAAATATTCTTTCGTGTGTGTTAAATTGTGTACAGTATAACTTCTAATGTGTGGAGCAAGCGTCTCAAGCCTGTTCCATGCTTTCTTTGTTGATTCCCTCTTTTCCACTATGTAAGCTGTCAACTCAGCACCACCAGTGGTCGCAGGTGGTTTCCAGCTAAGAGTGAGTGTCTTATTGGTCATATTTGAAACTACCAAAGGACCAACTGGCGAGGAAGGCGGTGCTATGGAGGGAAAAGAAGCATATGCAGTAAAGGATTTGAAGAGGGAAAAAATAAAAATCCTGCTTATTGCAGTGGTATAACTTTTAATGATTCATTTTGATTTAACAATAATTTATTACATGCAGCAGATTACAAATTATTTGAATGGGGATAATTCAAAAAATTTAAAAATTCTTAGAGTTATCATTTCCCCGAAAATATATTATTTATAACAATATTAAAATTCGTTGTTCCTTCAATTTTGAGTTTTTAAAACTTCTACCTTTGAGTTCCACGGTTTTCAAACATTTTAAAATCTAGAGATTCCAATAATTAGGCGGTGTACTTTGAAATCCTCAACTAACCCAAGTATCTCTTTTAAAATTTCGACAAGTATTTAATGTGTAAGAAAAATGAAGTGAAATTATTTTTCGTGATTTAACTTTTAGAAAAGTAACACCGAAATTTTACTGAGTTGAGTTACAAGTAGGGCATACAGACCTCGATAGCGTTGTTTAAAAAGTCTATTTTTCAACAACTTCTAAACGATGGCTCAGAAACTAGTCGCTCGCTTTTTCCATTTTGTGTTATGAGATTGGGTTCTGGAATTCATTACTATGTAGTGATCGAATGTGTTTGTTTATATTTTCATTTTTAGAGTTGTTTAATAAGATTGAAAAAAAAAATTTTAATGAAAAAATAGAAAATATGATAATTTAAAGTATGAAAATAAAATAAAAGTTATTTTTTTACCCTTCCCCCGATCGTTAGTACCTTATATATATATATATATATGTATATACCTTATGTATATATATATATATATATATATATATATATAATCGACGTTTAACAGCCGATCCATATCGGATTTATAGCTATCTATGATGTATAACCCCGTAACTTTGTAGTATTGAATAAACTCAGAAGATATGAAACTCCTGAATCAATTATTGGGCCAAACTGGCTGAAATGGAAGACCTTTTGAATGAAACTAATCCATTTTTGCATTTATAGTAATGGAAAAGCACGCAAATTACCCTAAGTTAGGCGAATGACAAGGATTTAAACCCACGTGATCCGTTTACCACCTTTCATAGTTAATTGTGGTTGGTATAAGAATTAGACAGTAATCGTATTGATTCGAATCTGTGACACTATATTACTAAGAATTGGATTTTTTATAGACTTTAAAAAAAAAAACGCAAAGGAAATCAGATCACTAAATTTTGTGAAAATATGAATCATGATAATTGTAGCAGCGGAATATTGGAGTATATAAAATAATTATAAAATAAATCACGCTTACAGATTTTCAGGCCAGGCGTGATTGTTTCCTCCGGTGAGAAATACGGACTTTGTCCAATCTCATTTCTACAGCACACTCTAAAATGATATGCTGTATCCTTTTTCAAGCCAGTTACTTCCATGGATAGTGATTTCCCGTCTGTTGTTGCAACCCGTTGCCAAGCTTTACGAGTGGCCTCTTTTCTTTCGACGATGTACTCGATGATGGGTGATCCGCCATCGTTATCTGGCGCTAACCAGCTTAGAGTAAAGGAAGTGTCCGTCATGTTGGAAGTTGTAAATGGTCCCTTTGGTGCATGAGGTTTGTCTGAAAGAGTCGAAAGCATTAGATTTTTGCTAAAAT
This sequence comes from Parasteatoda lunata, assembly GCA_949128135.1. NCBI lineage: Eukaryota > Metazoa > Arthropoda > Arachnida > Araneae > Theridiidae > Parasteatoda > Parasteatoda lunata. Next base: position 46,588,114 of record OX421974.1, on the reverse strand, counting down.
TTCCTGAAGTCATATTTGTTATATCGTGTTAAGAGACCCACCGAACAAACTTCTGGGTGTGACTGGATCAGATGTCAGTGGTTCACTGCGACCATATTCATTGGTAGCTATGACTCGGAATGCATATTCGATGCCCTCGCTTAAATCTTGAATTTCTTGAGTGAGAACATCTGAAGTGACTGTGGTTACCTGGGAAATAAAAAAAAATTAAATAGTCTTTTAAAGTAATCAAAATGCCAAACCTCTTTTTAAGCTAAATCATTAAGATAAAATGAGAATGAAATAAAATATCTTAAAGAAGATTTTTCTACCGTTTAATAAGGAGCAATAAAAAAATAATTAAAATATAAAGTCGTAAAAATTGCAAATAAAAAAAAAATCAAACTGGCAGATGTTTTGACAACTATCGTTAGCATAGGTTCTTCTTATTTTGCAGTGTCTTCTATGTTATTATATTTGAACTCACAAATAACTATTTTTTGAATAAAAGGAAAACAGCTATTTTCTAAATTAATAAATTAAATTTTACCAAAATTTAAAAAAAATAGATTAATTTCTTAAATGGAAAAAAAATCTTGAAAAGAAATTAAAGCAGTATACATTTTTATAACGTAGAATTCACTTTTTTTTGCTTCCTACTCCTTTTATATTTTCTTTAAACCAGTTGCTCTAATATTTGACCCTTACACTGGATTCTTAAAATTTTGAAAGAAGTACTATATTTAAGCTTTAAATAAAGTAAATGCGAAACATGTAACAAAAAGACAGGCATTAAATTAATTTCAAAATAACAATGAAAATAACATTTCTTGATTGCACATTGGAAAACTAATACCATGATCGCTAAAATATGCTACAATTTTAAACTTTAAAAATTTCTCATGGTAATTTGAAGTATTGTCTTCTTATAACCACAAAACCATGTTACGAGATTGAATTAAAATCCTTCACTACCAGAATCATTAAATATTTTTAAAGATACCGTTTCTCGTAACATATTTTGATTTAAGCGATTATTATACATATAAACGAGATATTCTAAAACAAACTTTATTAAATTTTGAAATGGTAATGAAATATTAAACAATGAATTTCAATATATAGGGTTATAAAAAGACATTTAAAGAAAACAAAACTTCTGAAAGTTGCCAAAATCAATATAGTATTCTACACTATCTACCAGTAAGTATTTGGACACGTGTGACTAAAAAGAAAAACAAACTTTATTCATAATCAATAGATGGTCGAGCTTCCACGAGAAGTAATTACAGTGTGAACACACTGGGGCATACTTTCCACAAGTCCTTGTGTGACGGCTAGTGGTATTTTCTTCCACTCGGCTTGGAGAAGACATGTAAGTTCGTTCGCCGATTTTGAACGGGTAGTGCACCCCTTAATTCGGCGATCCAACAAGTCCCAGAGGTTCTCGATAGGGTTCAGGTCTGGGCTCAGGGCAGGCCAGTCCATTCGATTAACCCACCCCATTGGCACCATACCAAGTCTTGGTGATCCTAGCAACATGACAGCTGACATTGTCGTCCTGGAAGTAACAGGGGTCCATCCCGTAAAACTGCCACAGCGCAGGAAGCACATTGCATGAGACTAATGCCGATGTTGTTCCCCACGCGATATATACCGGCGGAGGGCGTGACGTATCTCAGGACCGCAGATATAGTCATTTGCACAGGTGTCCAAATACTTATTGCTAGATAGTGTAGTTATTTGTTATCATAACAGCTTTTATGTACACATTTTTCAGAAATATTCATTCACAGTTAATGCTCACTATTTGCAGTTTATAGAAATAAGAGCATAAGATCAAAATTAAAATCAGACACGTTAAGAATAACGAAGTTAAACACAGGAAAATATGACAAACAAACCTCCATCCAAATTTTTCTTCTAGTTTCGCATTTTTCAACGATATAAGAAACGACCTCCGATGCACCTACAATTGGAGGTTTCCATCCTATTGTAACTGAGTTCTTTTCGATTTTATGGAATGCAATTGGGCCCTCAGGTGGAAGTGGTTTGTCTAAAAAGAAAACCAATCATGAAGTTTACACTTTTTAAATATTGATGTTTACTTATTTATTCTTTTAAATGTAAAATGATTTTAAAAATGGTAAAAGATAATATTAGATTTGGTTTGTGTGAAATAGATATTAAAATTAAAAATTAGTAAAGATTCACGTTTAGAAAAAAGGGGTAATATAATTATTATTTAAGGTAATATATATTCGATAATATTATTAAATACGGTTTACTGTTTAATAAGATATCACGCTGGTAGCTGTCAATATTGACTTATTTTTAAAAAGGGAGCTAATCTTATTTTAATAATCGTAGAAGATTTCACTGTTAAATATGATTTGGGAGGAAAAGATTTAAAGATGTAGAAAATTAGTAAATATTGATCCATTTGATTGACCGTATTAATTTATTTGCTTTTTTTTTTAAATGGTAAAAAGATTTTATTGATGATATTATATGTTTTATAATATTGTTAAATACAGTTTACTGTGGAATAGATATAATGCGGAAAGTAGTATTGACTTATTTTTTAAAAAGAGAGTTAATATTATTTTAAAAATGGTGTAAGATTTTAATGTTGAATATGATTTAGGAAGAAAAGATATATAAAGAAGTTGAAAATTTGCAAATGTTGATTTATTTGATTTTTATAAGAGTAACGTGACTTTAATAATTTAAAAAAGTAACTTTTTTTTATGGTTTATGTGAAATAGATATCAAGAAGGAAGACTAAAATTTGTAAATATTGAATTTTTTTTTTGAAAGAGAAAAGTAGTATGAGTTTCCTAACGGTGTAAGGTAACAATTTTAAGCACGGTTTCTGTGAAATAGGCATCAAGAATGAAGTTTTTAAAAAAAATCGTAAATATTGACTTATTTGGAAAAAAATGGGCAATATGATTTTAATAATGGTTACCGTTCTAAAATACGATCTATGATAAAATCTTATTTCGTTACAAAACGTATTTATTACCTAGAACATATAATCTGAAATCATATTTCACAGTATCAGCAGGATTGGTGAGTTGTAAAGTATATACACCGCTGTCCGTATTCTCTGTGCTTCGAATGGTGATGGTAGTGGAATCATCACGTATCTGAACCAAGGTATGCTTCGAAGATTCGAGCACTTTTCCATTCTTCAACCATACAATTTCGGGCAGAGGATAGCCGGTAACCTTCACATCAAGAACGTATTCATTGAATGATTTTAAACGGACATTCTTCATTTTTTCATCGAATATCGCCAGCGGTGATTCTGGAAATAAAAATATCGAAGCATTATCATAAAAAGAATCCATGTGAAGGAGTCTAGAAATTTTATAGCTTGAAATGAGCTTTTAAAATAGAGTGAGCTTTTTATTTATTATTAAATTTCAAAACACTGTCAATTTTACGTCTTGAAAAATTAAATTAAAAATCAATAACTTATAGGATATAATAAATTGTTAATTAAGTGAAATTAATTAGATAATAATTTATTAAATAATCGATTAAGTAATTATAATTACTTACAGGGGAATAAAATCTTATTTACATTAGATTTGAATTTAAAAATAAACTATTTTTTGAACATTCTTTTTTTAAGAATCATTTTTAAAATCTACTATCATTTATGTATATAACCTTTGCATTCATTCAGATATTATGAATATATTCCTGTAAAAAAAATTTTTTTTGCATCAATTTAAGAAATTTATTAAAAATGGGAAAGTAAACTTTGAAAGATTTATAATTGAACAACAAATTGCAAGATTTACTTTTAAGTTGTTAGGATAAAAGGATAAGTCAATTTTTTTGTATTATTTCTTTTACTCAATCAAGTTTAAGTAAATTTTACAAGTAGTGTATATTTTGTAAATACATACTTATATAAAATAAGAGAATTACCTTGAATTTTAAGCTCACTGCTTGTTTCACATGTTCCCAAATGGTTAGTGGCCTTGCACGTGTATTTACCAGCAGATTTTTCCGTAGAATCCGCAATTTCCATTGTTGCTATTTGGTTCTCATAGGTAGTTTTAATATTTCTAACTATTAATAATTCCTTGCCATTTTTAAACCTAAAAATTTTAATATTTATCAGAAACACAGAAATCTACGTAAATTCTTTAAATATGTAGTTATAATAAAACAATTTAATAAATACGCAGAGAAAAAAAAAGTTTGGTTAAAACAACCACAATATGGTAAAAGTTACCTTGCTTACGGCTCTATGGGAACAACAAGAAGCTCGGTAATCTTTACCGAAGTGCTTTGACAATGATTTTGATAAAATTAAAAATAAAATATTGTTTTCTAATACGTGATAAAATGTAGTAATTCTATACATTAGTAGTAATTCTAATGTAGTAAAAACTATTTATTCGGTTAAATATATTTTTCAGTTTTGTATTTTTTATTAAATGTGGGGCAATAAGAATTATAATTTTGAAAGCCAGAAATTCCCCTAAACCGTTACCGTATGAATGGAAAAATTACCAAATGAATGGTTTAAATGTTAGTTTTCTTTACCATAATTATGTACTTTTTTTTTTTTTTTTTTACTAGAATTTTTTTCCGTGTAAAATTTGATAAAATATATCATAGGCTATTAATAGCCTTTTAGTTTCGTTTAATTTTTAAATGTTTAAACCTCTTTTTTTGATAAGAGAAATCAATTATATCTTCTTCTCAGAAAAAAACTTGTAACAAAAATTAAATTCCATAAATATAAATTCTTTCTTCGACCTGCTAATGCATTAGTATACACGTATATTCAAGCCCGTTATATGTTTATCATAATTTTTAACGCTTTAATTAGGTTTTATCTTTTGCAAAATTATTTTGAATTTGACGATCCTTTTTTAAAAGTAATTAGCTTGCTTTTTAATAAATAACAAGAAAAATGGATCTTTCTTTCTCTCTATGTGCTTAACGGTAACTGCTTTCCCGACACTTTTACCTAAAATTTTACAAACAGATCAATGCTACCATGACCTATTTTGTTTTAACAATATTATGATAAATAATTAAGTTAAAATATCTCTCACAAATAATGCTAAAGAGGAAGATAAATACATAACAATTCCTTATACTGTTTCAGTAAAAAGATGATTCAATAAAAACTATTGGATACAAAGATGTATTCTTCATCAGTGTTCTCAACAACGATCATTGTTATAGTAAGCAATAATTACCATTTTATTGTTGGAGGGGGTAGACCAGTAATCCTGCAACTCATCTTAGCAGGTTTTCTTAAACCACACGTGACAGGTTTCAAATGTTCTACAACAGCAGGTGGTTCACCAGCTAAGAAAAATAATTAGAAGTGAAATGCTGACAAAATATAATTAAAAATAAAAAATTTAAAGTAAAACGATTAACTATATTTGTATGAGTAACATAATAAGAAACACTACAACACAATAAGATGTTTTCAGTCTTATGTAAAAGCAAACGAATATTCTGATCAATGATAATAAAGCAATTATATGAACCCTTTTAAAATTTTACAAATATTTGTGAGGTATCTGCGTAATGCTTATTGGCTGTCGACTGCAATGTTAGCACTAGGTAAGATGTTTTACTTTATATGCTCAAGTTAAATTGAAAACTGGCTGGTTGGAAAGAAATTTAAACTTTTTTCATGGAAATTTTGAATAAATTCATCCAAAAATTTATAATTTCAAAAAATAAATAATGTTATATTTTCGAAACTTTCAAAGCGGAATGATTTTTATCGATTATAAAAAAGACTGCACAATGAAAAAGGCAATGATTTAATAGAGCATTTTTAATTTTCAACGCTTATAAAAATGTAACAATTAAAAAACAAAGTGATTTGGAGGGGAAAATATAAGGAGTTTTAACAATTATAAAAATGTAACAATGAAAAAAAAATTAATCGCGAAAATAAAACAATTTTTAACGATCATAAAAATACAACAATGAAAAAACAAGTAATTCGACCGCTAAAATAAAATAACTTTAAACGATTATAGAAATGCAACAATGAAAAAACAAATCATCCTAGAAAACAACACAATTTTTAACGATTATAAAAATATAACAATGTAAAAGCAAATAATTCAAGTGGGAAGATAAAAGCATTTTTAACGAGTATAAAAATGCAACAATGAAAATGATATCGACTAGGAAATAAAAAAAAATTAATAATTATAAAAATACAACAATGTAAAAGCAAGTAATTCTCCCGGGAAAATAAAATGATTTTTAATGATTATAAAAATGCAACAATGAAAAAAAATTGATCGCGAAAATAAAAAAAAATTAACTATCATAAAAATGCAACAATGTAAAAACAAGTAATTCAACGGTGAAAATTAAATAATTTTTAACGATTATAACGATTCAGCAATGAAAAAAAACAAATTAATCTGGAAAACAAAACAATTTTTAATGATTATAAAACTATAACAATGTGGCCGGGTATGAAAAATGATTTTTAATAACAAGCGGCAATAAAAAAGCTAATAAATTGATGGAGAATTGAATCTTACGAAACAGAAAAGAAAAAATGATTCTGTTAAAATGAAATAAAAAATTACTGTTTTTATGTAATTTCGATTTTGTGTAATTTCGTATTCTTTATCGTCATACATTATCCACCAGCTTTAGTATGGGATATGGAGTATTTTGGAACTTTTTTCAAGATTTTTTAATTTTTTATGATTTTTACCATCATGTAAGGGAAAATCATTTCAGAAATCAAAGATTAGATTATAATAATAATTTTAGAAAAGTTAAAACTTCTGTATTTAAAGTAACAAAACTAAAACGCTTCAAAAACTTCTTAATAAACTCTAAAATGTTTAAATGAAATATTCCTAACACGGAAAAGGGGAAATTATTGTATTATTTTACGGTTAAATAATATTGAGATGAGTACATTCCCCATATTAAAAAAGAACATTAGTTATTCGAAAAGAGAATAAGTTACCTTTAGGTGATTGTACACGGACGTATTTAGTTCCTGGTGACGGATCACTTTTTCCAACTTCATTTACTGCTATCACTCTAAACATGTATTCTTCTTCCGGTTTCAATTTTTCAACTGCAATATTTTATAAATTAGTACATTTAAAATGAGTAATTAAACTTGATTATCTATTTATAATACTAATTTTTAAAATACCGAATGCCCAGCAAAAAACTACAAGATTTCAAAATCAAATAAAAACAAGCAACAAAAATATAAAAGCAAACAAGATATTGATGCTGAAAGTTGTAAATATGGAATGCATATTTTTCAAAATCAGTTGCAAAGTTACCAATACATTAAATTAGCGGCATAAATATCTGAAGTAGTAAATAAGAATGACTGTTATTCCATTATAGGCATTGCAAATTATATTTAACAGTGTTTTTATTTCAATTAATTCTTAAATTCACTTTTTAACCCCTAATTCTTTTTATAATCGTAAACTTCTTTTTTCATTAAGACGCAGACGAGCAAAAATCAAATTCTAAAATATAGATATTCTTTCCGTACCAGCTAACACATTTGCACAAAAACTCAAGTTGGTTAAATGTTTGCCATCAATTTGCAAACGCCCTTTAAGTTTTATCTTTCGCTAAATTATTTTGAAATAGAAAATCTGTTTTGGACTATATTGGAAACAAAATTGTCTTTTTGAGTAATTGTGGCTATCTTAAATCCTTTAAATATTTTAATGGTGCTCAGAAAAGTCTCGAAAAACATGAATAGCAAAAAGCATCTGGAATTGCTTACTTTTTGTAAATGGTTTATCAATGGTAAACTTTTCATTGTATGTTGACCAGCGTAATGTATTTCTGTCATGGTATTCAATGATGTAATTGACGATTGGAGAACCACCGTCGTCTTCAGGAACTTTCCAGCTCAATGTCAGAGAATCATCACCAATCTCAGAGGCGTTTGGCATGCCAGGAGCTTTCGGTTTATCTACAAAACAAGTAATATAAAAAGAATTATTTTTTAAGTTTATTCTTACTTAGGTCAACAAAGAAATTTTTTATTTTAGTTACTCTTTATTAACTAATTAAAATTTTTTTCTCCCAGATAAAACTAAAATTAATTAATTAAATATTATAAATGAATTAATATTTGAAAAAAATAAGCTTTATTAACATCAGGTGTCATCCACTACAAGTTTAAAAAAACTTATCTGAACTTGAACGGATGAATAAAAAGTATTTTATTAACGAATTAAAATTCGAAAAAGATATAAGGAGAGTGTGAGTAGGAATTGAAAAAAAAAGGTACGTGGTATCAAACAACTATCATCATCATCATAGTTGGCCAGACAGCCCAATGTGAGCCAATGCCTTAATTTGAAGATTTCTCCAAGACGACTTCCGATTTATCTTCGATCTCCAATTTTTTTCATTTTTTTCAACTATAAAAATATAAATTTTGTGACGTCGACCAAACGTGCTACAACGTAGGGAATGAATATATGTTAAAAGTTATAGTTATTAAAATATTAAAAAAAAATTTGAAAAGTTTTAACAATAATACAAAAGTCATTAAGTAACTATGGAATAGACAACAAAATTAATAATTTTAAATAAATTAAAGTAAGAAAAATAAAAATAAAACGCTAATATATATAAAGCAAAATACAGAAAAATTATCGTATTTAAATAATTATATAACATAGAGAAAAAATTAACTCACTGGTATAGCAAAGTAACTAATATCTATTGTTAATCAATCTATCAAAAACTAATATCTATTGTTAAACGCTAATATTTAGTAATGACCAAGAAAAGTTAAATGAATTGCAAGCCATCATATTTACCTATAATTGAAACTGTGAAGTCAGTTTTAGATTCACCACACTTATTCGTCAACTTGAGAGTATAGTCTGAGACATCAGCGTCATCTACTTTTTTAATGGTCAAAACAGTTTTATTGCCGTAGTTTTCAATTGTGCGTTTCTTGTCTGGACTGATTGATTTGCCCTTGTAAAACCATTCAATCTTGGGTGATGGAAGAGAAACGAACTCAACATCCACAACAACGTTGCCACCCCTCTTGCTCTTGAAATGTCTCTTATCTGACACAACACGGGGTGTGGCTGAAATTTCAAGATTTCAAATGTTATCGACACAGAGAAGTAAAAATAATCATATCAAGCACATTAATTTATCAAAGCATTTTATTAACACTATTTTACACATCAAATAATCATTTTTTATAAACATAGTTAAGTAATTTAAATAGCCGTGATGACGCAAGAGTTAAGGAAGTTGAGGTAAATTGCGTCATTTCTAAGAACAGGGTTCTGTCTCTTTAAGCGAATTAAAGCAACACCTCTTGGAAGATATAAAGAAACCACACAATATAGTGGTCCGACGTATTAAGTGGTCCGACGTAATATAGTGGTCCGACGTAACGAACATAAACTGTGAAATGGAAGTATCTTTTTTACAAACATAGTTAATTATTTTAAATAGCCATGATGGCAGAAGGGTTAAGGTAGTTAAATTAAATTTCTGTCATTGCTAAGAACATGGTTCTATCTCTTCGATCGAATAAAAGCATCACCTACTAGAAGAAATAAAGCCTCCGCACGGATCACTTTAGTAGTCCAACGTAACGAACATAAACTGATAATCTTGAATCGTTGTGAAATCTTTCTTATTACCTAACGTAACGAACATAAGATAATTAGAAAGATTTAACAACGTCTGAACTACTAAACAGAGCAGTGAGGGGAAAATAAGAAAGATGTCACAACATTCGGACTACTAAAGGATTGGATTTCTCGTTTATGGCAACCCATGTGTAGACTTTCCTTCTTTCCGGAGGTGTTGATTAAAGCCTATTCCAGTTAAAAATTGATGCGTACTATCTTACGTGAGAAATAATGGTGGCACAATGCGAACCACGTTGCTGCAATCAGGCCATTAGTCTGGGAATTAAACTTTACCTTGCATGACTTCCTTAACAGACAAATGGCTGTTCGGGAGTACAGTACTTTTTTATTATTTAAATTAAGCATTAAGAACGGTTAAATACTGAATCAGATATTAACGATAGTAAAGTCATTAAAATTAGTTTTAACAACTTAAGATACAATTAAGTTATTCGTTGCTATACAATTAGTTTCGTTGGTTAGTTTCCAAACAGCCGTTCAAACTATAGCCACTGCCGTTAAAGATACAAAACTAATCGCCTGTAAATTTTTGACGCATGATTAAGTAATGATTGTAAAAGAAATCGGTTGAGCAAAATTAAGACATGAAAAGTTGAAAAATTTTACATTTAAAAAGATGAGTGTCGCTTAAGAGTTTAAGGATTTAAACTATTATGTATGATGCTCATTTTATATCTATTCAAGAAATTGCTTAACCATAAAACAATTAAGAGTTTTTTACAATATATTTAAAAATAATTGAACAAACAATAAATTGTCCTCCTACAGTTTTTATCAATTAAGTTTTTTGAAGCTTAATATCCAGCTTCAAATTCAGGCTATCGTTAACTATTGGTTCTTCTTAAAAATTACATTAATCGTTAGGTCATTCGCTTATGTTTAATATTAAAAAAAACAAAACATAATTTACCTTCAACCGTAAGAGTAGATGAACAAGCTTTTTCTTCTAGAACACAAGTATACATGCCCCTGTCATCTAAGCTGGTGTCTTTAATAATAAGTCGTCGCCTGCACCCTTCTCTCTCCATTACGAACCTATCAGTGGGTTTCAACGTCTGACCATCCTTCATCCACCGGACTTCGAATGTTTCTCTGGTCACTTCAACAAGAAGAGTAGCTGTATCACTTTCCCGGACAATCACATCACGCAGTTTTAGAGTGAACTCTGCATGAGCTTCTACATGAAATAAAAAAGAACATCATTAGTAATTTAATTATTCAAAAATCGATTCTTTTTAAGAAGCATTCGTAAAGCAATGCATCAGTTCCCTTAATTCAAGACAAGTTAATAAATAGTAACATATATTTAAATTTTAAATTACACGTACAATAATTTACAGAATTTGGAGCACTAAGGGTCAATTAAACCTCAATTAGGCTTTTTTTTGGGGGGGGGGGAGGAGGAATTAAAAATTATTTTATGCTAAATTAATTCACTATGAATTCTATAAAAAGTCTCCTCTATTTTGTTTTGTCTTTCTTAATTTTGTTTAGCTAACAAGATTTTTACAGTTTATATTAGTTTCTTTTAAGACTCGAATGTTCATCTCTAATTTTTATTAACCCAAGACAAGTACAATTGGAACTCGAGCGAATCACATCAAATTTGTGACAACAATCAATAAAGCACACATATTTTTTATCCAAATTTTATGTCCCAATTCTATCCAAGATTTTAACTGAATATCGTAAAAGTATAATATTATTTTCAGATAATTAATGCATGAAATGCTAAGAAGGACAAGGTGCAAAAACATTCGGGGGGATTTACTTTATTTTAAAGTTTTAAGTTGTAAGACATTGTTAAATATGAAAATATATTTAATATACATATTAGGTTGTAATTTCTTCATTTTACCAGTGAGTATTAATTTTTTTGCAACGAATTACCAATTTTATTTACATTTGAGGTGGCTTTAAATTGTATGGGGGCATAATACGCAGAACATTGAGCCAGTAAATATGAAGGTTACCGGAAAGTAATGTCGTTTCGGCTCATTAAATATTCGTTAGTCTTAAAAACCAATTTAGTTTATTCGATCCATTTTTGATCCGGGATTGAAAGGTTGTCACTAACGAGGGTGAATACATTATTGATTTAAAATAAAATCTCGATAACAAATATCAAATACACCGAAACGGCATTACTTTCCGCCCCCCCCCCTAATATATAAATTGTTGTGCAAGCTTTCTCGGCTAACGTGAACAACTAACCTCATAGAGTTTTATTGCAAATGGTGATACAGCTGTGTACGTAAGGAAAGATATTTATACGATTTTTTTTTTAATTGAATTAACAATCATTACCTTGTACTTGCAATTTCGTTACGCTTTTAACATTTCCGGCAACGCAGCAATATTCAGCCTGATCATCTTTCTGAGCACTTTGAACAACAAGTTTATAAACATTGCGATCCTTTATGAACTTGAATTTGTCTTTTTCCTTCTCCGGAATTGGTTTTCCGTTTTTGAGCCACTGAACGGGCACATCTTTCCTCGAAAGTTCAACAGTAAATGTGACATCAGTGTCCTGGGGGACTGTCATTTTTTCTGGCAACTTCGCTGTGAATTCTACAGTTGGAGCTGAAAAATTATAAATATAAAATTATCATATACATAACAACAACAAAAAATCATTGAATGATATCGCTGGTTCAAAACTAAAACGAAACATCTGCAAGCATAATACGTTTGCAGATGTGTCGTTTTAGTTTTGAACCAGCGATATGTTAGGGTGAAACAATTATTAAAATAATTACCTTCCACTTTTAGTTTTGCCGATTTTTTCTTGTTACCTACAACACATGTGTAAGTACCAACATCTTCGAAAGTTGCACTGTAGATAATGAGTTTTTGCCGTTTTCCATCGATTTTGAGCATAACATGATCGCTAAAATCGATTTCCTCCCCTGAAAATACATTATATAGTGTAATATATATATGTAAAAAAATATAGTTATTTATTTTCCTAGTTTCATAAAAAGTACAAATAAATAAATTTATAAAAAAAAACATTTCTTACCATCTTTAAACCATCTAGCCCTTGCATCACCTTTTGTAAGTTCCACATCAAAAGATGCGTTTTGTTCTGTGGCAACTGTAACATCTTTCATATCACCTTTGAAATCAGCAGGCATTTCTTTAAAAAAAATTAAGAGCAAATATGGGTATAGAAAAATAAATATTAAGAATAGAGAAAACAAATATTATATTAAAAAAAATTGAGAAAATATTTTTTATTTCACAATATATTTTTTTCCGAATGGTAGAAACTACACTATTTTAAATTCCTCTTCAGATTACGGTATAAAGTACCGGCACTTTATCTGCATCATCCGTAAAATCCATATTTGCTGTAAAATATTATACCGTAAATTTTATATTTAATTGGAGTGATTCAGTTATTTTTCGGTAATTATTACTGTAAAAATTACGGTATATCAGATTTTATGCTTCACAACATGTTCCAGTATAATTGGATTTCACAGTGAAAAGTATTGGCATTCAGAATGTCGGTACTTTTTACCGCAATTTCATCTGGAACTTTTTACAATGTAAAAACCAGAATTTATTTTTTTCTCTGAAAGTAAAATTTTACACATATTGCTTAGATTCTGAAATGCAATTAAAATAGCACATTGAATGAATCAACCAATAACTTTTTATTAATTTTTAATGAGAAGAATTAAAATGAGAAATCGTCAGTAAAACGTTCAATGATCACAATTATTATGAAGATTTAAAAACAAATTAACTGTCCTAAATATATAATAGCTCTTAAAAGTAATTTTAAATACTATTAAAACAGAAATATAATGAAAACACGAGGAAAAGGTATTGTATAAGGTTTAAGATAACGTAAATGAAAAATAAGAAGAAAAAAAAAACAATCTTTAAATCGCTATATTCATATTATTCCATTGTTTCTCAAGTATTTGTCTTCAGAAGGAAAGGCAATGAGCTGCCATTGCGAAGAACAAGGGTTCGATTCTCAGAGGTGGCTTGAAGCCTACCTAGCTTAAGACTGATGTGTATCAGCTTGTCCAGAATGTGAGCAATATGCGCAATGCTGACTACATTGTCACAGTTATGCTTTGGTCAAGAAATTTCTTCAGGCCTATCACAAGCTGTTATGAAAATGCTTTAATATCTTTAAAAAAATCCGGCTCACACCAACCACAGTGCTGCCGTGAAATATCCTCAGTGGTAGACGGATCATAGGTTAGAGTCCCCTTGTCGTCAGGCTAACCGTGGGAGGCTCTCGTGATCTTCCTCACCATTTAATGCAAATACGGGTTAATAATATCTAAAAAATCTTCCACGAATACAAATTTCACCCAATACTTGATCCAGGAGCTTCATTGTCTTCTGGATTGGTTTCAAAACTGCATGGTTGCGGAGTTGAACATTAGTAGTCGAACACCCATAAATTAAATCGGCTGTTCAATGTTATAAAATGAAATTCCTGTTTTTCAGTTAATAAAACAAACACAGTAATTTATGCTTTAGGTGAAAGGTTTTCTATAAATAAAAGATGTAGGTAAATATAAAGGTCTATCAAGAGAAATATAGACAACCGATGTTAATTAATGATATCATGAAAAAAATAACCAACGTCCTCACCGTTTAAACATTTAGAAATTATGTTATGTTTTTTGTAGTTTTTTTTTTCTCACGAGAAGCCTTTTCAGCTAAACGCTTATCATTTCGTGTAATAAATTGTACAAAATGTATAATATTAGACCTCAAAATAAAATATTATGGAAAAAAAAATACCTAAAGTATAAATTTTAAGAAAATCACATTAATATACAGTTTCGATTATTATGTAAAATAAGTAATGGCAGTTTAAACCATATCAGTTTTAAATAATGCGCAGTTGCTGAAAACTGTAAAGGTATCAGTTCCATGATAAAAACTTTTTTTAAAAATTCATTCTGGTACCAATTTAAGCTCTAAAAAAAAAAAAAAGGTTAGTAGAGCGCCACATAACTCAATTAAAAGAAATAAAAACTTTCTATTCTCACCAATGACAACTAATTCAGCGGTGCACTCCTTCTCTCCCAAGACGCAAGTATATTCGCCCTCGTCATTCACACCAGCGTTTTCTATAACCAGTTTCCGTACGCAATCATCTTCCACAAATTTCACTCGGTCACTGGGTTTAATCTGTTCTCCATCTTTGTGCCAAGTTACCTATGAATAATATTAGACAATGCTTCATATAGTTAGATAGCATTCATGTATAAATGCTGCATGTGTATTTCCATGTATGGTCAGCCACTTTACCAGAGTAAAAAGACACAAAGGCCGGGATAGCCTGATCGGTAGGGCGCTGGACCCATGTCCGAGAGTTCGTTGGTTCGAACCCCGCCGGCCGAAAACTCCCCCTTCATTAAATGGTGACTGATGCACGTTAAATCTGTCGAGTCGCAAAGTCCTCCATGTTCCCATAACAAATCAATACCTCTGGGGGTACTGGATTGGAAATCGATCGTTCTCTGATCCAGGTTAAAAATTACGATCTGTGGATGAATGGAAGTATGAATGGGTCCGCCCTATAAATGAGTATGACGTATGTGTGGCTGAAGACGAATTCTTGGCCATAGATGGCGCCACTGAAAAACTAGAAACGCACCATCTGCTTTAAATTTGCTCAGTTTCACCAAGCAGGCTTGCTTGTGTGGCAAGTGGCATTAGAAACAACAACGAACAAACAGCGATTCACTGTGCAAAAGAAGCTTATTATGCCAACGGACATAGTTCGTTAGATTCGTTCCTAGTGATCTTTAATCACCGCCCTTACTGTAGATCAATTAGTAAAAATAAGACATTGGGACAAACTATGAAACAAAGATAATTTAAAATGATGTAAATTATAAAATAATTTATAATGAAACCATCATATTCATGAAATGAAAGAAAAACATGGTTTAAGAGGGTTCTTAAAAAAGTTCTTTCGTCATTTGAAATAATGACGGAATTGGGGGATTATGTGCTGACTGTTCATAACAGCTACTCATGACTGTTAGGTTAAGTTTTGTACACCTCAACCAGCACCCTCTATGCTTGTAATAAAACTGACTTTTTAACAAAAAGAATTCTTGTTTGTAGTGCGTCTACACATGACATGTTAACTCGATTCTATGGAGGGGTACCTTTTCATGGATGAAAGGTTGACATTGTCGAAAACTCACTATCTCCACTGTGATTTAATTTTTTAATATAGGGAAAGTTACTCCAACGCGTTCTAGGTTCATAAAAAATATGTTATAAAAAATTGAACTATTCATTATTTTTTTAAAAACACTCTGTTAGGTGGAAAAATATCGCCAAAATGGCGACTCCGTTTCAAAGCCAAATAATTTCTTTTCATCAATTTTGCTAAAATTAAACCAAAATACGCGGTACTATATTTTCATACACACATATGGTAATCGTTTACAGAAAATTTAGTTTTTTTTTTAAAACTATAGTTCTTATTACTAAAAATTTTGAAAACAGGTAAAATAAATAAAAGGTTTTATGTCATTCTCTAAGGTATCATACTAAAATGACCAAATTTTATTACATTTGCCAAATTTTATCACGCATTATTAAAACATATTTTATCGTCAATTTAACTAAAACTATTACCTTAAGCGCTTCGTTAAAAAAAATATCGAGCTTTTTAGTGTTCAGAAAGGTTCAGTTCCGGAAAGACAGAAAATGGTACCCTATTCTGTTAGTTTTGACTATACTTTTTTTCTCAGTTCAGTTCAAAATTAAAACTTCTTTCGTGTTTAAAGAATTGAAATTTTTACTTTTTTTCCCATGGGGAAATGTTAGTAAATTACATTTAATACATAAAAGGAAAATATAAAAAAGTAACGAAAACAATTAAGAAAACTGTAAAATTGAAAAGAGGAAAATGTGTGGCGTAACTACCACTATAAATATTGAATAACAATTCACTAGTATATAAGACATGTTAACTTGACTCTATCAAGAGGTACCTCAAGATAGAATCAAGTTAACATGTCTTATATACTAGTCAATTGTTATTCAATATTTATAGTGGTAGTTGCGCCACATTACTACCCTTCCAGAATTTTATCTGTGATAGAATTCGCTGAACAGATTCCACTCGTTGATTCATGCTGTTTTTTTTAAAAAATTTTTTATTGCATTTTGCTCATTATTGCTTTTTCTCCAATTTTGTTTATTGACCGGGAAATTTTATTTACTCCACCGGTTTTTTTTTTCTTTGAGCAGTATTTTTAAGCTAATCAACTGCTTAACGTGGACCATCTATCAATGTTGACAAGTTCATGTCACGTCCGGGTCACCATTGAAGTGTTGTTTTATCACCCTCTGAATAAGTCTCTCTTGTATTAAGGTGATAAAACAACACTTCAAATTGATTATTAACAAAAGCGAAAAACAAATTTAAAACTAACCTCAGCATCAGGATGTGTTAATTCCACAGAAAAGATTGCAGTTTCCCTTTCTTTCACTTCAGAGTCATACAATTTATCTACAAAATCTACTCCCTTCTCTGAAAAGAAAAATTATATGGTTTATTATAAGGTATGGATCCTATATGCTTAAATGTTATGTCTTAGAAAACACCGTACTTCTGTATATAAAAAAAAGTGCATCGAACTTACTTTGAACAGTGACTTTAGAAGTGTGTTCCACTTTTCCCTTCGGATTTTTAGCCTCACATTTATATTCTCCTGTATCATCCTTCTTTGAGTCTGCTATAACAAGGGTGTGAACATTGTCGGTCGAAGTTGGTTTTAGAGATTTTGATGGTTTTATCTCTTTGCCATTCCTAAAAGAAATTTTTTGAACTTTCTGAACCATTTCAGGGGGATTTAAATAAATTAAAACAAATTAAAAAAGCAAGACACTCTTTCTCTAAACTAGCTGATGTCTATCATTCAAAAAATTGTAGTTTCATAAACTATTTTCATTTATTTATTTACAATCTGATTGATTAGCTAATGTTGATATTTTTAATGAGGTTACCGACTGCTGCACGGAAAATTATTGTTTTATAAGCTATTTATTTATGATCTGTTTCACCAATTCAATCATTCGCTTATAAAACAAATTTTTTGATTTGTAGATTCGTTTATTCACCAACGAGCAGATTAACTAATTCGTCAATTCCCTAATACGCATATTTACTGATTAACGTTCCACTGAATTGTTTTCTTTTCTTCTTTTATTCCTTTATATTAAAAAAATTTTTCACTGACTCGTCATTTTCCTAATACGCATATTTATAATTTAACGTTCTTCCTCACCTTTACATTTTCTTCCTTTATACATTTATATTGAAAATAATTTCACTGACTTGTCAATTTACTAATACGCATATTTATTTATACGCATATTTCCTTACCTTTCATTACCTTTTTTCTTTTATTATACATTTTTATTAAAAATAATTCATAATAACGACAGCCATCGAACCTATATTTATAAACCTAAATTAAGAATCATAATAATCAAGGTTTTAATAAACTAATTAAACAAATGTCGAGGGAAAATCTAAGAATAAAAAAAAGGCTTTTTATAAAATACGGTAACAGAAAAAAAGAAAGGGTAAACTTCAGTAATTGTAGATAAATAGAATAATATAGAACTGTAGTATGTTCATTGATGCACTTTTATTGTTGTTTCATTCAAGATTCTTTTATTAGTCTACATCGCACAAAATATGTCCTACCCATTTGGGAAAATTTGATTTATTCAAATTTTTTCAATAATTTTGTAACGAAGTTTTCATTTAGTTATTTATTTTCTTTATAAAGTATTATATGTCTTAACCTAAGAAGTTCAAACTAAAATGTTTTGGGATGTAGTCTTGATTTTAAAAAAGGAAAATAAACAAATTTGCGAGATATTTTAATGGATTTTTAATTTCTCTGAAAAAAATTAAAAAATTGCAATTTCAAATTAAAAATTACAAATTTTTTTATTCGAAAATTACAAATTAAAATTAACTAAAAATTACGAATTTAATATAATATTAAAAATTAATTAAATTAAAAGTGTTGTTCCCACATAAAAACATTTCTTATAACATATCATGATTTACTTCGATATCGAATCATATTTCAGCATTGACTTTTCAATACCAAATATGATTGAAATATGATTCTAAAAGTAACAAATGTTAGTTTAGAAGTTGCGAGAATGAACATGATAATTTTTTGTACGTACTTGTACCAAGTGACCTCTGGTGGAGGAGTACCCTGTACTTTCACAGTAAGAGTGACTGTATCCTTTTCTGTACATGTTGTATCACTGTACGTCTGAATGAAAACCGGAGGCTCATCTTTTGGTTTCTTGGGTTTTTCTAACATAAATAAAAAACAGTTAATTCGAGAATTATGATTAAAATAATCCTTTTGAAGCAAATTCATTACCGTTTCTTGCTTTTCTCTGCATTATTTTTTTTAAACAATTGCTTTCATAAGTTTTACAGTCTAAAAAACAGATGTGATAATTTGGTATCCAAAAAAATCTGGATTGAACTTAATTTATAATTACATAATTTATAAAGATTTTTAAGTTAAAAGCAATATGCAATGAAATTTCTTCAAATCGTTCGCATGGTTTCAATTTTAATTCTTTTTTTGTTTTATTGAAAAGCAAAATAATTCGTTTATAACAGAGCTTTCAGGGTATTGGTTTTTTTACAACTAAATTTTGAGAAATAAAATTTATATTGAAACAAAATATTTAATATAATCTTTCGTAAAAGAGATGATCTGTGATGGAGTAAAAATCTATACAAGTGAAGAAGATTCTCGAGTTTGAAGGTCAAAAATCCGAATCCGTCGGCAAAAATGTCTGTGATTTAGTAGTTAAAATTATGATATGTAGTAAATAATTTGCATATTTAAGATTTACACCTCAAAACATAAAGATTAAATTAAATGTTAGTACGAAATTAGATCATACATCATGCGAGTTTCTGTTTTTATTTTCTGCTGTTCATTTTTTTTTTTTTTTTAAAAATTGTAGAAAACAAAACATCATAGCATTCAAAACTCAATTCAATTATCAATCCATTCTAATTTTCTTACCAGTCACATTGAGAATGATAGATATGACTGACTTCCCTTCCCTATTCTCTGCGATTATCTCATAAGTTCCGGCATCTTCAGGTTTGGCAGATTTGATTACAACAGTTTGCGTTGTAATCTCTAGATCCTCCGAAACAGTTTTGATCTCGATTCTATCAGATTCCTTCAGTGGTTTTTGATTCCTCAACCACGTGATCTGCATTTCAAAAAATAAATAAATAAACAAACAAAATAAAGCATACATCACACTGCTTGCATCGAATAAACAAACGAAAAGTGTTCATCATATATTCAAACTTATTTGTAGAACAATAAGAAAATGACCACTCATACATTAATTCCTTCCAAAACGTCTATTCAGTGAAGAAACAAAACAATAAAGCTATTCGAACAATATAATTTTAAAATACTAGAGTAATTCCTTCAGTTAAATCAACTTTTGTAATTTCACAGAGAAATAAACAAATGATGGGCATGCTGAAACTCATAATTTTTTTCCTAACTTGAATCTTGCGGATCCTAGAGTCCAAATCCCACGTCTCCTTTGCCCGTTGACAATGACGTGTTGCCTTTCTTCCACGTCAAGCCATCCTCTTTTTTGTATCAGTCTCATTTCTGTGCAGGTACGAGCGCGCTCTTTGAGTCGTCAGTGGCTCCCCAGATGTCCCCCCTATGGAGGCGGGACGGGGTTTCTGCTACGCTTTTTTTAAAAACTTGGAATAGTGTAAAAGTAGGAATATTTTTCTCAGCATTATTCGGTCTAGAGTAACAGAACAAAGAAGCACCGTTCTCGTAAAGATCATCACAATAGATGATCCCGTTTTTAGTCTGAGGAGGGATCAAATCACTTATACAACCACTCACTTGGAAACTTACAATTTTAAGAGTTGACTATGTGGGGATTGGGTTTACGCTCTTTGAACACAGAAAGCTATTTATACCACAATAGTGCAGATGACACATGCACTCTGTTATCTAGCCATGTCCTTATCTCCATGAGTCATATCAGATCCGATAATCAATGAATTAGTAAGATACCGACCACCTGAACTGGCACAGAGTAAGAAGAACAATTCTGATATGTGCAATTTTGCTGTCGGCTGATGGCATTCCTCAGAATGGAGCCGTAATAATATGTTCTTCTTCTTTGAAGGCACCTCACATAGATGCAAGAGCTAATGTTCAAAGCAACGGATCTTAATTCCTTCTCTGCGGAAACTTTTTAGTTTCATTTAACCTCCATCAATTATAGACCAATTAAAGTCTTGAAAATTAACTTACAATTAAAGCCCCTATTTAATGTGACCAATATTTAATTACAAATCAGTTTGATGTGCTAAAGAAAATTTGCTAAAAATATAAATCAAAATAAAGATCAATATGTAATAAAGCGGTAGTATGTAATATCAAAATACAAAGGGAAAATACCGTTGGTTCAGGGATTCCAGATACTTTGCAGACAAGTTCAACCGGTTTTCCTTCATCGACTGTCTTGTCTTTAGGCTTCTCGGAAAACACTGGGAACAGACCTTCCAGTATATCTGTTAGAGAGGACTGCCGAGATAAACTGGCTCTGGACGATGGATAAAGATCAGTACCATGCTCAGATAATGGAGCTATTAAGAATAAAAAACATAAAAAGTGGATTTTAAATAAAGTGTATTTGATAAATGAAAACACTTGAAAATGTTGATGGTTTCGCGAAACTGTGAACAAATTGCCGATTCTTAAAAATTCGAGGATTATGAATTTGGGAACAAATTAACAACACCGTTAGAAATTTCGCGTAAAAAATGGTTAAATAACAATTTATTTCATTGTTATTTTATCCCGTTCAAACAAAACAGTCAAATAACCCATAAATAAGATGGTATTCAAACTTATAACCGTGAGAAAAACCGTTGACTAACTGTTTCACCTAATAAACAATCAGAATTTTATCACTCCAACTATATTATTGTCGAGAGGGTTAATCTGTCAATCTCATGACCGACTGAACGGGGGTTCGAACTAGGCTGCTGCCGGTTATTTTATCGTATTTTCAGAATGAAAATTCTAAGTGAATATGGAAATTTCTGAAGACGCAAAAGATGTTTCAATGTCCTGGACAATTGAATATCTAAAATTAAACTTTTTTAAAAGTATTGAACTGCTATCGGGATTTAGTAAACAATGCATTATTATTGCACTATCATAAACTTGACGTGCTTTTGGATAAGATTATAATTGTAATTGTTATTTCGTCAACACTTAGAATTGTGCATGTTTTTGCTTTGCAACGGAATGGATTATTACATATATTGTATTGCGAAAGCACTTTAATGAATTCATTATGAATTCTTATATTCTTATAAGTAGTAGCTGCCAAAATCATTTCAAATTTATTAAACTTAGAATAAAATAGGAAAAAAAAATTTGCTACTGAAAATTGCATAAAAGGAAAATTCCCCGACATTTAGGGTTCGAAGCTGTTATACTGTAATAAATTTTATATCAAGAAGTACTGGAATAAAAACTTCATCTTTGAATGCACAAAACTATTTGTTTATTAGACTAGTGAAAAATTAGAATCTTTATTTTCAGGTTTCAACAGTAGAAGCGAATCTTAAATAATAATTATTAATAAAGAGAGTTCTCAATAATGTTAGTGATATATAAAAAAATGAGTTCAGTTAATATTTTACCTTCAACGATCAATTCAGCTGTAGTTGTTGCAACACCAGCAGAGTTCTTAGCCACAACTGTATACGTCCCAGCATCCTCCGGAAATATTTCTCGGATGATGAGAGTGGTTACGTAATCATCATCATAAAATATCTATAAGAAAATTGATCTTTAGAAATGCGGTTAAAATTACTTCATGAGATTAATAAAAAAATAGACACGTATTTATTATGTAGCTTAACAATTGAAAAATCTGTGATGAATACATTGTATATATTAATTTTAATTTGGGTTAACAAACTAACAGGGTAAGAGTAACAGGCTTTAGTTCAAATATTAAATGGCAATCGAATCAGAAATACAAGTAAATAATTGAACATTACTTGAAATTCCACTGATGGCTTGATGATCTGCGTCTGCTTGAACCAAGTGATGGTGGGTCGCGGAGAACCAGAAACTTGACATGTTAATTCGGCGATGTCACCATCCACAACTGTCAGTGGTTTCAATTCTTGCACAAACTTCGGAGCAGTGGCTTTTTCACCAGGTTTCGGTTCTGGAATATAAAAGAAATTTCAATCTTTATTTCAGTGATAATTATGCCTATGGATCTGGGACATTCAATGTTTCGGAAATATCACATGTGTATTTAAAAAAAAGCATCAAAACTCCATAATGAATAAATGCGTATTGATTTTCTTCATTGAATTTGATACAGTTCAGTAGTCTACGCACAAAGTGAGAATAAAATAGACCGAAATTTGGGATTACTATCCGATATCAATATTGAAAGTATCGGACTTGATAAAACGTGTTTTATGTCTATAATTCATCGTCAGTTTCGTCGAAGTACAACGCGTTTCATGCAACTTGTCTAAAAACAAACAAACTTTTCAGTGCTATAAAATCCGAAGAAAATCTATATTTTTTCTATGATATTATTCTTAATTGTAATCAAAATTTTCACATATTGTTTGTTTAGTAATGCAGCTTTGGTTTGTTTTCCAACTATTTAATCACATTCCATTTCAAGAAGATAAAAGAAAACAGGATTCTAAAAATGAAATTGAAAAATGTTTTCAAAAAGTGGATTTCCAGACACACTAACACTACATACACATTCTAGGATCTGGAAGGATTTAGTACAATCGAAACTCATTATATGATAAATGTAATGTAAATGTAATGTATATGTAATGTATATGTAATGTATATGTAATGTATATGTAATGTATATGTAATGTATATGTAATGTATATGTAATGTTACTGAATGATAAATGTAATGTACAGTGCGAGAAAAAAAATGCAAATTTTTAATAATAAGGTATTGACAATTTTACATCATTTTAAAGAATGCACTTGTAAATGCAAAATACAAAATAATTTGAATGAAATCGAAAGAGTAGTTCCTGAGAAATCGAGTTTTAAAAAAATCGTATATTTAAAATTCCACTTCACAGGAAATATTTCATCTATTTCGTTCAGATTTTGTATTTTGCCATACATTATATTATCGCCATATAGCATAGTTGAGGTCATGCCTTCGAACCATGAAGATTGCGTCCTAGTGCGTGAAAATCCGATCATTGGGATCAAAAATTATTCAGGCTGTTCCGTTTTTTTCTTTTACTTTTGTACTCATGTACAATTTCTAGTCACGGTCAGTTTTGCGGTGCCGCATATTAGATCATTCAATGAGATAAGTGCGAAAATTTCTTATTTTTAAATTATGAATAATACCGACTTAACTTAAAAAATTCGGGCTATCAAGAGAATTAAGCTAAATTTTATGTCCAGTGCACCTTAAAATTCAAATATAGCTAATACAAGATTTCGGAATTGGCATTTTTAAATCAATAAAACCACCATTTTCTAGTTTTTTTTTATGAAACTGTGAAATTACTTTGTAAAAATAGGGAGGAAATCGAAATTAACTATAACTTTTTGTTTAGGGCTGATTTCAATATAGTAAACCCTAGATCGGAAAAATAAATTTTACAGTATTAGCAAGAAGAAAAAAAAAAGATACGCAGATGTTTAATAAATCATAGGAAAACTAAAATAATTCACCGAAAAGCATGAGTATAAAGGAAATCGTGCGAAAAATCTATAACGGTCGAATAGTCTCTTCTAAAAATGTGTAATTTTTTTTTTAAAGAGTGTACTGCTACGCGTAAGAAATTTTTATAAAATTCTGAGATTAATTTTATTTTTCCTAATTTTTGTATTTCATATTTAAAGCAAAATATTGTTCTGAATACCTTTCCAATATAGATGTACAATTTCCAGCAAAAATTCATAACTGAAAATCAACTATTACTTTCTATTATAAATAGTATAGAATAAGGAAACGAAACTGTTTCAATGTTAAATTAATATTAAAACTTAATATCTATTACTTACTACTACTCAAATTAATAACTCCTACTCACTGCGAAGTACAGGAAGTTTCTCTATCTTCTTGCTAAGTGTATCTTTCAAGTAGTGTGTATAAGTGGCTGAATCTTGGAGAACATCAGATGGCACGAATCCCCTTTCGTTGGTGACAGTCTTCCTGACAAACCACCAGTCTTGCTTAGTTTTCTCAATTACGACTACACGCTCACCTTCAACCAAAGGAAGCGTATCTGGCTTATCTGATATGAAAGAGGTGATAGCTACGTACTCAATAGTTACCTGCAACCAATCAAAATCATCAATGCCCTCGAAATGAGGAATGACAGGGAGCAGTAAATCGTATCAAATAGAGAAAATGTTAACAAGGCAAATGTCAAACATTATTAAGAACGGTATTTAAGGTAATTTGAATTCAAAACTATACTTGATTGATATTTTTTTAACATGATAAATTCCTCTTCGTTCGACATTAAAAGAGAAAGACATATTTATACTGCCTCCCGCCGTACAGTGAAATAAACTTATCCAAGTCAAAACAAAGGGCAAAATTTTACATGTAACAGGTAAACGGATCAAACTTGACATTCAAATAGAACTATCATTAACCTGGATTATTTATATCGATATCCAAGTCTTTAAGACAAGTTGAAATTCAGTTAACACTTGATACAACGACCCCTTTCATCCAAACCAAAAGGGACGTTAATACGGAAGGTCGTTTTATCGTGGGTACAAGAAATACTAGAAATGATTACTCACATATAAAAAATACTTTTCTCGACCACCTAAAGTAAAACTCTCGGAATGAAGGATAAAAAGGTCGTCATCAAATGACAATTGTCAACGGTAGCATTTTGTTCTAAAAGCTAAAAATTTTTTAAACTCATTTTTGACGTGATTTTTCAAAGGAATGAAAAAGGAACTAATGCTCGATCGCTTCATTAGAATCAGTGTAGACGTTTTTTACGGAATAGAAAGCAGGCCGTTATAACGGAAGGGTTGTTGTAAAGTGAAGTTTTACTAATGTTGACAGTGAAGCGAAGAATTTCAGTAAAAATAAGTCTGTATGACAGCTTTCGATAAAAAAAATAAAATAAAAAAACAGATATACTTAAATGACGTTTAGTTCCATGTAAAGGAATGGAATATTAGTTTGTTAAGTGTTAGTTGCTTAAGAGTAAAAAAAGTAATTACTTTTTAAATGCTCGCTATTTATAATCATGTTGACGTATAGCCCTTACTTCAAATAGTAAACTATATATTTGGTCTATTTAATAAGAAATAATTTTTATGCCATTAAAAAAAGACTCACTAATAATAATTTATTTATCTCTATATTCAGTGGAATTAATGTAATGGAATTTGTGATTTAAACATCATTCTTTAGATTAATAGATACATAATTAATTTGCACATTATTTTATCTACCATTAAATTACTTCGCCTATATAAGATATTTTTTGTAAAAATAATTTTCTACTTTATTGTCAGGCGGTATTGAGCATAACTAAACACAATGTTATTAATGATTAGCTATGAAAAATATATTTTCTTCTGAGTTGTATGTTATAAAAATTATTATTTGTAAATGTTTTCTAAAAATTAAAGCAACCGTCGTAAAAAAAAAAGAAAATCAGAAACGACACCCTGCTTTTTTTGTTCTATTATTTCTATTTTTCATAACTATTTTTTATTCATGTTTTTTTTTTTTTTAACCAGATTTAAGCTTATCAACATTATACCAATAAACTTGTCTTGAAAAGCAAGGTTTATCCAATGTTGCACAACACAGTTCAGTTACAGGTTTTACACACGAATTTAAAATTAAAAAAAAAAAAAAATGTAATTACGATATTGAATATACAACAGTTATAACTCAGTTAGTGATGAATTTCGTTATGAACCAATAGTTACATAACCAATGTATTTATTTTAATAAAAAGAAATTGACAAACAAAATGGATTACTTACAACTGTTTCATCAATTTCTTCGACTGAAATAAAAGAAAAATTATTTTTAAGTAATATAGCAATAAAAGATACAAATATGTAGAGAAAAAATGCTCCTTATGAATCAATATTTAGATTAATTATATTTTACACTATTAATTTCACTGACAATTTTTTGTACTTTGAAGCATGCAAAAACAATTAAGTAGTGATTGTGTAAAATGCTACACTCGTTACGAGTTCATGTCTTATCAACACCTCCTAGAAGAAAGAAGGCCTCAGCACGGATCAATTTAGTAGTCCGACGTAACGAACCAAACTGCGCAGTGGGTGAAAAAATAAGAAAGATGTCACTACGTTCGAGCTACTAAGCTGCACAGTGGTGGTTAATACGAAAGTTGTCGTTACATTTGGACTACTACAGGATTATAATTCTTGTTTATGGTAACCCGTGCTGAGGCCTTCTCTTTTCTATGATGTATTGGTTTTTAGTCACTGTATGAAAATTAATTAACAATTGTAGTAAAAATGTAAGATTTTTTTAAGTATTAAATCTGCTATGCGCTAAAATTATTACATTTTCAATAAAAAAAAACATTAATTATTATTCCTGTATTATGTAGTTTCAATATTCAAATGAAAAAAAAAAAAGCGTATAGTAAGATCTAGGAAATGTATCTGTTTTTGTTTTCTGAACCAAATATTTGAATAATAATATTATAAAACATCTTATAAAACCTCAAACTTACGAAGTTTTTCTAAAAATACATTTACATTAAATAAGTATAAACTAGTAATTTTTAAAACATTAATAAATGCGGAAAAAATGGAATTTAGAAGCCTGACTGTTGCGATGAATTTTTAAATAGTATGTATTGTATTATCCTGTTGATCATTTTCGCTATATCTAAAAACGGACGCCAAAACAACACTTTGGCGCCATTAGTAGCATTGTATTACAGCACCGTTTTTCTATTTTTTTTTATTTTTGCCTGGCTTCTAATTAAATTTATGCTGGCGTCATCTTCGCAAGGACGAAGACTTGTCTATTTCTTTATAATCAATTACTATGTGAAGATAAATTAGGAAATAAATAAAATGAATTTGGGGGAGGTGTTGGGGATAACAAGCGACGGTAAGTATTTTTTAAGTTAATATTGTAACGAAAGTAGAAAAAAAATTGAAATCTTACTTTCTTCTTTATGTTTTGTCATCGTGATCTTTGCTTCTTCTGAAATGAGGGAGAGAAACATTTAATATATTTGAATGCAAAAGAAATACATTTAGAATAATTTTTAGTGTGGCGTAACTCCGTTTATATCTTAATTTAAAAACTTTTTAAGACCACTGCATCTGATGAGTTCTGATTTTGCAGAAAAATGGAAACTTTAGTTCATCAATCATATTTGAATAATAAAAACATTGTACATGTCGTATCAAATAATTTTATCTTAAAATTGCGTTCCATTGTTTGTACGCTATGAATCTCTAATTGTGTAAATTCTGATAAGATGTTTATTCAATACTTGCTTGTGGATTATCTGAATCAGTACTTTTCCATCTAACCGGCGCAGGCGATTAAGTCGCCAATGCAGACTTACTGAATGCAAGTAAATTCAACTGTTCTTTTTTTCAATTCTTAAATGAATTAAAAAAAAAAAAATAAATAAAAAGCTAAAACAGTTGAAATTAAATGAAAAAGTACCACTGGATCTATTGACATCCTATACAGGTAATGAAAAGTCCATTTGTATTTACTTTTTGAATACGTTTAATCTTTAATAGTTTAATCTGTTATTGCACTAATGTTATTATACACTTTTATTCTTCCCCTCTTTTTTACATTGCTTCTATTATAGCATCTTCAGAAGTATAAAATCATACCTTTTAGAAAATCACGTATAATAGAAATTATAGAAAAAAAAATATGGGTTGACTTTTGTGTGGTTGTTATTTGGTATCTACCATACTCTTAAAATTTTTTAAATCATACTCATAAAATAAAAATTTCTATTAAAAAAAATTACAGAAACAGCATTTACAGAAGATAACAGATTTACACTCTTAAACATTTAAGAGGTAATGTTTGTTGATATGTTTGGTTGCTCTTTATGATGGATACTGTCTAAAAAATATCGGAACTATTATTTTGTGGTTATCAGAAATAAATAGTTTCAACTAGATCAAGTTATTGATAGAAAATTGTTTTACTTATTGTTGAAAATAGTATGAATTTAGGCGAAATTCAATGCAGAGCTGGTTAGAGAACTCATTCTAAAGTATTGTAATGGTAGTCTAATATTTTCTATATATATAAGTATAATAACTTAAAACTAATGTTTGAATTTAGTTACTGAAAATTTATGGACCAGTTCAGCAAAATAATAACGATAAAAATATTTAGGATATTTATTTTTATATTGAGTAAAAGAAATAACTACCTGAAACTTCTTCCACTTTGTAATCAGGTTTCTCAGATGATAGCGAAATACTAATTGATTCTTCTTCATCAGAGGGCAAAGTAGTCTTTTTCTTTTTAGGAGCTGTTTTAATTGCGAAAGTCTCTTCCACATCCTCGAATGTTTCAGTCTTAGTTTCACTTACAGATTCTTTTCGGCGCACTGTAAAGGATTCATCAACAGATACACTTTCGACTTCTGTTTTCTTTTTAGGTTTCTTGATCGATACCCTTTGTTCTTCATCCGGTTTCTTCTGCACTGTGACTTCAGCAAACTCTTCTTCAATCTTGGGTTTGGGTTTGTCAGATGGCAAGGAGATACTCAGTGATTCTTCATCTGACGGTATGGATTTCTTCTTCTTCTTTGGTGCTGTCTTAATTGCGAAAGTTTCTTCGACATCCTCGAAGGTTTCAGTCTTAGTTTCAGTCACAGATTCTTTTCGGCGCACTGTAAAGGATTCATCAACAGATACACTTTCGACTTCTGTTTTCTTTTTAGGTTTCTTGATCGATACCTTTTGTTCTTCCTCCGGTTTCTTCTGCACAGTGACTTCAGCAAACTCTTCTTCAATTTTGGGTTTGGGTTTGTCAGATGGCAAAGAGATACTCAGTGATTCTTCATCTGACGGTATGGATTTCTTCTTCTTTGGTGCTGTCTTAATAGCAAAGTTTTCTTCGACATCCTCGAAGGTTTCAGTCTTAGTTTCAGTCACAGATTCTTTTCGGCGCACTGTAAAGGATTCATCAACAGATACACTTTCGACTTCTGTTTTCTTTTTAGGTTTCTTGATCGATACCTTTTGTTCTTCCTCCGGTTTCTTCTGCACAGTGACTTCAGCAAACTCTTCTTCAATTTTGGGTTTGGGTTTGTCAGATGGCAAAGAGATACTCAGTGATTCTTCATCTGACGGTATGGATTTCTTCTTCTTTGGTGCTGTCTTAATAGCAAAAGTTTCTTCGACATCTTCAAATTGTTCAGTCACAGTTTCAGCCACAGATTCTTTTCGACGCACTGTAAAAGATTCATCAGAAGTTACGCTTTCGACTTCTGTTTTCTTCTTTGATTTCTTAATGGATACCCGTTGTTCCTCCTGTGTAGTTACTTTTTCAGGTACTTCCTCTGCTTTCTTCTTCACAGTGACTTCAGCAAATTCTTCTTCAATCTTGGGCTTGGGTTTATCTGACGGTAGTGAAATACTCAGTGACTCTTCGTCTGAAGGTATAGATTTCTTTTTCTTTTTAGGTATTGTTTTAATGGCAAAAGTTTCTTCTACATCTTCAGTTTTGTCAGTCTTAGTTTCACTAATAGATTCTTTTCGGCGCACTGTAAATGATTCATCTACTGGAACATTGGCAACTTCAGTTTTTTTCTTTGGTTTCTTTATGAAAACACGTTGCTCTTCATGGGGAGTACTTTTTTCTGGTTCCTCCTCAACTTTTTTACGCACAGTAACTTCAGCAAATTCTTCTTCTACTTTAGGTTTTGGTTTTTCTTCTTGAAGTTTCAACTGTAAGGAATCTTCTTCCTCGGGCACGTCTTTGACTTTAGGTGATGGTTTTTTAGGTAAATCTATTTTAAAGGAAGTAGGTTCAGGCTCTTCAGTTTCAACGGGTTTCTGAATAATTTTAAATTCTTCCTGAACCGTGTCTTCTTTCTTCTTAATATCTTTTGATTTTTTGATGCGAACTGTTTCTTCTTTCTCTTCCACAACTTTCTTAACAGTAACCTCGGTAGTTTCTTCG
This sequence comes from Parasteatoda lunata, assembly GCA_949128135.1. Taxonomy (NCBI): domain Eukaryota; kingdom Metazoa; phylum Arthropoda; class Arachnida; order Araneae; family Theridiidae; genus Parasteatoda; species Parasteatoda lunata. Next base: position 46,557,135 of record OX421974.1, on the reverse strand, counting down.
GATATTTTATACTCTTGTGGTTTTATTTCAGGTTGAACGACCAAATTGGCTTCTTCTTCTACAACGTGTTTTTTGGATTTTGGCAACGAAACTGCAAATGTTTCTTCAACCGGTTTATCTTCTTCCTCTACTGTTTCCTTTTTCAATGGAACTTTAAATGTTTCTTGAACCTCCTCAGGTTTTTCTTCTTTTAAGTCTCGTTTTTTAGGTTTTAATTTTAATGTTGCTTTCTCTTCTGGAATTTTCGGCTCTTCTTTGGGCTTTATAACAACAGTTGCCTCATCTGCAGCAACCTCTTCAACTGGTTTAGGCTTTTCTTTTTCCAAGACAAGTTTAAATGACTCCTCCTCAAATTTTACTTCTGGCTCTTTTTCTTTTTCAGGTAATTTCACAGAAAATTGTTCTTCAACTGGTTGAACAGCGTCAACTTTTTCTGGTTCCTTTTTCAAAGGAATGGCAAAAGTCTCCTCAACTGGTTCATCACTTGCTTTAGGTACAGGTTTTTTCTTCAGTCGTTTTGTGACTGCTATTTCTTCAACGGGCATTTCGATTATTTCTTCTTTTTTAACAGTTAAATCCGCTACCACTTCTTCCTTCTTGTACTCTCTCACTTCTTTATTTTCAATTGTAAGTTTAACTGATTCTTCTTCAACTATTTCAACAACTTGTTTCGGTTTCTTCAGACCAACGGTGAACTTTTCTTCTACAGGAACTTCCTCAGGTTTTTCTTCTTCTTCGGGTTTCAGTGGAATTGCAAATGTTTCTTCTGGAGATTCAGATTTTTCTTTCTTCAACTTGGGTTTTTTCTTTTTGACCACTGTGGTTTCAGGTTCAGGTGATTTTTCAACAACTACTTCTTTCTTAACTGTAATTTCAGCCTTCTCTTCTACAACTTTTTTTGTTTCTTCAGCAGCTGGAAGCTTGACTACATCTTGAACTGTTTCGTCCACTTTTTTAGGCTCTTTTTTCGGTACTTCAACCGAAAATGATTCTTCGACTTCTTTTACTGGAACTTCTTCCTGTTGATCTTCTGGTTTTTCAGTAACAGGAATTTTAAAAACTGATGGAGTACTTTCTTCGACAATTTTCGGCTTTTTCTTTTTAGCAACAAGTTTTACTTCGGTATCTTCTTCGACCACTGGTTTTTTCACGGTTACTTCAGCTACTTCCTCTGTAACAACGTAATCCTGTTTTTCAGGGGTCACCTTCAAAACTTCTTCCACATGATCCTCAGTGACAACTTTTTCCTCTTGTTTATGAGTTTTTACAACAAATTGTTCGACAACTACTTCCTCACTTTTTTCTTCACTTTGTTTATCTACAGGCATAGTTATTTTATACTCTGCTTCTTGGTCAGTTGTTGGCTCTTCCTTAACTTTTGGTTTACGTTTTAGTTTTACTTTTTCTTCGACCATCTTTTCTGGTGATTTTTCTGTTATAGTAGATGTTAGGGGGGAGTCTTTCACGCTGTCTACTTCAACTATTGTTTTCACCGTTAAATCTACAGTTTGTTCTTCAACTGAATATTTAATTGTTTCTTGAGATGGAATGAGAACTTCTGCATATTCTTCGCTTGATGTTATTTCTTTAAGTTTTGGAGCTATAGTCAACGAGAATAATTCTGTCTTTTCCTCTCCAACCGGCTCAGTTTCTGCCTCTTCAGGTTTCAGAGGAATTTTAAATTCTTCGGACGGAATGCTCTCTTCTTCTTTAACTGGAGCTTTTTTCTTTAACTTTATTTTAGCAGTTTTTACGTCCTCTTTCACCTCTGTTTTTTCAAGTTTTGCCTCCTCTTTCAATGTAATCTTTATGATTTCTTCCTCAGTTTTTTCTTCTTCTTTAGGTTTTTTCTTTATCTTTATGCTGGCTTTTTCAGATATTTCTTCCGGCTTCTCCTCTTTTAATGACGGCTTTCTTTCTAACGTAATTTCAGTGGGCTTTTCTTCTTCTTTTGGTTTTTTCTTAATTTTTAAAACAGCTTTTTCAGATACTTCTTCAGGCTTTTCTTCTTCTTTCAAAGACGGCTTTCTTTCAATCGTAATTTCAGTTGGCTTCTCTTCTTCTTTAGGTTTTTTCTTAATTTTTAAAACAGCTTTTTCAGACACTTCTTCAGGCTTTTCTTCTTCTTTCAAAGAAGGTTTTCTTTCTATTGCTACAGTGACCGGCTTTTCTTCTTCTTTGGGTTTTTTCTTTATTTTTATAACAGCTTTCTCAGATGTTTCTTCTGGTTTCTCTTCTTTCAAAGACGGCTTTCTTTCTATAATCATTTCAGTGGGTTTTTCTTCGTCTTTAGGCTTCTTCTTAATCTTAATGATTGCTTTTTCAGAAATTTCTTCGGGCTTTTGTTCTTCTATTAACGATGACTTTCTTTCGATTATGATTTCTGTAGGTGCTTCTTCTTCTTTTGGTTTCTTCTTAATCTTTATAACTGCTTTCTCGGATGTTTCTTCCGGCTTTTCTTCCTTTAAAGATGGCTTTCTTTCTAATGTCATTTCAATAGGTTTCTCCTCTTGTTTAGGTTTTTTCTTCATCTTTATGACTGCTTTCTCAGATATTTCTTCTAGTTTTTCTTCTTTTAGTGAAGGTTTTCTTTCTATTACCACTTCAGTGGGAGTTTCCTCCTCGATAGGTTTTTTCTTAACCTGAATGACGACTTTTTCAGATATTTCTTCGGTCTTTTCTTCTTTTAATGATAATTTCCGTTCGATGATTACTTTAGAAGGCTTTTCCTCTTCTTTTGGTTTCTTTTTAATTTTTATGATAGCTTTTTCTGTTGTCTCTTCAGGTTTTTCCTCTATTAAGGATGGTTTTCTCTCTAATACCACTTCGGCAGGTTTTTCTTCTTCTGAAGGCTTTTTCTTAATTTTTATTACAGCTTTTTCAACTGATTCTTCTAGTTTCTCTTCCTTGATTGAAAACTTTCTTTCGACTTTGATTTCTGAAGGTTTTTCTTCATCTTTGGGTTTCTTTTTTATTTTAACTATTGCTTTCTCAGTCTGTTCTTCTTGCACTTCTTCCTTTAATGATAATTTTCTTTCCACTGTTATTTCTTCAGGCGTTTCAGTTATTTTAGGCTTCTTTTTAAGCTTAACTACAGTTTTTTCAGTTACTTCAATTGGTTTTTCTTCCTTTAAAGAAGGTTTTCTTTCCTGAATAACTACTTCTGCAGGTTTGTCTTCTTCCAGAGGCTTCTTTTTCAATGTTATTATAGTGCTGTCGGTGGTATCTTCAGGTTTTTCCTCCTTCAAAGAGGGTTTTCTCCCAACAATAAGTTCCGTGGGTTTCTCTTCTTTTTCCTCTTTAGGCCTCTTTTTTAGTTTAACGACTGCTTTTTCCGTTGTTTGTTCTGCTTCTTCTTTTATTGAAGGTTTGATTTCAATTACAGCTTCTTCTGGTTTTGTATCTTCCTCAGGTTTCTTATTTAATTTTAGAGCGACTTCTTCTAACAACTCTTCTGTGTTTTCTTCCTTAATCGAGGGTTTTCTCTCTAATGTTATTTCATCTGCTTTCTCTTCCTCTTTAGGTTTCTTTTTTATTTTTATTTTCTTATCTACGACATCTTCCACTTTCTCTTCTTTCAGCGAGGGCTTTCTTTCAATAATTATTTCTTGCGGTTTCACTTCTTCGATGGATTTTTCAATAATTTTTAAAGATACTTCTTCAGTGGTTTCTTCTGGCTTTTCGTCCTTGATGGAAGGTTTTCTTTCAATTATTATTTCTTCTGGCTTCTCTTCTGTTTTGGGCTTCTTCTTAATTTTCATAACTGCTTCTTCAATTACTTCTTCTACTGGTTTCTGTTCTTCAATATTTTCTGTAAATAAAAGGCATACAAGTTTTGTACTATAGCTTTTAAATTGAAATGAGGATATTGTTTTTTTTTAACTGCTTGATCTTCAACAACTATTTTATTAAAATGTTATTTATGACAAAAAGATGAATTTCATGCATATGGTATTAAATTTTAGAAAGGTTATTAAAGATATAACATTGGTAAGAAAAGGACATGAAAATAGGAAAAATAAGGTATAATGGGCATTTTTATAAAATAAATAAATGCATGCGAAAGCCAAGTATTTTTTAAACAAACGAAAGATTATTACTACCCTGAGTAGAAAACACCAAATATTATAAAAGAAAATTCACAAACTATGAACTGACAATTGTATGAAATGATCATAGGTATTATGTTCAGGAAAAATACAAGAAATTAAACTTTCTGTAGTTTGGTGTAAAATATTTCTTTACATCTGAATCCTGATTTTTAATAATATTAACTTCTGTGTAATAAGTAATAAAAAGACTCCCTAAATAAAACAACTTATTAGACAGAAGTCATCAATAGGTGATTTAAAATTTAGTGGTAAAAAAAAAATTATTGCGAGTTATAAAATAAAACTGTTTTCTATTTTTTACAGTTATTTATATTGACAAATAACTGTTACTTTCTTTGAATAAAATTAAGATTTAAAAGCGTTAATAAGCAAAATTAATAAGCTCATTTAGTAATAGCATTAAGAATGAACGACAAAGTTAAAAATTGTAAGTTTCTAATTTTCATTAATTGCAGTATCCTAGGCATAATGTGCAAGAGACAATTCTGTTCCCAGCTGTCAGAAAATGCAAATGCTTGTTAAAGTCTGCAAAATAAATAAATAGTTATTTGTATGAGTTCTTAGTAGACATATTTTAGTAGAATGTTACAATTTATAAAGTTTAACAAGAAATAAACACACTTCAATATTTTGAATTACATGATGATTCATAATAAATAATTCAAATTAAGTTTGAAATAAAACATACTTACCAACAACTTCTGGTCTTTCGACAGGAGCTTTTGGTATATCTTCTGAGATAGTGGCTCCTTCCGTGATAAGTTCTGAAACAACACTGGTTTGCACATGCGTAACTGTTTCTTTTAACTGTTCCATAACCATCACCCCATGTTTAATATCTAAAATATCCTCAATGACAATGGAACTAACATCATGTGTTAGGGAACTGAATTTTATGTCTAAGCTTTTGTGTTCCATTTCTTCAGGGGCGATATCATCAGGTATGATGTCAGATGTTTCCGGCCGAACAGAATCACTGATAATTGGTCGAATAGATTTGGATAAATCAGGAGCTATAACATCTAATGACTTAACTTCCGTCACTTCCTCTCTTGGAATGTCTAAAGTAACCGTTTCTGGTTGTTCATCACTCACAATAGGCTTCTTTTTAATTTTTTTAGTCACTTTGTGCTTAACTTCGATTTCCTCTGTCTTTTCTGGCTTCTTCTCAACTGTAACAATAGTAGTATCTTCATGAATAGTTTGAGTTCCAGGTGCAACTACAAATTCATCCGCTTCTTGTTCTTTTGGTGTTTTATCGCTTTTTTTTCTTTTCAAAGTTATGGAGCTGTCAGAAGTTGTTTCTTCTTCCTTAGGACTGTCAACAGAAATTGCGCTTTCCGGTTTTTTCTTTTTCTTGATAGTAACTTTTGCAGTGTCTGTTGAATCTTCCTTAATGGGTGATTCTTCATGTAGTATTGGTTGTTCGGCTTTAGTTTCTTGAATTTCAGATATAAATACTTCTGGACCAACTCTTTTTACCTTAGCTTCTTGTTTAGGTAAAATATCTTCAGCTCCTTCTATTAGAATTTCAACGTTATCTTCCATTCTCTCGATTCTCGGAATTGAAATAATTTGCTCTTCCTCAAGTTTCGAATCTTCTTCAGCTGATGGGAAATCAAATATTTCTTCAATTATAGGTTTCTTGGTTAATGTTATTGTGGCTTCTTCAGTTTCACTTTCCGTACTTTCTTGCTTTATAACCGGGCTAGTTTCTTTCTTTATCTTTGGTTTCTTTTTAAGAGTAACCGACGACTCATCTTTTTCGTCGCTTGGAAATTCTTCTTCAACAGCATTTATCTCTTCAGGCTTTTCTTGTTCCTCGTAGGAAGTTACGATTGGTTCTTCAAACTCCTCTATTATAGGCTGTTTCCCGGTTTGGGGTTCAATAGTTTCAAACTCTGTTTCAGTGACGTCTTCAATTGTTGGTTTGGATTTTCCAACTGATGCAAATGTTTCAACAATTTCCTTAACCTCAACTACTTTTCCATCTTTTGTTTTCTTATGGACAGCTTTAACTGTACGAGTTTTTATTACTGAAGCATCCGTTTCTTCGGTGACAGTTTCTTCTTCTGGAAGCGTTACTGTAAATGGTGAAAATTCCTCTTTTGAAGTCTTGCGAGTTTCATTAGTAACTTTTTCATCAATTGGTTCGGTGCTTTCTAATACGAAAGGAAGTTCTTCAGAAGAAGTTGGAGTTTCTTCTTCTGGCTTCAAAATTCTAAACTCTGCTGCTTCTTCGTAAATAATGTTAATAAAGTCAAACTCTGCACTATGTATTGATGATTTCTTTTTTGGTTTCTTCTGTAAAGTAACTTGTTGTTCTATACTAAATTCCCCTGGTGTTTCGTCGATTTTGATTGGTTCTCTTACAGCTAAAGTTTGTTTGGCTTTACCTGGGGTTGGCATTGTAGCGGTAAGTTCATCTACCTGCACATTACTTTCTATTTCCCTAACGATTACGTGTTCAATTGTGCGCACAGAAACATTGGCAGTTACTGCACTAGGTACTTTCTCAGTTTTTATTTCCCCAGTTTTAATTTGAGTTTCTATTTCGGAAATTTCAAAGTGATCTTCAGTAGGAATAGTTACACCAGCTACTTCTTCTTGAGGTTGGGTAGGTATGCTTAAATCTGTTTCGCTGGTTTCAAATTGAATTTCGGATATTTGAATATGCTCTTTAGTGGGAATAGAATAATCAGCTGTTACTGCACTAGGTACTTTCTCAGTTTTTATTTCCCCAGCTTTAATTTCAGTTTGTATTTCAGAAATTTCAAAGTGATCTGCAGTAGGAATAGTTACACCAGCTACTTCTTCTCGAGGTTTTGTAGGTATGCTTAAATCAGCTTCACTCGTTTCATATTGAGTTTCTGATATTTGGATATGCTCTTTCATTGATATAGAATAATCGGCTGTTATAGCACTTGGTAATTTTTCCGTTTTCATTTCCCCAGTTTCCATCTGAGTTTGTATTTCAGAAACTTCAAAGTGATCTGCAGTAGGAATAGTTACACCGGCTACTTCTTCTCTAGGTTTCGTCGGTATGCTTAAATCAGCTTCACTCGTTTGATATTGAGTTTCTGATATTTGGATGTGTTCCTTAGCTGGAATGGAATAATCAGCTGTCAGGGAAACAGGAGATTCTTCCTTCTTCAATTTCCCTTCACTAGTTTGAAGCACAGTTTCTGTCACTATCACATGCTCTTCTGACGGAACAGTGAATTCTGCGACTGCTTTTTTCGGTAATTCTTTGGGAGCAAAAATTTCCTCTTTAGATTCTAATTCAACTTCGGAAATAAGAAGATGACTTTCAGAAGGCAAACTAAACTTAGCACTCATTTCTTCAGGTCGAATATCCGAAGAAAGAATGTCTTCTTTCTGATGAGAGGATATTTCCTCAATAATAACATGTTCATCTGTCGGCACAGTAAACGCAGCCTGAACAGTACTCGGAATTTTATCGGGAATAAAATCTTTTTCTCGAGTAGAAATTTCAACTTCAGTAATTTCAATATGTTCCTCGGCTGGAACTGTTATTTCAATTTGAGACTCTTTAGGTCTCTCAAATGCTTTCATTTCAATTTCTTTACTAGCAGATTCTGCTTCGGATACAAACATGTGCTCAAATGTTGCTACACTGAAATCAGCTGTGATCGATACCGGTTTAGATGGCATCTTTAACTGTTCTTCAACTGTTCCAGTTTCGACCTCAGAGATGATAACATGTTTCCTACTAGCTAAACTAAACTCTGCTGTTTCTTCAATTGGGCGTTTGTCTTCAGGCAGGTCACCTTCACGGTTGCCAGTCACTACCTTCGATACAATAACATGTTCAGCAACAGGAATTGAGACAGCAGCTTGACTTTCTTGTGGTGACAGAGATGGAATAAAATCACCTTCTTTTTGACTCACTACCATTTGAGAAACAACAACATGGGTCTGAGATGGAATATCCATGACAGCCTCTTTAACAGATGGAAGGGAATCAACAAAAAATTCTTCTGATTGTGAAGTTTCTTGAACATCTGATATTGATAAATGTTCTTGATAAGGAATCGTTATCTTCGCTAGTTCAGTTGCTTCAGGTTTCTTTAAAACTAAATCACCTTCTTTGTTTTGAACAGGAGTTTCGGTAACCTCTACATATTCTTGCTCCATTATTTTTAAATTTGCTGTGGAAGAAACCGGTTGCTTATCAGCTATAAGTTCTTTTTCTTTTGTTTGTACATCTACCCTTCCGACGACTATGTGTTCCTCAGTATCTAAAGTATAATCAATATTCACTTCTGTTGGTTTCTTAAAAGTTTCTACTTCGCCCTCTTTGAAATCAGTTAGCGTCTCTGATATTATTACATGATCTTCCTTTAGCATAGACAAATTTGCTTTAATTCCATCAGGCAACTCGTTACTGACGAATTCTTTTTCAGAAGTCTGAATTAGTGTTTCGCCTACAACTAGATGATCTTGAGTTGCTACCGTGAAACCTAACTGAATTTCACCAGGAGATTTAGTAGGCAGAAATTCGCTTTCTTTATCGTCAGTTTCAGTAGAAGTAATAATTACATGAGATTCTGATGGGAAACTAGTCTCTGCTGTAGCAGTTGCAGGTAATTTGTCTTTTTCAAGAACAGCTTCTTTAACATTAGCATTAACTGTGGACATAAGAACATGCTCTTCCGTCAGAACACTAAAATCAGCCTTCAATGAAAAAGGCTTAACATCTTCTGCAAGTTTATCTTCAAAAACATTGGATACAACTTCCAGTACCGTTATTGGTTCTTCAGTGGGAATGCTTACTTGTACATTTTGTTGAGCAGGAGCTTTCTCAGTGACGTATTCCTTTTCTCCAACATCCGGTTGCACCAACGAAACAATAACATGTTCTTCTGTATCCATTGAAACGCCTGCAACATTAGTAGTTGGTTTTTTCATTTCTTCTAAATGAGCTTCCTTACTTGCTGCTTCAATTTCAGTTATTGAAATGTGTTCACCACAAATCATAGTTTGTTGTGCTGAAGCTTCGACTGGTTTTGTATCAGGGAGTAGAGTATCTTCAGATAATGGGGCTAAAACTTCACTTACTGTTACGTGCTCTTCAGTTGGAATAGTGAAATCTAATTTGTGTTCTTTTGGCAAATCTTGAAGAACTAACTTGTCTTCTAGTTCTCCAGAGGACATTTCGCTAACTACTACATGCTGTTTTGTAGGAACTGAAAATGTTGCCGTTACACTTTCTGGTTTTGTCTTCTCAATCAAATCACCTTCTTTGAATGATGATTCAGTTTGAGATACTGTCACATGTTCTTCCATTAGTATAGAAAATGGCGCAGTTACCGTGTCAGGGATTTTTATTTGATTTAACTCTCCTTCTTTCTGCGAAGCTATAACTTTCGACACACTCACGTGCTTTTCAGTAGGTATTGTAACATTTAAAGATATAGCCTCTGGTATCTTGGGGATACTTAAGTCCCCTTCTTTTAAGTCTGAAACTACATCGCTAACGATAATATGATCAGATGCAGGTAAGTTAATGGCAGCGAAAGTGCTGTCAGGTTTTTTGTCGGGAGCAAGTGTTCCTTCTTTTATGTCGTAATCAACTTGAGTTATAAGAATAGGCTCCTCTTTGAGGATTGTGAAATCTGCATTGATTGTTTTAGGCATGTCCATGGATTTCATCTCACTTTCTTTCATTTCTGATTCTACTTCTGATACTAGTACGTGCGATTCTGATGAAAATGATACACCAGCTACTGCAGTTTTCGGCTTCTCTTCGAAACGCAAGTCATCTTCCTTCGAAGCAACTTCAATTTCAGAAACAGTTACATGCTCTTCAGTGGGTATTGAAAATGGCGCAACGATACCGACAGCAGAAGGGAACTCCTGGAGATTTTCCTCTTTCACGTGACTTTGTACTTCACAAATTTGAATACTATCTTTGGAATCAATATCAACGATAGCTTTCAACTCTTTAGGTTTAGCTTCTTGCAGCAACTCGTTTTCTTTCACTTCATATTCAGTAGTGGAAACACAGAGAGATTCTACTGTTGACACATCGAATTTTATTTTATGTTCCTTTGGCTTGTCAGAAGGAAGTAAAATATCTTCCTTAGTGCCGGATGTTATTTCGGAAATAACAAGACTTTGTTGAGAAGATAGTAACATTTCAGCCGTGGTTTGCTCTGGAATTTCGGATGGTACAAATTTGTCGTAGGAGGATTCAGTAGTGACTTCTGAAATTTGAAGGTGTTTCTTCATAGGTAACAAAGGTGTAGCAGTTTTTGAGGAAGGTAACGAATCAACTTTTAATGCGCTTTCCTTCTCTACTTGACTCTGTTCTTCTATAAGTAAAGATTGGTGTAATGCTACATCTAAATTAGCAAAATCTTCTTTCGGGACAATTTCAAGAGAAAGTCTCCGAGTAACATCATCAATATTTACTTCAATTACAGATAATGCTTCTTTTGATGAAATTTCAACGCCTGCCTCATGAGTTTCAGGCTTGTCAGCTGGCGATAAATATTGTTCTTTTGTTTCTGTTGACTGTTCGGTAACTTCCAAAGCCCGCATTAAAGAAATATCAAATTTAACATCTTGCAAAAGAGGCTGTTCTTTTTGAAATTCTGACTCCTTTTGATCCCATTGAGTTTCTTGTACTATCACTGAAGTAAGAGGCATGATCTCCGCACCAGCATAATGTAACGTCGGTTGAACATCAGCTTTCAAATCCCCAGATGTATCACAAATTGATACTTCCTCTACAGCTGCCGATAAATTGCCAAGTATAGTCACAGTAGCTTTCTTAGATATCATGATTTCATCTTTCAAATCGTCTTCTCGAAGCTCAGACGCCGTTTCTGAAATAGAAACTGGATAATTAGAAATTACCTGTATTTCAGGAAGAGTTTCTAAATCTGCGGATTTATGTAACACTGCTGGCGAAGTTAATTCATGAATTATATCTTCCTGGACATTAACTGAAAAGTTTGCAGAAAATTCTTTTTCTGCGCGTTGAGCGTTAGGTAAAATTTCGTCTTTCATAGGTACCTCACTTTCTGATATAAGGATGTCAGATATTTCTACACTTTTTTCAGCTGGAATGCTAAAATTAGCGAATATAGGAGATTGTTTCAATTCCTCAATCAATTCTCCTTCTTTCGATTGAACAATTACTTCCCCAACCGTTGCAGCCTCGTGCATATTAAATGAACTTGTAGCTCTAATTTTAGCTTGGGTGTCTAAAGTTAAAGTGTCTTCTTTGCCTGAAGCAATTACTTCTTCAACAAGACAGTAATCTAGGGGTGAGATAGAAGGTTGCAAATTATGAGATTCAGGTACGATCTTCTCCTCTAAATGACCTTCAACGTCTCCAGTCAGAACGTGAGAAGTTACAGAAATTTCCTGCGGACTAATACTAACATTAGTTGTATGAGTATCTGGTTTAACTGGAAGTGATAATTCTGATTCCATCTCAACGGTTTGTATCTCAGATATGGAGGGGGATTTAAAACTGGCAATGTCTACGATAGCTTTAAATATGGAAGGTATATCATGGACACATTCTCCTACACCAGAAGATGTCAATATTTCCTGCATCTGTAAAGCCTCATTAGTTGCGATGGAAAAACCAGCGTTAGAAATTATTGGTGATTCATTACGTAATTCCGATTCAGTTATCTCTGGTTGCGTCAGTGAAACTTCGATCGATTGAACAGGAGTGAGTTCGACATCGACTGTATGAGAAGATGGTGTATCAGGTATGAGGCATTCACTTTCGCAAGTACCGCAAGTGAGTTGTTGAACAACGGGTAGTTGCTTGTGAGGGATTAAAGTGGCGATAGCTTCTTTTGATGGCATGCTTTGCTGTTCAATGCACTGCTCTGAAGTAAAGTGGACTGTTTCTTCAATAGTCATGTGATCTGATTCACTCAGTATGCGTTCAGCAGTTTGTTCTTTTGGTACTAAATCTGGCTGAAGTTCGGATTCACTTACAGACGTATTAATCAAATTTATTTGGACCGTTTCATGGGGAATTAGAGAAGACGATACATTGTGTGATATTTCTGTCTTAGGTGTATAGTCGTTTTCAGAAATTAAAATTTCATTGCTAGATATGTTATAAGCTTGTTGTGGAATTAGTGAAAATGTAATTTCTGATTCTGGGGGAATAGGCGTGGTTTCAGTCTCTGTAGTGTTTTCTATTACATTCATTTGAGAAACTTCAATTGATTCCCCCACAGATATATGAGCCTGAGCACTTTCCGTTGCAGGATTTGAAACTATTAAAGTGTCTAGTTTTGAATCTAATACTGTATCAATGACTGTTAAATGTGTGAGTGGTGTGTGTGTTTCTGTAGCTAAAACAGGCTGTTTCAAAGGTTCTATATAAAAGTCTGATTCACGAGCATCTGGAAATACTTCAGAAATATTTACAGGTTGGTTGCAAACCAAACTGACGTTTCCTTCTACCGAATCCATTTTCAAGTCTGTAGCAAGATCTCCTACGGATTCTCCTATTTCTACGGAACTGATATCAAATGCAATAGTTTCTGGTAATGAAACATTAGCTTCAAATGCATTTGGAATCGGCGAAATCTCTAATGGTGATTCATTTTCCGCAACTTCAGTAGACTTAATTTCAAGAGGATGTGATACGCCAAGAGATGGAGACAAATTTATCTGGTCAGGCAACTTGAAATCACTCATCTCATGTTCTTTGACGTTGTATTCTACTTGTAACACAGAAACTGATTCCAAGTTTTCGAATCCTTGATTGGCGGATTTTACACTAGGCTGATCAATCGACTGATCAAATTTTTCGGTATAATCAACTAAATTAATTTCACGAATAATTAAACTCTCTCCAATCTCAAGAGATGTCAGTGCTTTTCTTTTTTCAGGTAATTGTGAGTCCACAAAATCAGCAAATGTATTGTCTGGTTGTACACCCGAAATTATGACAGCTTTTTCGGGAGCATATGAAAAATCAGCAAGCAATGAAAGCGGTTTTTCTTTATCTTTCAAAACTGACTCTTTTTGTCCCGCTTCTACTTCTTCAATTTCTAAAGCGACTTCTAGAGGGAAAACAGTTGAAGCATTCTTCAGATCAAGTTTGGGGAATTCTGCCAGTTCTGTTTCTTTCAGGGATGATTTTGTTTCGCTAATACAGATAGCTTCTTTTGCTAATAAATTGAAATCAGCTGAATGAAGTTTTGGTTTATCTTCTATATTTAATACATTTTCATTATCATTAAATTTTACTTCTGATACTTGCAAAGCTTCTGATTGTGACAGCTCAAAATTGATATTTTTTTGTTCGGGTTGTTCTTGTAATATTGTCTCTACTTGGCCTGCAAGCAAAACCTCTTTTACCGAGACAGCTACATTTGCTTCAGATAAAGCTATTTTAGCTTTATCAGTTTCTACAGTTTCTATCTGCAAAATTCCTTCTGATATGTTAGTTTGCATTTCAGTAACACTAACAGCTTTTTCTGGTTTATACTCTGTTCGGATAACGAGTTTTTTACCTGTTGGTAGTGGAGTGGGATTATACTCCGTTTCTTTTAAAATTAACTCATTTTCTGCAACTTGTAGAGCTATGTCCTCAACAAAAGATTTCATTGCTTTCACGTGTGTTGGGTGAGATACATCTTGTAAATCTTCTTCATTTACATTTGATGTTGCTTCAGAAATAGCAAGTGCCTGGTAGGAAACAACCTCAACATTAGGCCTCTTTGATTCAGGTTTAATGTCAACATCAAGGGCCTCTTCAGATACATTTGTTTCTGTAACTGAGATCGTACACGCTTCTTCTGTCTGAAGAAAAGGTTCAACATGCTTTCCTTCAGGTCGCCAGTCTTTTGACCAGTCTCCTTCTTGATCAACGACATTAGGTGTTTGAATCTCAACAGCGGTTATTTGATGAGCAAGCTGTTCGTTTGCAATTACTCTATCCAGGGGTTTATCTTCTACAGATAAGGTTTGCTCTTTAACAGCAGTTTCCGTTTCTGTTACAGAAAAAGCTACAAATGGAGTGAATTCGGAATCCGCAAAAGAGCTCTTAGTTTCTTCAATGCTTTGTGGATGTTCTTTTTCTTGAACATCCTCTATTCGAATTTGTAAAGCCTCATCCAAAGCAAGCAGGGTACCTTCGGCTTGAAATGTTTGCTGTTCTTTTTTCTTAAACTCATTCTCTTTGTCGAGGGTATTATCTTGAGAAATTTCTAAAGCCTGTTCTAGCACGTAAGATACTGGTAATTGCTTGGTATTAGGCTTTAACTCCAATTCTAAATCTCTCTCCTTTTGTTCAGTACTTATTTCTTCGATTGTAATTGCTTTTTCAGGAACGAATAAAGTTTTAACGTTTTCTTGTAATGGTTTAGCTAACGACAGTGGATTTTCAGCTTCAGCAACCTCAGTTTCAGAAACAGAAACAGCGAAATTGGATGAATGAGTAGGCGAAGCATGAGAAAAGTTAGGAACTGCTATTATATCAAGTTGATCCTCTTTTCCTTCGTGTCCGCATTCTGATACAATCACTGCTTCCACGAGAGCTATGGAACTTACAGGAACCATTTCATTTTTAGTTTCTGCGTAATCAATGTTAGTTTCTTGGTCAGAAATCAATATTTCTGAAATATGCAAAGCTTCATTTTTAATAAAGTGTGGCAATAGGGTCTGCTCGTTTAGAGTTTTAGGTATATAAACTGACTCTTTATCGTGAAGTTCGGTTTCAGAAATTTCGACTGTTTTGATCGATACAATCGAAACTTGAGGTTGAAAATTTGGCACGTTGAATGAGGTTTCTAGTTGTACTTCTTGGTGAACAGGCAATGTTTCAGTTACAGATACATTTTCGCTTGTTTCAAAAGCTATCTCGGCAATATTTGTATCGGAAGCAAGATCTGGAAGCTCCTTAGTTGCCCCAAGGACTACAGAATCGCTAATTTCAATGAATGTGTCCTTCGATATATTCTCAGTTGCTTTTAAAGATTTAGGAATCGATTCAGTTTTGAGAACAGTTTCTCTAATTTCCGACGTAATTTCGGTTACAGATATGCCTTGACCAAGTATAACAGTTTCGAAAGCTTTTATAGGTTTTAGTTTTTCATCACCAATGTGTTCACCAATATCTGAAGTATCAGCCGCTTCAATAACTAAAGCTTCTTGCACGGTTAACTGCGTTGTGGCATTTTTGGGAACTGTGTCGATTTGTTTCAAATCTTGAGGCGCAATTTCAGAATAAACTTCAGACACTTGCAAACTCGATAATGGTTTCACACTTGAGGTAACCTGTTTTTCTTGATAGCGATCTGGTGACAAACGCATTTCTTTATCTTCGGTTACCATTTCTTCTACATTGACAGAATGGCTAGGGTGAATGCTAAAGCTGCTTTGATGTGGGACAGCTTCTTCAGATTTCAGGTTGAGAGCTTCCCCATGTACGCTTATTTCTTCGACGAGAATAGGTTTTGCATCAACAGTCGAGAGTTTTGCTCGTAATTCAACGGGGGTTTCAGCTTCCAATAACTTTTCCATATCTGATGGTTTTATCTCTGTAACTGTAATGTAATTTTTCGTAAGCAACTTAAAATCAGCTTTTTGAGTATCCTCTTGTATTTGTGGGAGAATTTCTTCCCTTGCCTGGGATTCAGTCATTGAAATAACTAAAGCTTGTTGTTCAAGTATACTTACTGTACCCTTTCGTTCATCTGGAGTAATGAAGGAAGAGGCGTGTTCTTTTCCTTGCGGAATGATTGAGCTTACAAATAAAGGTTTATTCATAACAAGTGACACATCAGCAGTGCCCTTTGCCGGAGAAGATTCCCGAGGAATATTTTCAACAACTTCATCTTGAAATAGTACTAAATCATTTTGTTCATTGGATACAGGCATCAATTCTTTTCTGGATAAGAAAGTCGATGCAGTTGACGTAGATTTTCTGTTTATATCCAGAGATACTTCCGTCTCGCTTTTAACTTCATGTTTTTTCTTTTGTTTCTTTTTTGTTATCGAAACGGTATCTTCTTTAGGCTTGGGTTTTAATTCTGCAGATGTTTCTGACTCTTCTTCAACATCACTTTCTTTGTCCAGGACTTCCTCAGGGAAAAGAGTTTCTTCAGGTTTTGTATCTAACGTTGCCTTATTTAAATAGATTTCTGCCACATCTTCGGGTTTATCTGTTAACGTAACTGATTCGGTCACTTTTTTAGTTTTTTTCAAGCCTTTACTTTGTACGTCAATTGTTTGTTTCGGTTTTTTAGTTTCGACTATAATCTCGACGTTGTCTTCTTGTTCAGCACGTTTTTTCAAAGAAATTTCATCTTCAGAAGCTTCTATTTCTTCTTCAGGTTTTATAATTTCTTTTGTGACTTTAACACTTGATTTTTTCGAACCTTTACTCGTTATGTCTATTATTTGTTCTGGCTTTACTGTATCCAATGTAATTTCAATATCTTCATCCTTATCAATTCTCTTTTTCAAAGAAATGGAATCTTCAAAAGTTTCTTCGTCTTCTGGTCTAGATACATCTTTTGTTACTTCAACTATTGATTTTTTCAAAACTTTACTACTCACGTCAATATCTTGTTTCGGTTTTTTAGCTTCCAATGTAATTTCAACGTCTTCTTCCTTAATAGGCTTCTTTATCTGAATAACCTCTTCCGTTATTTGTTCTTCCGGTTTTTTAATTTCTTTCTTCGCTTTTGTTTTTGATTTTTTTAAACCTTTGCTTTGCACGTCAATTGTTTGTTCCGGTTTTTCATATTCGATTGAAATATCAATACTGTCTTCTTTTTCAGCTGGTTTTTTCATAGAGATTGCAGCTTCAGCAACTTGTTCTTCTTCAGGCTTGATAATTTCTTTCGTGGCTTTCACTTTTGATTTCTTTAAACCTTTACTTTTCACATCAACTGTTTGTTCTGGTTTTGTGGTTTCAACCAAAATATCAATATATTTGTCTTCGACTATTCGTTTTTTCATCGAAATTGTATCTTCAGACTTTTTATCGACCTCTGGTTTCGGTATTTCCTTCGTTATTTCAACTTCTGATGTCTTTAAATCTAATGCTTCACTACTAATATCAATAATTTGTTTCGGACTTTTACTTTCTACCGTAATCTCAACATCTTCGCCCTCTTTAACAGGCTTTTTTAACTGAATTGTATCTTCCGTAATTTGTTCTTCTTCAGGTTTATCAATTTCTTTTGTGATTTTAATTTTTGATTTCTTCAAACCTTTACTTTTTACATCAATTATTTGTTCTGGTTTTTTAACATCCTCCAAAACTTCAACGTCTTTCTCTTCTTTAATTGGCTTTTTCAAATCTATCTGATCTTTGGAAACATGATCTTTTTGAGGTACAGAAACTTCTTTGGTTACTTCAACTTTAGATTTTTCCAAACCTTTACTTGTTACATCAATCTTTTGTTTCGGTTTTTTACTTGTTATTGTAATATCAATTTTTTCCCTCGTATCAGATTTTATTAGAGACTCCTCAGTTTCGTTCACTTGTTCTTCTTCGGTCTGTTTTGTTTTTTTAGTGGTTTTAGGTTTTGATTTTTTTAAACTAATAATATCAACCTCTTGTTTTGGCTTAGTGGATACGTCAATCTGAATAACATCATCTTCATCCTGTGGTTTCTTAAGAGAGATTGACTCTTCCGAAGTTGGCTTTTTATCTTTAATTTCAGGTTTAACATCTAATCGTGCTTCCTCTTTGTATAATTTTTCAGGTTTCCTATCTTTTTTCTTCTTTTTGGTTATAGACTTCACGTCTGCAGTTTCTTCAACAGTAACAACATCACTCTTCGTAACATCGAGTTTGGCTTCAGCTATGTCTTCATCAACTGGCTTGAGCAGAAGGTTAATTTCCTCAACTCTTGAATCTTCTTCAGTTTCCGGTTTCACGATAAATTCTTCATTTACTGTCTTATCTTTTTTCTTTCTTTTTGAAATTGTTAAAGATGTTGAGTCATCTTTTTGAACAGGGGTTTTGTCAGTCTCGGTTACAGTTTTGTCGATTTGTTGAGTTACGGAGTACGTTGGTTTCGTAACTTTTTTGGAATCAACACTGATTGGCATAATACCCTTTGAAGAGAGCTCAATATCTATTTGTGTTGTATCTGTCTGAGTCGTGTCAGTTTTTAATGTGTCTGTTTGTGTTTGTGTAGTGTCTGTTTGGGTATCAACCTGAACCGTTTGTGTTGGGATGTCTTTTAATTCCCCTTGAACCTTTCGTCCGAATCCGTGAATTTCAATATCAATGTCTTTTATCTCCCGTTCTTCCTCTTCTGTAACAGTAATCTTTTCCTTTCGTTTCTTTTGCATTAAAATTTCATCCTTAGACGTTTTTTCTGTAAATAAAAAAGATGTGCAAAAATAGTTAAAATTGATACCGGTATATTTGACGGCCTTTTCCTGCGATTCTTATAAAAGCTAAGTTAAATTTGAAAATTCAGTATACAAATTCCAAACAAAAACAGTTATTTTTATAATTTATTGAAACTAACATTATAGTTTAACATATGTCTAAATTACTTAACAATAATAAATAATTGTATCATAAGAGATGAAATTTAAAATTAATTATGAAGAAGTTTAAGAAAATTAGTTATTAATATTAATTAAGAAAATAAATTTATCGTTTGCGTTAGTTTATAAATATAACTATGACTAATTTAATTACTTATTTAATTTAAAAGTTAAGACCATGCATACATATATTATATATTTACTAAAATAACGTATGTATAAAATTCTGTAGAAAAAGGTAAGGTATTATTCTTGTTAAATTTCAATTTTTATTCTGTACCATAAAAATAGAATCGTGACTTACAAGCTTATGATTGACTTACAAGCGTGACTTACAAGATACATGTTGTTTACTATCTAATTCAAATTTAATATTTATAAAATTTTCTCAGTAGTTTGAAGTTGGTTTAGTGATATACATATTTCTTTTGTGACTTTTTCAGAAAAAAACCCCAAAGAAATTTTTTTTTTAATCTATTTATATCATATTTTGGAAGCATTCAATGTTTTTAATATTTGTATTAATTCAGGCTCTGTTGATGTTTGTGAACTGATGTGAACTCTGTTGAACTGATGTTTTTCTCCGGTTACTATTCTTAAACTTTTCACTATTCTTGGAGGTTTATTCGATATGAGTTGAATTTGAAAATGCAGCATAGTTGCATTTGGAGCTTTTTTTTCAAAAAAAAAAAAAAAAAAAAAAAAAAAAAGAAAAAAATTGCAATATCGCCTTATCACACACTGTTGTCCTATCCCAAATCACACAGTCAATTGCAATCTGGTTGCAAAAGATGGCTAGTTTTCAATTGCTGACACAGAAACTCATTCTTAAAAATTTTTTCATTAAATATGAGCTAAGAAAAAAACTGCCATATGCTTTAAAAAAAAGGTATTTTACATTTACATTTTAGATATGATAATATATTATAATCAACTGTAAGTATAAAACATAAATTTTTCTGCTAAGTCTGAGGAGATTTAAATTTTAGACTATGTCAACCTTCATCTATCAAAAGGTACCTCCTGACAGAATCGAGTTAACATGTCTTATATACAAGTGAAATGGTATTTAATATTTATAGTGGTAGTAACGCCACATTACTCCCCTTCCAGAATTTTATCTGTGATAGAATTCGATTAATGAATACCACTAGTTGGTTTATGCAGTTTATTTATTTATATAAATTTTGCTCATTTTTTTTTTCATAGCATTTCGCTCATTATTTTTTTTCCTTCATTTTTTATAGCATTTCCCTCATTTTTTTTTCTTCTTCATTTTTGTTTATTAACGGGAGACTTTATTTACTTCATCGATTTTTTTTCATTCTTTGAGCAGTATATTTTTTTAAAGCAATTCAACTGTTTAATGTGGACCATCCATCGATGTTGACGAGTTCATATTATGTCCGGTTCACCAATGTAGGGATTCAATTTTAGACTATGTCAACCATCATCTATCAAAAGGTACCTCTTTAATGAGGACCATCCATCATGTTAGAGAGTTCGTATCACGTCAGCAGGTCACCAATGAGGAGATTTAAATTTTAGACTATGTCAACCTTCATCTTTCAAAATATCAAAAGGTACCTCCTGACAGAATCGAGTTAACATGTCTTATATACTAGTGAAATGGTATTTAATATTTATAGTGGTAGTTACGCCACAAGTCTTTATATACAATTAAATCGGTTCTTAGTGGACAACAATCTTGGTTATGGACAATATGCTATGAAGAGAAAAAATTATTAAAAAGTGCGGATAAAGATGAGAATGTTAACATAATCCTCTTAATCGTTGAGTAAGTAAACAAAAGTATTTCTTAATGAATTTCAGTAAAATTTTTATCATGTGATATTTAATGAGTTCATCGAAATATTAAAGTTATGAGTTAATAAAACTAAATTCCTTTTGCTAATCAGTACACGTCAGTTTAGAAAACGAAACTGAACGTATTTTTCCCCTGTAAAAAAGTACTACAAATTTAATCGCGTGACAAAACTAATCATTCAATATTTATTCCCTATAGTTATTCAATAAAATGTTATTCATAAAATAGGGACATTTAACTAAAACAATTTTTAAAATAATATACTAATATCAGCGTTTTTTCTGTGATGTAAATCATAGTTCCGTGACCAATTTTTTTTTTTAATGCAATGAACTAACTATATTGCTCTATTACTAAAAGAAAAAACTAATGTGAGTAATTGTTTTAAGATATTCCACCTTGTTTCGATTCTATTGCTTTAACTGCCTTACAAACTAAATCTTACGAAAACAAACTCGGAATAGTCACAGTCACGTAGACTATGGGAGATAGTCACGTAGACTAAGAAGACTCCAAGACTTACGATAGTTTTTTTTTTTTTTTTAAGGATAGATGCTGAAATGACGTCTTTTGTTATCCCCTACAATCCAGATAATATTCTCAGTTTATTTATATTCTCAGTTTTATTTCGATCCCATATTTTATTTTTATAATTTCCGTGTTTTATTCAAAAATATAATCTCTCTTATTTTTTAATGTAAATTTTTAAAGGAACTGTAATCTGTCATCCGTATTTTTATTACTTTCCAAGAATATTTATTAGGTCATTCAACGAAGTTTTCTCAATGGTTCAAGCATTAGCCACTGTTTTAAATTAAACTATAGACGATTTGGTATTCAAAATGCTTCGAAGATCACGTCAGTTGTGTTTGCCAGCTTATAGCTCTGTTAAATAAAAAAATAGTGCGCGGAGTCCCTCCGCGAGGAAGAAGTGAAACTTCGTAATGTGGAAATGAAAATAGGAAGGGGTAGAAATTGATTTTTAGTGAAATCATATTGTTTCTTTAAGACAAACTTTATTAACATTGCTTACAATTCACAATTGATCGCATCTTTTAATTATCATTTTCTACGCGCATGCGTTCGAGTGCCACGCATTCACTCTCGCTCTGTCTCTTTCTATTTCCCCTCCCCAGGAGCGTTGAACGTTTAACGCAACAGTGCTTTCATACCCCCTCCATGGTAGCGTTAAACGTTTAACGCAACCTTGTTGGAAGTCACATTAGAAGTTTAACTTATAAAATAATAACCGGCAAAAATAAAAAAAAACATAGAAAAATAAGTATCTAAAGCAGTGCATCTATGTGCATCAAAGTATTTTTTTAATTGTGTTAAATAAAAAAAATATACTTATTAACTTTTTAAATACAATACTTTGTTTCATTTAAAAAATTTTTTTCGCTTAGTTAAAAAATATTAATAATAAAATATATTTTTAAGAAAAATTATAATAAGAAATCAGCTTATTTCTAAATGTTCTAAATTTCAGTAAGGTATTCTTGGCGAATTTAAAAAAAATATCGCTTTGTTTTCTTTAACGCCAATATTACCTACTATGTTTTTCTCTTACCTCGTGCGCTCAACGAACGTAAAGAGAAATCTAGTTTCCATGACAACGGTAGCGTTAAACGTTCAACGCAACCTTGTTGGAAGTCGCGTAAGAAGTTTCACTTCAATAATAATTTAGCTCACTGGTGATACCGAAGAACTAAAAGATAGCATAACCAAATAAATAAATCTCTCTCTATATATATTACTAGATTGCCGATACAATGTTTCGAGCTTGAAGCCCATGCTGACCATGTCGCATTATCGCTAATTTAGTCCTTATTATTTTCACCCTTGAATCATCTGCTATTTTTTGCGTGCATATTGCTGCATGATATCAGTTATTTTATTAGTATACATGGGAACGTTTTTTTTATATGTAAAGAACCGTACAAACTAAAACGTGAAATATAAAGTGAAGTAAAAAGTAAACTAAAGCGTTAGTATAAGTATAAAAGCATAAAAAGTAAAGTAAAAAATTTATAAAATGTAAAGTGTAAAAATGTAAAGCGTAAGATATAAAGTAAAATAAGAGTAAAGAAAAGCGCTGAGTATAAAAATGTAAAACGTAAAATATAAAGTAAAGTAAAGCATGGAGTATAAAGTAAAGCGTTAAGTATTAAATAAAGTCTAACATAGAGCATAAAGTAAAGGGTGAAAAATAAAATAAAGTGTAAACAAAAGTAAAGATAGTATAAGGAAATGTGTAAAAATGAATTAAATGTCGAATATAAAGTAAAGTGAAAAGTATAGTGTAAAGTATAAGTAAAGTGTAATGTATTCAGTAACATTTAAAGGAAAAATAAAACAAATTGTAAATTAAAGTAAATAAATAAATATTTGTTTAATCCAAAGAGATTAAGCAATATTTGTTCGTTCCAAAGACTAAAAGAAGCCTTAGTCTAGAGAAAAAAAGTTGTTTTGGTTTAATCCAATCAAGGAAATTTTTTTCACCCCCATACCAGTAGAGGAGGAAATGAATGGTCGAAGAGATATGTGACTTGGTCACCTTTAGATTCTAGGCGCAAATTTAGTAACCAAAATTTATTTCTAATTTATTTAAAATTTATTTAAAATTTATTAATAAAAGTGATCCTTACTTTCTCTTAACAACGAAAATATTCGGAAATTTCATAAAAAGAATGACCTATAAACCGATTTTTTTAAAAATTAAAATGATTCAGTAAATTTAAAATAATATATTAAGAATACAATCACGCCTTTTGATTCAAATCTTAAATGTAAGAGCTAAGGCTAACCTTGGAGTGAGTTAAAGAATTCGACGGGCTTCACTTAGCTGGTCTCGTATTAACAATTCAGTAATAAAAAAATTAAAAAAATACGATTCACTACAAAATGAAGAAAATTGTGATCGCCTTGTGGCGGTCACAGGTTACCCATTGGCAAAATGGCTGTTGTCTAATTTTTTTTGGAAAAGAAACTTTATTGTGTTTTCATCTTGGGCATCTTTAACTGTTAATCCAAAACTGCTCTGTAAACAATTTCGCAGACACATTTCAATGCTGCTCAGACACATTCTGTGTAATTTCTTTTGATGACTGAATAGACATTGAACAGCCAATCGAGATCGATATTAATATTTTCGGATTGGTACAATGGTTTTTGATGGAGATTAATAGCTGCATCATACACCCGTTTCGGGTTCACAAGTTCATACATGAAATATGATTTGAAAGATGTTTTTTTTTCAATTTTACATGAATAGTAAATGAATCATTTATATTGCGTGGAAGACAGTCTACGGTCTTGTGCAAGTTTTTGGGTACATTGACAATGGATCCTTTTATCCCTAACTGGTGATCAACACTCAGTTCTCGTATTTGCATGAAAGGGGTTCGGAGAGTCACCATTCGCTCTTCGGCAGGATTCAATTCTCTTAACCACTTTGATACTTTTGTGAGGGACGGGCTTCATGCTTGCGTTTGCGAACGGAATCCTTTCGTTTTTCCGTTTGTGTGTAACACTTAAGGTATTTCTGTTTACCTTTTTTGGCTTTGGCTTTTCCAGCCTCGGTAAGTTTAGGCCTTGGCATCGATTTTTCTTGCTTCAACTTCAACTTTTGGGACCGTGTCAATCAGTTTGGACCCTTTTTATTTGTGATACGAGTATTCACCCGAATTAGTATTGAAAACGATCCAGTTTGTAGGTAAGAATTTATGATTAGTATTGAAACGATCCATACTGTATGTAAGAATTTCTGATTCTTAATTAAAACAATAAAAACAAAAATATCTTTCAAATGATGAAATTCTCTTTTATTCACAACTCAAAAAGTATTCATGGGATCTCTCTGGTCCCATATCTCAAAAATAAACTCACCAACTTAGTGCATAACAAAATTAAAAGTGAAAAAAAGAATTCTAAAAAAATTATCAAACAGCAGCGGTCGCCATAGTAACGTATGTGAACTGTTTACTATTACTCTTGATTATTGTAGTTGAAAACTGCGGACGTTACGAAATCCAAACCAAGACCCATTTTGCCAATGGATAATAAAGATCAGTGGCATTTACATTAAAAAATTAAAATACGTCTTCATATATATATGACACTTTTAATTGGTAATTAAAATGGAATTTTGACAGCTTTAGCTTTTTTAGCCTAGATGAAATATTTTTTTTAATTAATATACATTTTTTTCTTTTATTAAATCTAGAAGTAAAGACTCAACTGATCTATGTCGTGAATATGAGTACTCAAACATATTATTTATAGTGCGCAAAAAAAGAAGAAAAAAAATCATTCTGACTAAATTTTGATCTAATGATCAGATTTTCACATACTAGAACATAATATAAATGGGGCGCGGGAATGACTTCGAATTTGCTAATTAATTTGTGCAGACGATATTTATAGTTGCAAAATTGTACAACAAAGACGTACTTTCGCTGAATAAACATATTTTGTTTCGAGGATTTTGATTCCTTTCTTCCTCTGCCCCCAAATATAGGGTAGCCACAATCTGGGAAATATGGTCCTAATAGTTAGATCTGAAGAGTGATCGAAAGTTAGGTTCTTTTATGTTAATTTTGATTTTTTGTATTTCGAGAACTTTTTAAACCGATTTGAAACGTTTTTACGCACAATTATAAAATCCAAAGATAAAATCCATATTTATCCAAAGATATTTTCAAATAAAAATAATTTTTAATAATTATATATTATTCTTTATTACTTTATTTATTAATAATAATAAAAAAAATGAATTGTAAGGTATACAAATTTTTACATCGTTTTAAAAATATGCAATTTTATAAGGCAAAATGAAAAATTTTGAAAAATCAGTTGAATAATTTCTAAACAAATCAAATATTAAATATTTGATTTTTTTTTTAATGGAGAAAAGTTAGTGGAGAATAGGACTTATTCATTTGGGGGAACCGTGGATTTTCGTCATACTATTAATGACGCCAATGGTGCTCAAATAATTTGGGTATAGTTATTACTTGTATTGTGTTCATAGGTACTGTTTTAATGACTATCAAATATACTAATAAATAAAATTTTATATTTGTACTAATACAGGTTTAATACAAGGTTTTTAGGGTCTCGGAAAAACTTCTTGATTGAGGTAGATGTTAATTAACAACAAACAATAGATCATGAGTTGACCCTGAACTATAGCACTATGCCAAATAAATATAGTTAATATTGATTTTGATAGGATGGAATTCTAAAAATGTGTTTTACGTAATCAAATAATGTAAAACCATCGGGAAGGACGAAAAATAAATAAAAAAATACAAGAATTATTTTAGCTTTATCTATTATTTTGCATTGTAGTGCATGATTTTTCCTTTTTTTCCATACGATGAACGGCTACTCCTATTAAAAAATATAATAGATTATTATATATAGTATATTATTATACATAATATATATATATATATATATTTATAATCTCAAGAAGGACTAAAAAAATAAACATTCTAATTGGGAGAATGCGGTGCATAATTATATTGCTTCAAATCCTTAAAAAAGTTTTTTTACTAAATGCATTGCTAAATAAATATAATAATGTATTAAAGCAAAACTTAACCATATGAGATATTTAACACAAATTACTAAGAAATATATAACATATATTAAAACTAGTTTTAATATAGGCATTACTGATTAGTACTCTTTATATAATAAAATCTATAAACTTTGAAAAATATAATTTAAAAAAACAATCTGTTTAATTACACAAAAAATCAGGAAAAGGCCGTCTTCATAAGAAAGAAATCAATATTCATGTTATTTTAATTATGTTAATTTTGAATTTTTAGTTAAAGATGGCAAAGTTTTTACATAATTTAAATAGTGTAGAGTGTGCTTTTATTCTCAAATACTTTATGAAATTCTAATTTAAAAAATATATTAAACGCAAAATTTTTAAGGAAATAAAAAAAAAAAAAAAAAAAAAAAAGAACACGTCATTTCTTAGAAATTTCCAGAATTTGAAGATAATTAGTTTCAGCAATTAAAACCGAATAGTATTTACACGTTATTAATTAGTCTATTTAAACCTTATTTTGATTAAAAGAACATTAATGTTAGTAAATAAAAAAAAAAGATAGTGTGATGGAAATGTACTTATGACTATCTTGAATAAATATTATAAAATGAGCATCAAACACTTATGATAACCATAAAATGAAAACATGCCTCATAAAAAATAATATGATAACCATAAAATAAAAACACCTCATAAAAAATAATTCTAACAACATCTATAAAATTACATCGGCTTATAATAACTAAAAAAAATAAACAAAAATAAAAGTAAAAATTATTGTATAATGTTAAGACGCACAGTTAAAATCATGCCATTTGATTTGACTAGTTGAAAGTTTGAAAATAGGATATTTTATAGTAAAAATTTTGCCATCTGAATAAAGCTGTTAAAATGTGAGATTATTATGAATTAGTTATTCGTGAAAATATTAAAATAAATAAAAAAAAAATTACAGCACATTAGCCTCTAAAAGCACATCTTTTGGTGTTTCTTGTAAGTTGCAATTTACAGCAATAGTATTATATAATTTGATTAATTATAGTCAATAAGAAGCCAAAGTTATGTATTAATTAATAATATTAAATGTAGATGAGCCATCAATCTTCTTAAATTAAACAGCATGAGTGTTTAATTCTTCTTGAAGCAGAAACTGTGTGATTTCGCTGTTGTTTCCAATGTTAAGCTGCTATCAACGATGTGAGTTTCACTTCAACACAACCAGAGATAAGAATTAGCAAAAGCTTCAATGATAAAAAAGCATTAGAGAATTATTTATGATTATCTGTATTTTAATTTTGTTTTGTTACATAAATAGCTTTCATTTATTAAAGTTATGTAATTGCTTTAATATTTAGCATAAAAAGCTTTAAAAATATTAAGTACATTTAAGATGTTTGCCTTGAAATCAATTCGATCAATGTTTTATTCTTTCAAAATAAAGTTATTTGATAGATGCACGATTTTCTTTAACCACTTTGTTGGTAACTCTAAATTTTCTATGATTGAAATTTAGTAACATAGATCGAATTAATTATTTCAAACAAACTCATTATTTCATAGATTGGTGTATAGATTCTGCCGGTCAAAAGATATTGCGCAAAGGATAAGTAAGATGGCATATTTTCATTTTTTATTAAGTATAAATTTTTGAAATTTTGCAAAGAAATCTATTTTTTTACTGAAACAGTGCACCGAGTTTGTAAGAAGTATAAATTATATATTGAATAATTAAGAGTAACGTACGAAAAATTCCTATTAAATTTAAATTTATGATATAACGCATGACAACAAAAATTAGTGTAAAAAACGCACCTTTCAAGATCCAATCAAGGTGAAAAGGAAAAAATATTTATGTACGTGGGTTTAGATAATCATTTGTTTTGTGGTTAAGTTTGTTGTAAGATAAAATTACCGACCTGCATGGTAAAGAAATCTCTGGTAAAAAATTGAAACTTAATTATGGTAATTAAACCAAAATATATGGTCTTATAGTTTTTCATTCATATGGTAATTATTTTTCCGGAGATTTTGATTTATAAATTATACTTCTTATATTGCGAAACATTTAGTAAAAATACAAACCTAAAAAGAAAATTTAACAGTATGAATAATTTTTATGACATGGTCTAAAGTATTATGATAAAATTACTCAATTTTGCCACATTTACTAAACTTTAACGCAGATTATAAAACAACATTTTAGAGTTAATTTTTCCAAAATCATTACCAAAGCGCATCGGTAAAAATTACAGTGCTTTTTTAGTTTCCTCATAGAGCCAGAAACATGGTAAATTTTACCATATTCTGGTAGTTATGACCATACTTTTTCTCACAGTTTAAAAAGAACTATACAAGATAATGATGGTACATGAATACAAAATTTAAAATTGAAACGCATAATGTTTAAAAGTTTTTTCTCTTCCAATGAGCTGCACAATCAGTCTTCCCGATGAGCAGACCTAGTGCGTTCTCCAGAAGTGGTATCCACTCTTTCGACCACCACAATGGGTGAGATACCGTTAGCCATGTTAATTTGGACGTCTAGTTTCTACCACACCAGATGGCAGCACTGAGACTCTATTTGGATGCTAAAGAATGTTTAAAAGTAAAAATTTATACTGCGTTAGAGGTTAACCAACTCGAAAACTGACCACTAAAAGATTTTTAAGAAACGCTGAGCTTTGTTTTTTTAGGACAAGTCATTTGAGGCAATGCGACAAAATGTATGCACCAATCTACTGATTTGAGAGTATTCAATTACATTATTGAAAATAACTGATTTATTTTCAATAATTTTATCAACACGTAAAATACCATTTAAAAAGTAATACAATCTTTAAGCATAATTGAAGAATTTTAAAGGAAAATTTGCATTGCAAAAACGCTGAATTTCTATAATTCATTCTCCGTTGTGATTGTATGTATAGCGTATAAACTCTAACCTTCTGTTTTCAGAAAAAGAAATTAGATTTATGATATTTCTACGCTTAATTTTTAAGCTTTTTTTTTAGAGTCACTAAAATTTTACATAAGCTCTTCAATTATGTTCTTTTCACTGCTTATGCATCTGTATTATTATAGAGGGTGCTCCGTAGTGGCCGCTTTTAATATATACTTAAACCTTGTTAAAAAAGGAAATAAAAAGTGTATGAATAAAAATAGTATAAAATCTAACAAAAAACCACAGAGTAAAGCGGAAAACATCAAAACCCGTTTGATTGCGGGAGGAGACAAAAATGAGTTGAAATGCAAAAACACCTCAAAATTCCTGCAGGCATTCAAACTGGTTTTATGCTTTCCTTCTCACCATTCTCATTAGTTATTTGACAGATTTCAAAAGTGATTTTTTTTCCTCGCTTAAATATTAGTGTGTGGTCTCTAATATGTATAATTTAATGGCTTTGTGTTTAGCTATTTCATGCAGGTGGGACGCCAGTGTTCGCTTTATACCTTTTTTTTTTTTTGATGCTCTAATTACAAGCAAAAATATATTTTAGTATTTTTAGTTATAAAAAAAATTCAAATAGTTAATAAAAAAACTGTTTGATTATCAGAATTATAATCGTACTAAAACATGAAATCCAAAAAGATAGTTAAATTTTTTTCTCCATAGATATCGAAAAAAATTATCACTCATTAATTTTGTAAATTAGAACTATTTCAAAAGTTCTCTGAGATCGATTTTGTAAACTAGAGCTGTTTCTTTCTCTGAGGTTGAAATAACTGCAAATTTGAAAAATTATTGAACGGAAATGGGCCGTGTTTGGAAGATTGTACCTTTAACGTAAAAAAGACAGCGGTGTTTCACGCTGTATTTCATAACCATAAATAATTAAAAGGCCGAATATAATATTATTCACTTATTTTGATTTAAATTAATACAAAATAAGGAAAAATAGTATAAAAATGATGTTTAATAAAAAGTTTTTGTTAAACGGTTAACGAGAGTCCGAAAAATATACATAATTAGAGCATTGATTACGGAATAACCTCTATTGCTTGTAATGTTAATAATTATATGTATTTTATGTTCTGTAGATTTGCACTATAAACATAGATGGGAAAAACTTTTCTTAAAAAAGAAAAACAGCAATTGAATACTCTCAACAATTCAAATTATTGTTATAATATTATTCGTATTATAGCATTATGTCCTGAAAGCTGAAACACCAAGTAATTTTTTGAAATGATTATTACTTATTAGTATGTTTTAATTCGATAATAAATGTGAATTTCTGTTTTAATGAAGTTAGAAATATTTCAATCTGCTCGAAGCTGCAAAGCTGGAAGTAATTTAGTCCAGACTCTTGTTAGCTAAAGAGTAAGAACCAAATATTATTTTTCGAACCTTCATCCGTTGGAAGAATTTCTTTATCCTTTTTCGTCATAACTGTAGAATATAAACAAAAATCAGAATTGAGTCACAAATTTGAAAGCAAACTATTTCTGATGAATTAACTTTCTTTGGTATTGCCATTATCAATCAGTACTAATCATTATACACTAATCAACTTGTTATTTATATATTATATAATATATAAGTATATTATATAATATCTAAGTATATTATATAATATATAAGTATATTATATAATATATAATATATACAATATATATTAGCATATAGATAATCACAAATTACATTTTCATACATAGATTATTACAATATGAATTTTCAAATAAATTAGCATAATATGGATAATTTAGCATAAAATACTCTTTCAAAGTTAAATCAATTTTTAGCCTTAACATCTTAAAGCTTGAATTCTTATGTTCGAAATTAAACGATAACGAATTTTGATATTAAAATTGCTCTTCAAACAGTAGTGTATTATTTCTATTAACTCCAGAAGAGTAAAGAGATATCCTGTCAATTCTTTGAGACAAATCATGTTTCAGAAATTAAAAAAAAAAAAAAGAGTTATGCAATAACTGAAAATAAATTTAAAGTTTCTATAAACTTCTCGAAAATAAAAACAAGTATTAAAGAAAAATTAAAAACTAAATTTAAAAAATCCATAGAAAGAAAAGTTTAGCTCGCCTCTCTCTTTTTTTCCGCTTTATTACTTTGTCATAATTGTTAAAAATGTCTTATAAGAATTATTAAAAATAAAAAAATTTGAATTTATGTTAAACTAAGCTTTAATTTTAATCCAATTAATTATTTGATTGAGCGATACATTCAACAATTATGAACTCATTAACACATATGAATCAGACAACTGCAAGCATTTTACTATCGAGTAATTTTCAAAAAAAAATTTGTGATGGCAATATATTAAAGTTTAAAATAATTTGAATATAATTTTGCCAATAGAGAAAAATATAAAAAACAAGAAAAATCAGAATCATGCATTGCTCTGGTTATGTATCACAATTTTTTGAAATTAACAATAAATCCATCGCATAAAAGTTTTTCTTTTAAAATAAAGGAATGCTATTTTACTAAATATTCTCTTGTCTCGCAAATTTTAAAAATTCCAGCAAAAGGTAACTTTAAAAAAAAATTATAAAACTTAAAAATTTATGGATTGTTGTTCTATCTTACTTTTCGACACATATATTCAAATATACATTAAGTATATAAATACAAAATAAAAATCATAAATACAAATTAATACCCATAAAACAGGACCATGATAAATCATTAAGAAAGTCAAAATAAATATAAATATTCACTGTAAGAATTATATCTTAATAAAGAATACATACTTATAACAAACTAATTCGAACTGTTTTCTTACTTACCTCACAATATCTCCGCTATGAGTTGTAGTTAATTGTCTTGAGTTTTGATAGTAAGCCCATTTTCATGTATTAAATTGTTTTACCAATTTTTAATGGTCGCACTCTATATATATATGTAGATATAAACATGGAAGAACCACAATAAAGGAGATACCATGCAGAGTGGGACACAAGTCAGTAAACATAAGTTTGACAAAGCATGCAAAGGTAGGAAAAGACATTTCACATTGAAAAAACAAATAACAAATTTATTTCATTAATAATAAAAAAGCATGTATTAATAATTTACGTTCAGCTGTAAAATATATTAAGTAAATATAGCTTTCATTAGAAATTTTATGTCAGCAGCATTTTGATAAAATAATGTTAAGCAAAAATATTATCAAAAAAATTAGCCATATACACACGGGAAAAAAAATTCGGGAAAATTACCGTACTCTATGGTAATGACGTTTCTGGCAAAAAAAAAAAAAAATTAAAATAATAAATAAATAAAAAAAAATAATAATTTTGGTTATTGAAAATCAAAATATACTGTATTTAAATCATTCATTTTGTAATTTCTTCCGTTCATCTGGTAACTTTTTACCAGAAATTTTAATTTTCAAAATTGTAGTTTGTATTCTTACACTTTTTCTAAAAATTACAAAGCAAAAAAGCAAAAAGAATATTTTTTTGCCATGTTCAAAGATATCATTATAAAATCACCAAGTTTTATCACAGATTACTAAATTATATATTATTGTTAAATTTAACAAAATCATTACCAAAAGGCTTCGGTAAAAACTACCGAGTTTTTTGGTGTTCCCCTAGAGCCAGAAACATTGCAATCTTTACCATATTCTGGTAACTTTGACCATACTTTTTTTCTCTGTGCAAATAGTGTTATTCTTCAGAGTTATTCTGTACAGATTTTAAGTACCATAATATATTATAGTTATTAATAAAAATAGCTAAATATGCAATGTGTTGATATTACTTATATGTAAGTAAAAATATGTTAATTTATTACGTTTATAAGTAAGTCATTTTTAAGCATTAGCGTAATTATAAGCAGATTTAATGTCATGTTATTTTGATAAAAGTAAAAAAGGATTTCCAAACGCAATTTTTGTCAAATGTTCAATCCTTTTTCACTTTCATGATTTTAAGTTTAATAGAGTTAAAATAAGCTTATTTTAGTAGCGGTAAATTAAGTGTGTTTTTAGCATATTAAATTAAGCGATCCCACTCTGTAATTGAATTCATATCGTCCAAAAACTTGAATATCTATTGAAGTAGAAAAGTAATTTCTGTCAAAGATTATGCTGATATCTTTTTTTTATGTGGTTATATCATTTAGTCTTGTCATGTTTAAATCGGTACTCCATAACGCTGGCGTTTAGAGTTAAAAAAATAACTCTAAAATTCCTGGGATTTCCATATTCAATAATTTAACAGGCAAAAATTTTAGTATTGAACCTACCTTAGGTATCGGACTGGGTAAAAATCACAAATTTCAACGAAAATTTAAATTTTTTTCCGAATTTTTTTTTGAATTCAATATTCCATAATTTAACAGGCAAAAATTTTAATATTCAATAGCTTATCTATGGAAATTATTTCGCAATCAGCAACCTACCTTAGATATCCGACTGGGTAAAAATCATAAATTTCGACGAAAATTTAGTTTTTTTTTTTTTTTTTCAATTGTTCACATTTGAAATTCTGTTTATTAGCTTTTTATATCTGTTTAAATTTTGGTTTCCGATCAATAGAATCGAAGTTACGGTTTTTTTCCTCTTTTATCAAATACATACTTTAGTTGTATTTTCAGTAAAACGTTGATTTTGAGGAAAATCTTTTTACACTAACGCATAGTACAAAAAGAAATTCTTAAAATAGAATTCTTTGAAACTTTCTATGCGGACTTTATATAATATTAGCTATGTTTTGGACTAAACGTTAAGGTGTAAGAGTGAATTTATTATTTTTATCATGCTTTAAGTAACAATGCTTGGAATTTTAATTAAGAAGTCAACACTGAACAATATATTTAGTTTTATTTCATTGTATATTTGAAATTTTTAAAATATTTTAGTTCAAAATACAAGTAATCATATTATTGATCTAAGAAAAAAAATATTCTGACATTTATACATTAAAATTTGTTGAAGAGGTTTAGACGTGACATAAAAAAATTTATAGTTTTTATGCTCAAATTTGCCCTTATTTCGAAAAAAAAAAAATATTTTAAAACTTTTGAAGTTTACTTTATATTTATAATGTTTAGACCCATGTTAACCAAAATTAAACTTAAAATTTTAATTAAGACTATTTTCAAAACAAATTCTGCCGAACCCAGTCGTATAACTTAACAGGCTGAAATTTTGAACTTATCCATGGGAATTATTCAATATTCAACAACCTTCTTCTTGTTAGCTATAAAAAATTGATATTTTCGATGAATTAATTGAGGAAAAAAAATATTCATGAAATTTTTATTTGTGCATCACGTGATTTTTTCCCCTCTATTTAAATTGTATTATTTAAGTTTTAATTTAAGTATTTAAGTTTTTAAGGAAGTTTGATTATTGTGTAAGAAAACCTCTTGATGAAGTATCTTTTGACGAGTTTAATCCGCTTAAAACAGTTTTAGGCCTAGCTACCCGTCATGGAAGCTGAAGAATATTTTTTAGCCTATCAGCTAAATAGAAATGAAAGCATTTGGTTTCGCAAAAAATGTCTAAAAGAAAGAAAGAAAAAATACCTAGGACTTGAACAGTTTCTGACGTTTGAGCAGTAGGTAATTCTGGTCTAAAAGATTCCTTAGCTTTCTTCTCTAAAGGCTGTAAAATTTCCATGTCACCCGTTTCTTGTCCTGGAGTAACTTCACTAACCTGGACATATTTAGAGGGAAAATATATATATCGTGAATAATCCAGATGCAAGAAAAAAAAAACTACGACTATTCATTCAATTATTTTCAACTAATTATTCCGTTATTATCATTTAATTGTTTCATTATTATTAACATCAAGATGTCTTTGTTATTTGGCATAAAACTACATCGTTAGGTTTATGAATAAGAACCTCGTATCGAAAGTTTTTTTTTTATCTAAATGAAGTATAAATATATAATTATAATCTTATTTTTCTATTATTATCAACTAATCATTTAATTATTTTTAACTAATCACTCTATTATCAACTAATCATTTACTTACTCTTAATAATTTATTCCATTGTTATCAACTAATCAATTATTTCATTATCAACTAATCATTCAATTATTTTTAATTAATTATTTCGTAATTATCAACTAATTATTTCATTTTATTAACTTAACGATGCTTAGGCGTGGTTATTTTACATGAATGGGCGGTTAAAGAACGTCGTAGTAAGTTTCTTTTCTCTAAAGGAAGACTATAAAGTATAATTATCCCACTATTAGCAGATAATTATTCCATTCTTGTTACTCCATTACTATTCTATTATTTTTTATTTTCTGTACAATTAATATCAAATTATTTCATTATTGTTAACTTTAAGATGCTTAGTTTTATTTGACATAAAAGTGTTTATTTCGTGGGGGGAAAATTGTCATACACATAGGGTTTATATCTTACCTGTACTGAGAGTTTTTCAACAACTCCAACTGCTGCTGTAGTGGATGATGGCTTTTCCATCGGCATCATATCGGTTAGTGAACTATGAGCTAATGTTTCATAAACTTGCATCGCAATTTCAGAAGGCAGAATAACATCTACTTTTCTTGCACCAGGCATTGTGTCTGACGTTAAGGACGCAACAGAATGATTACTAAGAATTTCCATAACTTGTGTTGCCAAATCTGATGGTAAACTGACTTCAGCATTCGCCATACTGGGTCGTTCTTCTGTAATCTCTTGCAGTGAACCTATTACAACGCATAAAGAATTATTAGACTTAGAATTTAGTATATACACTACCTACCAATAAGTATTTGGACACCTATGCAAATGACCTTGGTCCCCATTCATGGTAAGCTCAACGCCGATGCCTACTGCAGTATTTTGAATGACAGTGTGCTTCCTACGTTGTGGCAGTTTTACGGGGTGGACCCCTGTTACTCTCAGGACGACAATGTCAGCTGTCATTTTGTGAGGATCACCAAGGCTTGGTATGGTGCCAATGGGGTTAATCGAATGGACTGGCCTGCCCAAAGCCCAGACTCGAACCCTATCGAGAAATTCTGGGACGAGTTGGATATAGGAATTAAGGGGCGTACTACCCGTCCAAAATCGGTGAAGGAACTTACATGTCTTTTCCAAGCCGAGTGGAAGGAAATACCACTAGCCGTCATACAAGGGCTCGTGGAAAGTATGCCCCGGAGGGTTCACGCAGTAATTGCCTCTCGTGGAGGCTCTACAACTATTGATTATGAATAAAGTTTGTTTTTCTTTTCAATCACACGTGTCCAAATACTTATTGGTAGATAGTGTAGTATGTTCGTATTCACCTCTTAAGGAGTCTCAGGGGTGCTTCAGTTCGAAATTTTCAAACTTTTGAGTAAAAAAAAAATTAATTTTTTAATGCATCATCTTGAGTTCAATTGCAATAGTAAATATTTTATTTACTGTTGCAAGAAGTTTTAAAATTTTCTAATCCTTTTTGTGCCCTTACGAATTGCGATAAAAAGTACAGGCACCCTGGGTGCATTACTAGTAAAATCCATTTTACCATCACATCCTTTTTTACCGTACATTTTTATACCGTAATTATTACAGTAATATTATTTAATTACTTCAATTCAGTGATATTACAGTATATATTACTGTAAAACACTACGGTATATCAGACGTTTTGTTCCATAAAATTTTACGGTAAAAAGTACCGGCATCCTGGGTACTGGTACTTTTGACCGCAATTTGATCCGTAATTTTTTATTGTCTACGTTAAATGTGGTTTCAACTATAGAAAAAAATTATATACATATTTCTTATAGCTTTGGACTTCTACAAAATAATTAATTTGGAGATATTTGAAAAAGTCTGAATATGTTTCTGCACATTATAGATGTTTATACAAATTTCTAAGAAAATCTGGAATCTAATATCATTTTTAAATGAATTGTGTCCTGTCGAAAAATGATCGATTATTTGGTTTTTTACTTAAACATTAATACCACTGATATCAAACAATTAAATCTTACGTATTAGAGATCTTAAATTGAAATTTTTTTTTTTTTTTTTTACTGTTATAATTTCGTTTCATCAAAAATTAATTACCTTGTGTAGTCACTTCCATCACTTGCATCGCAACATCGGATGGTACAGTGTATGATAGTTCTTGAGTTCCTGGTAGTTCTCCAGACTTAAACTCTTTTGTGCTGCTGTAAGATGTAACGATAGAAACCTCAGCTGGTATTTTAGGAGAGATTTCGATTTCAGCTTGTCTCGAACCAGGCCGCTCAGATATCTGCAGGTCTCCAATGGAGCTGTTGGCCAACACCTCAAAGACCTACATAAAATGAAAATGATGACTTGACAAGCACACAATGATTGTAGTGCTAAGTAAAAACTGGAATCTTAATTGACTAATAGGAAAATTATTTACTGCATTCACGTATTGAAATTTTTGCCATTTGACTTCAATATATTTATAAACTGAAGAATATCTTTGCCCCTTAAAAATAATTGAATTCAAACTAATTACAGAGTTCTTTATGTACTAAAATTTCTAGCGCATTAGTAATTGGCCAATACGAAATATTTGTGGCACATTTAAACTGATGGAAATTTTGAAATTAGGGAATAAGCTATTTCAAACTAATGTTCTGTATTAGCTTGAGCTTTTGTACTTTAGGAATTAAAAAGTAGAAACATTTATAACTTTTTAAAAATTGTTTTAAATTTTCTTTAATACCTTAATTTTATTTTAAAGAGCTAATCTGATCTCTTTAACCATACACAATTTTTTAACTGACCAAATGTTTAGATCTTATTCAAAATAGTTATATTACAGGCCAATACTAAAATGTTTTAGTAAATCTAAAATTTTTATGATGATATTTTTTTTAAAAATTATCCCCGTAAAAAGTTTCTTAAAATAATGAGATTTATTTTTAAAAAATGATAAATAATGAAATTATTACTGATAAACTATTTAAATTATTAATAACATAATTTTTTTAAAAAAATAAATAACAAGTGATCATTAAAAACTAATCATGCTCAATTTCTTAGTTTAATGAATTCTAAGAATTATATGTGAAACATAAATAAAAATAATTTCTGAATTTAAGACTTTTTGCGTGACCAAAGTACAGGACTAAATTCGGACTACCCATTAAACAAAAATACTAATTTAATTTAATAAAAAGGGCATTTTTTAAAATTTTTATATATATATATATATATATATATATATAGAAGCAACTAATTGAGAAGTAGACATAAATCATTCATTCTTCATTTTCTGCAGGTTTATACGATAATAATTTTTTAATTGTAACAACAACAACAAAAAAAAAAAAAAAAAAAAAAATGCAAACCTGCGTGGCTAACTCCGAGGGGATAGAGACATCGGCCAATTTTGTACCAGGTATCTCATCAGGTTTCATATCGCTAATAGAGCTGTTTTCAAGAACTTCCAGGACTTGCATCGCCAGATCAAATGGTATGGATACATCCGCTATTTCCGTTCCAGGCAATTCTTCGGTGAGCTCTTTAAAAGAATCTAAACAAAATTATAACGCATTTAGTAAAAGGTAAACATAATAAACTAATAAATAATATCAACGTATCTTCTATTGATGCTACATATCCTATACAGAGATCTAAATGAAATCAATAAAATATTGCCTATTTAGAAATTTGAATACATCAGAATTTCTAAACAATATCGGAAATAAAATGTGATATTTTAATTTTTTTTTTTTTAAATTGTGTCTTCCTTTGTTTGTGAAGAATATGAATCTAGAACATTTAATTAATTAAGAACTTAACCATTCGAAGAAACACTTGTTTAAATAGTGCAAAACATATAATGTAAACAAATAAATGTTTGAAGAACATATTGCTTTAAATAAATATATTTGATTAAGAAAAAGAGTTTGCATCGTTTAATTGTACAAATTAAACTGTTATAATAAAAATGGTAATCATTCATTTGAAAGAATAATAGAGGCAATGCATTCACAAAACATGTATTATGAAAGAAAATTGTACACAGTAATAGAGAACATTTGTTGTATGTAAGAGAAAAAATGTGAAACTATATGATTCCAAAAAAGTATTTATTTTTCTTTATTTTTTATCATATAAAAACGTCTTTTAAAATATTTTTACTTGCCTTTGACTTTCTATTTTAGCTAATGATATCAGTTAAAAGATAAGTAAAACTTTTTCTATATTAAATAAGAGATAAAAGCTAATTTGTAGTAACACATAACTACCAGAATCTCAAATGAACTATACAATAATCCTGCTTTAAATAGTGTACGAACGTTGGTAGGATCTGCTTCATTATAGATTAAATTTCGGAAAACGTCACTTAAAAATCACAAAAACGCTTAGGAATATTAATGAGATTATGAAGTATCTGATGAAACCACTTAAACGTTTCTATTTCACAAACAATAAGATTTAATTGGTGTAAACTTAAGCAGGTTGAATATACCAAAAATAGTGACATTTTAAATTTTAGGAAGTTATGACGCATGTTTTCCGAAGGTAATTTTAAATAACATGCTGAGTGCCATTGAAGAGATCATGAATATATATCTGTGGAATATACATAAAACTTTGCCGCAAGCTATATTAAATTAAAAGACTATTTGCAAGAAATGTCTCGGTAAAATGGTCAAATAACAATTTATTTAATTGTTATTTTACATTATTCAACCAAAACTGTCAAACAACTATATTCAAACTGTTAAGAGTGAGAAAAACCGTTTATTGATTCTTTTCTTTTCTTATACGGTTAAGAAACTAGAATTCTGGCTGTGCCAATTAGGCCCACCATATGAAGCCATTTAATTCCGTGCGGCTGAGTACATACTGTTGCCTAGAGAGCTAGTCTGTCAATCTCATGACCAACTAAACATGGGTTCGAGTTCAAGCACTGACATCACACTATTTCTTTCATTCCTTTAATACAAGAAGCATTGTCCAGTGTCCGGTATTTTCCAATTAGTTTTTCTGAACTTTTAGAAAATGAAACTATCTTTCAAGCAGAAATATAAATGGGTCATCACTACAAAGCTGCAATGTCCGCTTAAATGTCATTTTTATAGTTTAGAAATTATGCTAGTTGTAAATGGTTACAAAACCGTATAGTTTTGTATTCACGTTTTTTTTTATATCTACCAGTTGTAAACGGTGCCAAAACCGTAAAGGTGAAAAATGTTCTGAAACATAATGTTTGTGGTCAATCGGGACTGCTGCCGGTTATTTTATCGTGATTTTTGAATGAAAATTCCAACAGTGTATAAATAATTGTTTAAAGTAACGTTACCTTGAGTTAATACTTCAGAAACTTGTGCGACGACGTCTGAAGGTATTTCAAAATCCACCTTTCGCGAACCAGGAATTTCGTCAGCCTTAAACACATTCTCTTTCTCTTCGGCTTGGATTTCAGATACACTTAGCGTATGTTGCGATGATATTTCATATTTCACCTGTAAAAAAATGGAACAAAGATGTTTTTTAAAAGTATTCTGAAACAAAACAAAAATATGGAATTCACGTTGATCAAGAAAGGATGTAAATGATAAAAATTGCAATTAATCGCTAATTTTTACGTTATAAAATATCAAAATAAATAATTGAATATTTGTTAACATTTTTACTTATCTAAAAAAATGTTTGTGACATAAAATTATTGATAACTTGTAAAGAAGAGAGTATATTTTTCTTTAAAAATCTTATGTATTAAGTTTGAAAAATCTATGTGAAGAGAAATTATAACTAATACGTCTTTTATACAAATTTTCCAATCGACCCTTTTTAAATAAGTTTTATCGGTTTTTTCTCCGGTTCAAGTTAAAATCAAGTTCAGTGAAACTGTATTAAATAAATAAATTCAAGTTTCAGATCAACAATAATTCAAACTAAAGGGTGATGCGCAAAGTAAAAAAACTATACATCCTGAATAATTTTTGATCTAACGAACGAATTTTCACTTACTGCAACAGCTAGTGAAGACGATAATTTAAGTTTTGATCGACGGTAGTTAAGTTCAACGGACTGCGATTCCTGACCTCCAAAATATAACTGGTTGCCGCTATCTGAGAAATATGGTCCTAATAGTCTGGTCAGAAAAGCGGTCGAAGAAATGGACCCCTTAATAATAATTTTTCTTTTTGCCATATGCCGAAAAATGTTTTAGGACAAAATTTCTGGACACAATTATAAAATTCATTTATTCAAAGATAATTCCAGGCTAAAAATAATTTGTCATAATTATTTATTAATTTATTTAATGATAATAAAAAAATTGAATCGTAATCGCAAAAATGATGACACAACATATAATAAAAAATTTAATGTTTAAATTGAACAAGCTACATTAACAATTAGGCATCACTGTGTATCAATATTGATAAGAAAATTTTTATTTCTCTTTTACTTGTATCTTATAATAATTGGCGGTACTTGCTTTGCCAGGGGTCTGTCCAGACATTTTGTGAAAGGTCCGTTTTTGTTGTGAAAAAATTACTCGCAATTTGTAAATATAAAATAAACCAGGGTCCGCTTTTGTGAATTTGTGCAAATAGGGTCCGTTATTGCAAAAAAACTTTTTCAAGGAGTTTTTAAATTGTAAAGACATACAAGATTATGCTCAACACTGCAAAATTATAATATAAAAAAATTAAATTAAAAAAAATAAACAGCACTTGCTGCTACTAAATTAGAGATGCAACATATAAATATTTGGTATTCGTCCTATACTGCTGAGCGCAGAATATTCATTTCGGACGAATAAAGGAAGAAGCTTCTGCGGAAGACAAAACTTAGTTCCTTTGCATTTGTCTTTCTCCCCCCCCCCTTCCTGGAAAGGGTTTATTCGATTAACAAAACAATAATGAAGATAAACAAATTTGTGAAGGGTCCGATTACAAGATAAATTATTTTGTGAAGGGTTCGTTTTTAAGTTAAAATATTTTGTGAAGGGTCCGTTAACGCACCTTGCTTTATCATCTTAAATACTCCCGAACAAAGAAAGTTATGATTTTGTATGAATATTTAAAAACAAATTAAAACTCATTTTTATGCTTCTCAGTAGGTAATTTATGATAAGTATTATCTTTGATAAGTATTCTATTTTAATCATTATTATTATCATTTTTTTTTCACTGACTGTACAGTAAAAATGTATTGATAATAACTGAATTGAAAGAAACATCAGTTTAAACAATATGTTAAAAAGTATCAAAATAGCATTCATTAGTATTAAAACACAAACAATAAATTTCTACAAAACTTATTTAAACATGAACGTGTTATACAAATTTTTAAATGAAAAAAAAAAATTAAAAAATAAGCTATGCTAGTTATTTCAGTTTAAAAGCAGCAATAAATAATATAAATATTACATGTTAAAATTAGTACTATCAGCAACGTTGTAAAACTATTATTCATATAAATAGCCTGTGTTAGAAGCTCAAATTGTTAAATATTAAGTAATAAAAATTGTAAGTATAAGCAGATAAAAATAATTAATAGCTGTAGTAGTACTAAAAGCAGTTTTAAAATGTTCATCATCTTCAATGTTAGCTTGGCGTTAATTTAGCCGATGTTATGTTATCGATGTTTATCCGATGTTATTAAGCCAAATCCATCCATAGGAGCTCTTTCAAATCTCTCCTTACCTGTTGGCCTTCAGGTTTTTTATCTTCAACAAGATCTGCTGTTACTGCCTGCATTGCTACATCAGATATGGCAATATGCTCCTCAGGTATGAATTTAACTTTAGCACTAGTTTCTTCTGGTTTCACATCTTTCTCTAAAGAAGCTGCTCTAATTTCGTCAATAACTTCCGATACAACAAATGTTTCATGAGGGGACAGCCCTATTTCAGCAACACCATGTATCGCTGTATCCTGAGATTCGAAATCAGAAACTTTATTCTCAGGCGTTATTTCTGAAACCGAAACATGCTGAGCTGATGTTACTGACAGCTGCGCTGTTAATCCAGTAGGGAGTTGTTCTAATTCTAAATCGGATGCATTAGTTTGGGAGACGATTTCAGATACATTTAAATGATCTTCCTTCGTGAACTTGTAATTTGCTTTTTTCTCCACGGGTTTTTTATCTGCTGTTAAATTCTCATAAATCTCTTCCAACTCTGTCTCTTGCACTGTAAACGATTGCTTTTTGATGTAACTAACAAATGCTGAGGCAGATTCGGGTGATTTAACCAAAAGATCAGCGGCAGTTGTTTCTGTTGTAACTTCTGATACGTGCAGAGAATCTTTTGGTAATATATTAGCACTCGCAGTTGCTTCGGTAGGTTTTTTAGCAAGTGGTAATTCTGACGGAAAGTCAGCCGATGTAATTTCAGAGATGGAACACGTTTCCAAATAAGGAACATTTATTTCAGCTAGCTCGCCCGCTGGTAATTTCTTATGAACTAATTCTTTCGGTTGATCACCGACAAATGCTTCTGAAACATTCAAAGAATCCGAACTAATTACTTCGAAATCTAAATGCTTGCTTAAAGGTCGCTTTGGGGTTTTTAAATCTGATGTACAAAGCTCAGTTACAACTTCTTCCACAGATACAGTCTGTTTCGATATGAATTTGCCTTCAGCGCTGACGCCAATAGGCAATTCATCGGGAACAAATTCACCAGGTTTGATTTCAGTTACAGTTTCAGACACGCTTATGGTCTCTTTTAAAGTTAAATCCACTCCAGCAGTAACGCTTTGGGGTTTTTCTACTTTCATATCATCTGGTGTTTGTTCAACTGATACTTCGGAAACAATCAACGGTTTTTTGGTAGAGAATTTAACACCAGCTTGTACCTCGCCTGGTAGTTTACCAGCTGCGAATTGCCCAGGTATTTCTTCAGGAAGTGTATGCGAAATTTGTACAGATTCTTGTTGCGAAACACCAACCAAAGCTTGAATTTCAGCAGGTTTTTCTTTTTCTTGTAGTTGTTCCGAGTTCTGTTCTGTTGCAACTTCAGAGACCGTTAATGATTTTTTTGTTGTAAACCCGATTCCAGCTTGGACTTCTCCAGGTAGTTTTCCCGCAGCAAACTGCCCTGGTTTCTCTTCCAATAATATTTGAGAAATTTCAATGCTTTCTTGTTGAGGAATTCCCAACAAAGCTTTTACCTCAGAGGGCTTTTTATCGAGTTCTAGATCCTCTGCAAGCTGTTGAAATAATGTTTCTAAGACAGTCAAGGGTTTTTTTGTTGTCCATCTGAAATCTAATTGA
Organism: Parasteatoda lunata; assembly: GCA_949128135.1. NCBI lineage: Eukaryota > Metazoa > Arthropoda > Arachnida > Araneae > Theridiidae > Parasteatoda > Parasteatoda lunata. The sequence continues at coordinate 46,512,942 of OX421974.1, read as the reverse complement.
ATTTCTCCTGGTAATTTTCCAGGTGCGAACTTATCAAGCATTTCATCCACAGTCGTTTGCTCTATTTCAACGCTTTCTTGAAGCGACACGTCAACAGCTGCTTGTAAAGCTGCTGGTTTCTTTTCAGTTTCAAATTGCTCTGGTACCTGTTGAGTGGATACTTCGGAAACAGATACGGAAGATTTTGTAGTAAAACCCACACCTGCCTGTATTTCACCAGGCAATTTTCCCGCAGCAAACTCACCAGGATGTTCTTCAAGATGAGTTTGCTGCACTTGAATGTAATCTTGAGAAGATATGCCGACAGTAGCAGATTCGGTAAGAAGTTTTTTCTGTTCCCTCATATCTTCCGATTCCATGTTTGCTGATACTTCTGACACTGATAAAGATTCTTTTACTTGGAATTTTACTCCAGCTTTTACTTCTTCGGGTAATTTATCAGCTACAAGCTTTCCAGGTTTCTCTTCAGGTAGCGTATGTGAAATTTCTAAGCCCTCGGTTTGTGAAAAATTCAATTGAGCTTTTACTTCGGTAGGTTTCTTTTCCGAAGGTAGATCTTCGGACGTTTGTTGAGTGGAAACCTCATAAACAGATAAGGACTTTTCGGTTGTCAGCTTAATACCGGCTTGCACTTCTCCAGGAAGTTGTCCTGCACTAAAATGTCCAGGTTTTTCTTCTGGTAACGTATGAGAAATTTCAATGGGTTCTAACTGAGATAATCCAAACTCTGCATGAACCTCTGCTGGTTTCTTTTGAAGAGAAAGCTCTTCTGGAGTTTGCTGTAAATCAATTTTTGAAACTTGCAAAGGTTTCTTAGTAGTAAATTGAACGTTTGCCTGTATTTCCCCAGGAAGTTTTCCAGGCGCAAAATATCCAGGTTTTTCATCGGTTAGCATTTCAGATATTTGAATAGATTCTTGGTGAGATAAATCAAATCCAGCTTGAACAGATATAGGTTTCTTTTCTTCGATTAGTGCTTCAGATAATTGTTGCGTTGATACTTCAGATACTGTTAAAGAATTTTTAGTGGTAATTTTAACACCAGCTGTAATCTCGCCGGGCAATTTTCCAGCAGCAAATACTTCTGGTTTTTCATCTGGTAACATTTCAGAAATTTCAACTGGTTCTTGATGCGCAATGTCCACATGGGCCTGTACTGCATTTGGTGTTTTGCTGACATCCATTTTTTCGGAATGTTGCTCAGTACAAACTTCTTCGACAAGCAATGGTTTTTTAGTTGTCCATTTAATATCTGCTTGTATTTCCCCCGGTAGTTTCCCAGCCGCAAATTGTCCAGGTTGTTCTTCAGACAACGACTCAGACACTTCAATGTAGTCTTGTTCTGAAATTCCTACAGAAGCATGTGTAGATTGAGGTAGTTTTTGCGCACTTAGACTTTCTGATTCTTGGTGAGTAGTAATATCTGAAACAATTAAAGATTCCTTGGTAGTAATTTTAATGCCCGCCTGAACTTCTCCAGGAAGTTTTCCAGCTTCAAACTGGCCATGCCCTTCTGAATAAACTGTTTGAGACACTTCCAAAGATTCCTGTTGCGAAAGTCCTAATAAAGCTTGAATTTCAGTTGGTTTTTTCTCAACTTCTAAAAACTCAGATTGTTGTTCAGTTGAAATTTCTGTTATTGACAAAGGCTTGTTGGTAGTCCACTTTACTCCAGCCTGTAATTCTCCTGGTAACTGGCCAGCAGAAAACTTTTTAGATATTTCTTCTGATAGGATTTCTGAAATTTCAATTGGTTCTTGGTGAGATATGTCAACATTAGCCATCACTACATTAGGTGTTTTTTCTAACAGTAATTCTGATGAACTTTGCTGGGTGGATATTTCAGAAACTGAAATTGAATCTGTAGTTGTTAGCTTCAAATTTGCCTGAACTTCTCCTGGTAGTTTTCCAGCTTCGAAACTGCCAGGCTTCTCTTCGGATGTCATATGAGAAACTTCAAGACTTTCTTGCTGTGAGAGTTCTATTATAGCCTTATCAATTGCCGGTACAGATGCAATTTTCAACACTTCGGCTTCTTGTTGCGTTGAAGTTTCCAACACACTCAGTGATTTTTTCGTGGTCCATTCGACACCAGCGTGTACTTCACCAGGAAGTTTTCCTGGTGCAAATGAACCAGGACGCTCTTCAAGTAACACTTCTGATATTTGGAATGTTTCTCTAGTAGTGACATCAAGATCAGCTTTTTTCTGAGAAGGTTTTTCCTCTAATACAAATTCAGATGGTGTCATTTCCGTGTTTATTTGAGATATTGTTAGTGACTCTTTTGTTTTTATGGTAGTTCTAGCAGTTACTTCACCTGGTTGTGTACCAGCTGCAAACTCTTTGGGTTTTTCTTCAGATTCTACCATGACCACATCTATTGGTTCCTGCAATTTGTATTGAACCATTGCATGGGCGTCTTTAGGGCGGGTAGTGCTTAGTTCTTCAGGCCTCTGTTCATCTGTAATTTCTGATATTACTAATGACTCTCTAGGAGACATTTTGCAAATTGCTCCTTTTTCTTCTTTAACAGACGATAGTATTTGATCAACGAATTCGCCGGTGGGAATTTCATCAAAAGTCACTTTTTCGGGGAAAATGACTTTTAACGATGATTCCATTGTCTTCAAGGCCTCCACTGATTTTTTAATTTCCAATTTAGTTTTAGCTTTTTGTTTGGTAGTTATATCAACTTCTTGTTTTACATCCCTTGAAATTTTGATTTCTTTTTTATGAATATTTAACTCATCAGTGAATGTTTGTTTAAGAGCTGTTTCAGCAGTTGCTACTTGAGAATCTGAAACGATTAGTTCTTTTTCTGTTATTTCAGGCTGTTTTCCTTTACTCTTCAAAACAATGTCTTGTTTTTTAATCTGAGTTACGTCAATATCAGTACTTTCAACGACAGTGGATGTCATACGAATATCTCGTTCGAAAGTTTTTGGTTCAAGTTTCTTAAACTCAATCTTTTTTACTTCTACTGATTTTACAGGTTGAATTATTTCTTCTGTAACTTTTTGTTTTGAAGTTACTTCGAAATCCGTCTTCATTTCTTGCATTTTTACAGGCTCAGGTTTCACTTTCGCTTTACTAGTTAAGGTAACTTCTGGTTTAAACTTCATTACTTCTGTAACTTCCTCCAACTCTATATCTGTCTTTTTAGTCTTTTTCTTAGCCACAGTTTTTTGTGGTAAAGTAATAACTGCTTGCGAAGTTTGTGGTTTTTCGGACTCCTCCACAACTTCGGTTACTCGCTGAGGTTTCAAATCTATTTTCTGGATTTTGATTTGTTCTTCAGTTTTCGCAGTAGTTTGTATTGATTCCGTTGTGATAACTTTTTCTGTTATTTTAGGCATTTTTCCTTTACTATCCAAAACAATGTCCTGTTTTTTAGTTTGAGTAACGTCAATGTCAGGACTTTCGACAGCAGTTGATGTCATGTGAATGTCTCGTTCAAAAGTTTTTGGTTCAAGTTTCGAGAACTCAATCTTTTTAACTTCTACTGCTTTTACAGGTTGAATTACTTCTTCTGTTACTTTTTGTTTTGAAGTTACTTTAAAATCTGTCATCATTTCTTTCAGTGTTACAGGTTCTACTTTGGTTTTAGTCACTTCAGGTTTCGTTTTTTTCTTAACAACAGTTTTTTGAGGTAAAGCAATAGCTGTTTGCGAAGTTTGTGGTTTTTCGGACTCCTCCACAACTTCGGTTACTCGCTGAGGTTTCAAATCTATTTTCTGGATTTTGATTTGTTCTTCAGTTTTTTCAGTAGTTTGTATTGATTCCGTTGTGATAACTTTTTCTGTTATTTTTGGCATTTTTCCTTTACTATCCAAAACAATGTCTTGTTTTTTAGTTTGAGTAACGTCAATGTCAGGACTTTCGACAACAGTTGATGTCATGTGAATGTCTCGTTCAAAAGTTTTTGGCTCAAGTTTCGAGAACTCAATCTTTTTAACTTCTACTGCTTTTACAGGTTGAATTACTTCTTCTGTTACTTTTTGTTTTGAAGTTACTTTACAATCTGTCATCATTTCTTTCAGTGTTACAGGTTCTACTTTGGTTTTAGTCACTTCAGGTTTCGGTTTTTTCTTTACAACAGTTTTTTGGGGTAAAACAATAGCTGTTTGTGAAGTTTGTGGTTTTTCCGTCTCTTCTATAACTTCGGTTACTCGTTGAGGTTTTAAATCTGTTTTCTGTATTGTAATTTGTTTTTCTGTTTTAGCAGCAGTTAGTATTGATTCTGTTGTAATTTCTTGTTTGTTTTTTAGGCTCAGAAGATTTATATCGATTTCATCAACTTGTTTGACTGTTTGTTCTTGTTGTAAAACTTCCTGTTCCGTCTTTTGTACTTTTGAGCTGATTTTCTCAGTTTCCATCACTTTAACTGAAGTATCAAGTTTTACCTTCTGTTTTAATAACTGTGTTGTGTCAGATTTTGTAACTTCGGTTGTTGACGGTTTTTGTGCTCTCTTCAATCCAATTTTAGTTACCTCAGTAAATGTTTCTTTTTCCTTTAGATCAACATCTTTAACCATTTCAGGTTTAAACTCTTGTTGATCTGTCACGTGTGCTTGGAGTGGTTCTGGTTTATCGGAGGTGAAAAAGGACTTGAGTTTGTAATCAGCAAACTCAGGTTTTACTTTTTGAGGCAGCTCCCTTTCAATTTTCGTATGTTGCAATTTTACTTGTGATTTGTGAGATTCAATAACCTGGGCTTTAAATGATTGAGGTGCTTCTTCAATCGTAAATGATTTTAAATTATAATCAACAAACTCAGGTTTGAACTCTTCGGGCTTTAGTTTTTCTATCTTAGTGTGCTGTAGCTTCACTTGATCTCTGTGCGGTTCGGTAATTTGAGCCTGAAGTGGTTTCGGTGTTTCTTCTGAAGTAAATGATTTTAACTGGTAATCAATAAATTCGGGTTTTATTTCCTCCAGCTTTATCTTCTCTATTTTAGTATGCTGTAGTTGCACTTGGGCTCTGTGGGGTTCAGTAATTTCAGCTTGAAGAGGTTTCGGCATCTCTTCAAATGTAAAAGGTTTCAGCTGATAATCAATGAATTCTGGTTTGATTTCTTCTGGTTTTTGTTTCTCAATTTTAGTAGGCTGCAGCTGAACTTGAGCTCTGTGTGGTTCGGTAATTTGAGCCTGAAGTGGTTTAGGCATTTCTTCTAACGTAAATGGTTTCAATTGGTAATCAACAAATTCAGGTTTAAATTCTTCTGGTTTTCTTTTTTCTATCTTAGCATGCTGCAGTTTTACTTGTTTTTTATGAGGTTCAGTAATTTCAGCTCTAACAGGTTGAGGTAGCTCCTCCAAAGTAAATGATTTCAATTGGTAATCAACAAACTCTGGTTTAAATTCTTCCATTTTGCGCCTTTCTATCCTAGTTTGATGCAACTGAACTTGTGCAAAGAGAGGTTTTTGTGGCTTAATATCACTGCTGATTAATTTTGTTGGTTGTATTTTAATAACATCGAAAGTCTTAGAATCGTGCGAAATTTCTTCGTATTTAATTTCTTGCGTTTCTGGTTTTTCAAATTTTTGAGGAAGGATTTCTTGGTTTTCTTTGTCAAAGCCTTTCTTAGTTATCTTCAGACACACCTTTTGATCTTTTTTAGGCTTTTCTGGGGTAATCTTTGTTGGTGCTTTTGGCTTATCATCCCTTTTCATGACTGGAACGGTGTCTTTTAAGGGCTTCAAGGTTTTATCTTCAAAGATAGTTTTATCCGGTTGATCTTGAGTTTTCTTTTCTTTAGGCTTTGTATCTATGACTAGTTTTTCTCTTTCAATTTCAGGTTTTGATATCACTTTGCTATCGTAACTTATTTCTTGTTTCGGTTTTAAAGGTGAAGCTGTGATTTCAATCACAGGCTCTTTATCCAATTTAACTGTTTTGTCTAGTTTTTCTGTTATTATTTCTTTTGCTTTTGTTAGAACATGAGATGGCATTTCAAAGTCAATAGATTTTTGTGGTATAGGTTTTTCTTCTATCTGTTGGGGCTTTAGTGGAGTTACTTTATGCTGTTTTGATATGGTTGTGATTGAGCTGGAATCATAGTGTTTTTCTTCCTCAGAGACTAGCTCAGTTTCCTTAATGACTACGGATTGTGATTTGGATGAAACTTGAACTACAACGTTTTCTTTTACTACTGTTGGTTTAGAAGTAAGCTTGCTATCGTAAACGATATCTTGCTTTAGTTTCATGGGCAATGCTTGTATTTCAATTACCGGTTCTTTTTCTATCGTCATTTTACTCGTCTTTTTTGTAACAGTATGTGTGATGGGTTCTTTCTTTATCGTTTGAATTTCGGAATGTATTTTGTAATCAATCTCAGCTTTTTGTGGCTCTGGTTGCTCTTCTCGCATAAACGATTGTTGTGGAATAGTTTTCTCTCTTTTGGTAACAGTCATGATTGTACTTGAATCATAAAACCTTTCTTCACACGTGATAGGTTCTGTTTCATCCATAATCACTTTTTGTGGTTTAGGGGTTTCTCCAAACACTACACGTTGAACAGTTTTTGTAGTCTTTGGTAGAACTTTGCTGTCGTAGGTAATCTCCTGTTTCGGCTTCATTGGTAGAGCTGTAATTTCAACTACTGGTTCCTTTTCTTTTTTAACTATTGTATCCAACTTGTCCACTATTACTCCTTTAGCTGTTTCTTTTGTTAGAATATCGGAATGTACTTCATAGTCTGTTTTGGCCTGATGGGGTTCTGGTTTTTCATCGTGCATTAAAGGCAGCTGGGTAGTTTCTTTCTTTACATTAGAGAAAGTCATAAGTGTACTTGAATCATAAAAAGTTTCTTCCTCTTTGACTAATTCAGTTTTTCCTTCCACTACTTGTTGAGGTTTGGATGATTTTCTAACAACCACACTTTCTTGCATTCTAATAGGCTTGGGTACAAACTTACTATCAAACACTATATCTTGTTTAGATTTCATTGGTAAAGCTGTAATTTCCACTACAGGTTCTTTTTCATATTTTATAACTTTATCTAATTTTTCTGTAATTACTTCCTTTGCTTTTGTGTGGACATCGGAGTGTGTTTCGAAATCAGTTTTTGCCTTTTGTGGTTCAGGTTTTTTGTCTTGTAATAAGGGCTTCTCTGGAGTTAATTTTCCCACTTTAGTGACAGATGTTGCTATATTTGAATCATAAGTTGTTTCTTTAAATTCTATTGGTTCAGCCTTTACTTGAACAACCTTTTGTGGTTTGGGAGATATTCCAAATACGACAGTTTCTTTCGTTCGTGTAGTTTTCGGTACAAGCTTACTGTCATAAACTATATCCTGTTTAGGTTTCATTGGTAGAACTGAAATTTCAACTACGGGCTCTTTTTCTGATTTTACAACTTTATCTAACTTTTCAACAATAATTTCTTTAGCTGATTCTTTTGTTTTTGTCTGAATATCAGTGCTAATTCCATAATCGATTTGAGCTTTTAAGGGCTCGTGAACTTGACTTTCTTTAAATAACTGTTGGGAAGTTACTTTCTCTGTTTTTCTAAATTTTATGACAGAACTTGAATCAAAATGAGGAATTTCTTCCTTAGAAATTTCTTCAGCTTTCTTTGAAACACTAACTGGCTTTTTAGGTGTTACTCCAACAACTACGCTTTCTTTCAGACTTGTTGGTTTAGGAATAAACTTACTTTCAAACGTAATTTCTTGTCTAGTTTGCAATGGAAGTGCTTCTATTTCAATTATTGGTTCTTTTTCTACTTTCATTACATCTGAGATCTTCTCTGTAACAATGTGTTTAGCTTGTTCCATCTGTATACTTTGGATATTAGTAGGAATTTCTGGCAATACTCTGGCCTCTTGAGGCTTTGACCAAATTTGGTGTGTTTTAAGCTCTCTTGGAGCAAGTTTTTGTGTCGTAGAAATTATAAACGAGGTTGAATCTTGATACACTCCTTCCTCTGGCAGTTTTTGTTCAGGTAGCGTTTTAGTTACATCAATTAATATTTTCTCATTTGTAACAGTAGGCCCTGGTACTTCTTTACTCGTAAATATGATATCCTGTTTAGGTTTTAAGGATAGGGCTGTAATTTCTATGGGTGCTTCTTTTTCCTTTTGCATTGCTTTCTCTAGCTTTTCTCCAATCGTTTGTTTTGCTAATTGCTTCTTTTGAGTTTGTGCAACAGTTTGCAGAGTTGTGGGCTCCGTAAATGTTGGTTCCTTCCATTGTGGAGCAAAATGTTGTTGACTGGTTACACCGAATGTTGCGCTTGATTCAAGAGCAGCATGTTCTGGTGTCTTTTGAAAGAAGCCAGTATGAGTAACCTGTCTGGACTGTGAAAATTGCTGAAAGCCTGTAGTAGTAAAACCTTGCACACTTTGGCTATGCTGCGAGAACTCTGAAATTGTTTGAGTAACACCCTGTTGTGTAAAAGAAAGAGTGCTTGGGTATAAAGATACCTGCCTAGGAATTTCTTCTATTGGAACTTCACTTACATTTACAGAATATTTATATTTATCTATGTCTTTCATTACCTCTGCATTCTCCAGTTGTGGAATGATGGAAGATCCAACCTCAGATGGTTGCTCTTGTGGAGTAATCTGCTGTACCTGAATATGTGTTTGTGTGAGAAGAGTACTTTCAGCCTGTTGTGAAATGGTCTCCACTTTCTTAATATTTCTGGTGCGATGTAAAAGAGTAGTTTCCTCTGAAGCTTTTTTAACAATTGGCTTCACAGGCTTTTTAGCGATTTCTTTGGGTTGCTTCTTTAGTTCTGCTTCATGTTCTTCTTTTGTCACTATGAAAGGAAAAATTATATATGAAAAGCAACGTTTCAAATTGGATGTAACTTTAGTAGAAGTACAGAAATCTTATTACTATTAAGATAAGACTTGAGCTATCTTTTTATTTTAAATTACCCAAAACAATTTATAACATTTAAAACGTCTACTTTATAATTATAATTAAAACAAACTTAGTTATAAAATGATTTAAACTTTCATGATAACAATTAAGAAATTCTCTATTTAAATATGAACTGCCCATTTTCCTATTTAATAAGTTGCAAGTGTAAAGTAATATAGAATTGTTCTGATTTATTTGGCATTTTAGATCTTAAAATGTTTATTTTGAACAGAATTAAAAAGTCATTTATTTTTATAGAGGCTGTACTCAAATGAACGTTTAATATACATTTTTAGAAATTTGTATAAACCGGAACCGTTAGAGCACAATAAAATTCAAATTAAATGCAGAAAAATAAATAAAATAAAAGGCTCTTTTATAACCTGACGATACATTTATAAAATAAATCAACATTAAGAAGGAATTATGAAATCATGAATATTTGTCATCTACCTATCTTAACCCTTATTATTACCCAAATACCTAAATCTTTTTAGGTATTTGGGTAATAATTAATAATTTTGTTTAGCTTTTTTAAATCTCATTTAAACTGAAGGTTTAGTTTTACTTTAATTGTTATAACTTATTTTTAAGTATACTTAAATCGCATTTTTAAAAATATTTCACTAAGAACTAAGCAAGTTGATTCGATTAACTGTTAATATGTTTGAGGTTCAAAAATTTTTCTCGGAGAAATGTGTGTAGTAAAAAATAAATTGAAAATTAACAAATCTTTGAGTTTCTTAATTAAGTAGAAAGCTATTATAAAACACAAAAATGCAATCAAAATCTACCAAATCTTACCGCCAACATAAAGATAAGCGGTTGTTACTGATTCGCCTAACTCGTTGACAGCTTTGCAAGTGTATTTTCCTTCCACTTCCTTCGTAACCCTAAGTATGATCAGAATCGAACGGTCTTGTTTGTGAGAAATTGTGTAGCAGCCAGAAGTAACATCGATTGCCTTTTCATTGTGATACCAAGTAACTTGTGGACTGGGTACTCCTTTGATAACACATTCCAAAGTAACTTTCTTACCGGGTGTTTTCACGAAAACATCGTTTAAGGGTGACTCTATTACAGGAGATTGTGGTTTTTCATCTAAAAAGACAAAAATCCCGATTTAAATTGCATTTTGGTCGGATTTGTTATAAATAATAATGTTCTACAAATCGATCGCCTTTATTGTTTAATTAGAGTCCTTGTAAAAAGTACAAAATAAATTTAAGATGAAAAAAAAACTGCGAAAAAAAAAAAAGATTTGACAGTTTTTTTTTTTTTTTATGCATTTAAAAGTTTTTATACAAATATCATTTAAAGAAAACTCTTGATCTGCCATATGTAAAGAGAAAATCTTGATTCTTAAATCCTTTGTAAGTCATCTTATAACGAGAAATATGGTGATTGGAGAGGTCATTACAGTGACCTCGAAGATTATTTATTGTAACATAGCAACAAATACCAAATTCATTGCTTTTTGTAGTTGGAAAACACCATCAGAAACTTTTTACATTTAGAAATGTAAAGATAATCATCTCATAATTAAAATCATCATATAATGCATAATAATTTAAATTTTTTTTTTCTGAAAATAGATCTTCCTTCGAACCAGTTACACACACACACACACACACACTATATATATATATATATATATATATAATATATATATATATATATATATATATATATATACACAAGTGTGTGTTATGGTTTCAAACTTTCTGAAGAATCTCAACATAAGATAATTGCATGCCTAATTTATACACTTAAATCCTTAGTAAATTTTTCATAACGGGAATCATGGTGGCTGGAGAAGCCATTACAGTGGCCCTGACTATAGTAGTTTTGAATTTTTTGAAGAATCTGAAGGTAAGAGAATAGTAAACAATTGCTTATTAAGTGGTTTTTAAGCTCTTTTATTGAATTAGAGGATCTTCGTTACGTAAAATTTTTGAAAGTAGATCAAAGAGCATTAAAGCCTTGAAAATCATAAAAATCTAGATCCTATTCTAAAGTCTAGAATTGCAGCAAAATATCTTTTGAACTTTTTGTCCTAGAATGGTAAGCATGACAATTTTCGATTCATAACTTTTGATTGGGAGATGAGTCTTGCTAATAATGCCTGAAGTTTCTAATATGTCTTACTTAAAATCAAAAATCTCAAATATATATTTTCTAAAAAATATTTTTATGGAAAAAATTTCATTTTTTGCGTATGCTTTAATGTTCTTATAATTGTTTCTTTCATTTTTTTAAAATTCGTCAGTGAGGGAAAAGTCTTGGATATATAATTTAAATTATCTTCTAGAAAAATAATTAAGCATTTAAAGTGACAGCAAGCCTTTGATATCAAAAGCTGAGCGATTCATTTAGTAATACATATGAGCTTTTCGTAATTTATTGATAGAGTTGCTGGGAGTAAATAAGATAATAAAAAGTGGTCACTTAAGAGAAACATTCGGTATAAAGAAAGCATGGAAATTTGATTAGTTCTACCTCGGAAAAGTTCAATACGAAAAAGTGTGAATATTTATAAAAATAAAATTATGTCTTCCTAATACTATTGAAAATTCAAGAAAAAAAAAGTTAAAAACTAGAATTTTTCATAATTTTCCACAACCTTTTTTAAAAAACTCACGTTTAAATTTTATCTTGATTTTCAGCAGTGGTATGTTTACGTGCGATAAAATAATAATAATAAAATGCGGCTAATAGCACTTGTGGTTTTCTTTTAGATAAGTGAGTGGTCTATTTTAAGTGGTACATTTTGCAAGAAAACGAGCATAAATTATCTTCAAAGTAACCACCTAACGTGATCACAACTTATCTCCTTTAAGTATCTCATTTGATGGTCGAAAATTTTTTTGACAATAACACTAAAACACACGAAAGTGATCAAACGATAGGAGTGAGAAAAACACATAGTACTTTTAATTGAATTTTGTTCAAAATGTTGTAAAAATATTACCGAAATCTGAAAATATTACCAATCTGAAATATGAACTAATGAATATTACCAAGATTGAAATATGAACCAATGAAAGCACGTATTACTCGTAGTAAATACTTAAGAGAAAGTTACATTAGTTTAGAACTAGGATGTAATGGTACTGCCATAAAACAACCGAGAAAAATTATTAAAAAGGTAGCCTCTTGGCAAAAGATTTCAGAAAAAAAAAACATTTCCCTGGTTCATCTGCCTGCCACTAAACTTCACTTAAAATATTATTCAATGTATTAATTGAAAATAAAATAATAACAGCACCTACCGGCCCAATCAGTAAAAGTATAGAAGTACGCGAAAAACTTCCAACTCTCATTCCATAGAATAAAAACTCAGTTCTTGATTCTAAAAGTTTTAGCACAGTTCAGTGTTACCTCTTACCAACGGTAAAATAGAATGAATACTGAATTGATTCAAAATATAACTGTGCATTTGGTGCAAGGTAAATACGGAAACTTGCAGTTTAAGCGAAGAATTTTAAACCATTATTCATCCAGTTATTCACAGTGACGCGTATATCTGCCATCTTGATCATCCACTTAGCTATGAGGATAAAAAGCATCAGAATGCTTGGAATTAAAAGAATAATTAAAGCAAGAAAAGATTTGAAAGGCTGTTCAAGATTCCGAAAATACAGTTCAATACAAAAGTGTACCATGACGAACATTGATTGGCAACAATGCAACGTGAAAGACTGACAAAGAGAATTCCAGAGAGGGAACTGAGGCATTTTAACATCCTGGAACAGCGTGCCTGTTCTTAAACATACCGAGGTCTCTATGTTACACTAAAAAGTTGAGAGATATGCTAAACTGTTAGCAGGTGATTTAGTTGCTTTGTGTGGTAAGAGTTTTGGAGATGGATTTATATCAGCGTATATATAAAAACTCCCCAGTGCGCGAAATAATACTGTCATTTGATATTGCAAGAGACAATATTGCACCATATCAGGTGCTCATATTTGCTTGAAGAATAAAAAAGATTTGTTCCGCAAAACTATAACCTTTATCATTAACCATATTATTTTCGATTGTTATAACTGGTAATATTTAAAAGAGAATTTTTAAAAAATGATGCGAAAAATTAGGCTTTTTTAATTTTTAAAAATGTTGGGGGTACTGTATGATACAAATTAAATTTTGAAAGTTTTCACTATGCGTTACAATATTTTTATGGTAGTGATAATAAAACTATATCATACGTTTTGAATAAGATTTCTTCAAAAAGTAATACAGAAAATTAAGAAGCATTTACCTTTTATTTACATTTTTCTTAACACATTGAAGGTGTTGAGGCAATGGAAGATATAATTAGATGAAAAAATTCTACACTTTTCAACGACAGTATTCAGTTTAAAACTTCGAACTTGTAATTATTATATTTAGAAACATATATTCAACCAATTTTGAAAAATGAAATTGTTGATGAATTTCATCATTGAAAACACTATTTCAAAGATAGTTTTCTTCTCTTATTAATCTTTTGAACATCAAGTTTATTTTTAAACTATAAATGCATGTTGGTGAAATTTTTTAATTTAAAAATACAAAATTTAAAGGTAAATTCAGTATTAAACTCAAATTTAAATAACTAAATAAAACATTTAAAATTAGAAATTAAATGTCGAAGGGTGATTAGAATAATGGCTCAAAAACGTGATATTTCCTCCAGCTTGTTTAAGATTGAAATTTTTTTGCGTAATGAAGGAATTATCAACTTTTTTATGCATAAGAGAAACTTTTATTATTTGAAATACGTAGTAAAAAATTCTGAATCAAATTACAGTAAAAGTACTAACCCTCACGGTACTTTATAACTCAAAATCCATTATTTTCTGAAACATGTTACGGAGCAAAAAATCTGATATACAATAATTTTTACAGTAAAATCACTGTATCACTCAAATTAATTAAATATTACAGTAAAAACTGTGTAGTATTTTACTGTAAAATAGATTTTGCGGTTTAATGTATTTTACGGCAAAAATAGATTTTACGGTTAACTGTATTTTACGGTAAAAAGATTTTTACGGATGATGGTACTTTCTAACATAATATGACTCGGAACTTTTTTAGAGTAGTTCATTGTTTATCAATATGATTTTCAAAACGTGTGCAATTAACAGATTATGCATATTCCTTTTATGCATTTTTTTTTATGAAATAGCACACAGGTAGACTTATGCGTTATTTTTTCTGGAAGAGCTAAAACGATACCTTGAATTTTCTTTTGTGCTTCCATTTCCACCACCCAGTCTGGTTTCCTAGGTACATACTCTGCGAAAAAAATTATAAACAATATGTTAGATGTGTGATTTATACATTATTCTAATATACTTGTGGTATCAACAATTATTTGTTTTATTTTCAGACCTGTAGCAAAATTTTAATTTTATAATTTACATTTTAGGTTTTATTTTAATCGCTAAATAAATCCTCGTAAGTTCTGAAATATTTTAACAATGATAACACCTGAAAGAAAACAAATATATAAGAGAGTGTATCCTCATAAACATGAGTATGAAAAGCAATGCTGCTTTATAGAAATAAAAATCTCAACCTGTAACAATAATTTTAGATACAGTGATATCGACTCCATTTCTGTTTTGTGCCTCGCAGCTGAATTCTGTCGTATCTTCTTCCGTGCACCGAGTGATCGTCAGAGAGCACATCCCAGTTGGTTCGTAATAAATCTGATACCGTTGGGAGTGCTTCAGTACTTTTCCAGATTTGTACCATATGATTTTAGGTTTCGGTACGCCAGACACTTTGCATTCCAATCTGCAAGATTTCAAAATACAAATTTATGAGGAAGAAATGAAAAGAAAAAGGGTGTAGAAAATTGTACAAGGATGATTTGTAAACTAACCTACCTCTGCTATGAATATTTTACAAGAATGATTCAAAAACTAACCTCCGTTTTGAAAATTTTACAAGGGTTATTTCGAATTTAACCTCCTCGTAGAAAATTTTAGAAAACTGATTCGAAAATTAGCCTTCGCATAGAAAATTTTTCAAGGTTATTCAAAAACGGGCATCCACTGTGTCATAGCGTATCTATTTCACTTAAAACTAATTAGTATTCGGCAAGCTGCCTCGTATTCTAACAGCTCGCCTCGTATTGAACTGACTCGCGTTTGCTGGTTATGACGTCACAAAATGTGCGCTTCCATTGTAAATCTCACCGAATGCCGAGATATATTGAGAGAAAAGATTTCACTGGGCAAAAAAATGTCATCTGCTGAAATTAGCGGAAATACGCTGCTGCATGATAACGTCCGACCTCGAAATTCTGGACTAACACAAAATCATTTGCGACATTTAACGATTCCTCCCTGAATTTGGACTTAGCTTTTCAATATTGTTATTTTACCGTAATTTACAAATGGCTTGAGGCTCAGTAATCAGTTCAAGATGAGGATACTTTAAACAACGATAAGTTGGCGGAGTTTCACGTAGAAAAGATTGGTAGCTTGTGAGAACATCACGAAGTGTGTTTGAGTGAGCATGGTGACTATATCGAAGAATAGAAGACAACAGCATTTTTCAAATGTAAATAAAAAGTTTACAATAAAACGGAAGTTAGATTTCGAATTGCCCTTGAAATATACCATAACTAAAAGGAGTTAATATAGAATTTAGTGATAAGTCACACTTTTTCCCAAGGTTTCATTTTTATACCGAACACTTCCTTATTACTTTTTCTAGATAAGTATTTTATAAGTTTTTTCCTTTTTTTTTTTACTGAAAGGCAATGTGATACAAAGAAACAGTGAATAGCCTACATAGAAATCACAGTAGTCACCAAAAAAATACATTATAAACACTCTATTCATCGATTTGAAAATGTAGTTCGTCATATAATTGCTCCAAGCCTTTTAATTAAACGCACAAGTGAAAAATTATTTTTTGACACGAAAGTTTCTATTTCATGAAACTAGCATGTACTAGTAACAAATGCATGCCTCTTATGAATTGAGAAGAAATTTTGTTAGTTGAAAATGTGTGTAATACTTTGTTACCATTTTTAAAATTTTTCCTAAATGTGGAATTCCTGATAATACTGACTGTCCATCATATTTTTTTTATCATAAATATATTAGGGGGACTGGAAAGTAATGTCGTTTCGGAACATTAAATATTCGTTAGTCTTAAAAACCAATTCATTTTATTTTCTATCCGGCATTTAAAGGTTGTTGCTAACGAGGGTGAATGAATTATTGATTAAAAATAAAATCTTCATGACAAATATCGAATTCTCCGAAACAACATTACTTTCCGGTACCTTTAATATATATATATATATAAATACAAGAGAAAAAGTTTTTTTTTTTCAAATTTTAAGTTAGTTTATCATAAAAACACGCTATTAGATTATTTTAAGCTTGGTTAGTATTATTTTAAAGCTAAATGTTTCTTCCAAAAAGCAGTTCAAACTGATCATTTCACAACGGGAAACTCAATATATTTAGTTCAAAGTTCTATAAAATTACAAATGGGTTTTTACCTAATCGTCTGTCCAGGTCTAGCTTCAACTTCTTTTTCTAACGGAACTATAAATTTCGGAGAAGTTCCCGCTTCTTGTTTAGGAAGTTCAAATTTTTCCTTTTTAACTGGAGTGTCAGGAGCAACTTCTTCTTCAGGCAAATCTGGTACAGTGACGAATTCTTCTGCACTCGATTCCTCTGACAAACAGGTAGCATCTGCTGAAGTGGTTTTATCCATGCTTAATGTAGCGATTTCAGAATCTGGTATGTATTCGTATGCTATAATGGAAAATTTTAATTTAGAGCATTCAAAAAAAATATTAATTTCCGTAACGTAAAAAGTGAGCAAAGTTATAAGAATTGTTTGTTTTGTACTTTTAAATGTGGAAACCTTTATTCCACAATCTGACAGCAAATCTGATATGTGCACATTAACAGTTTTTGAGCTTTAACGGTAACAGAGGTATAAATTATAGACGTTACTACCATTTGCAAATGCACTCACAGACAATATGATTAATCACAAAGATTTAATACATAGATACAGGGTGTCCTGTAATATATATTTTTAGAATCCTGGTCGAAAACATATACACTTTTTGGATCTCAAATTGATATTCGAGTGAGTCAGAAAGAAACATGCTATCAAAATCTGCCTAATCTCTATTAGGAAAGGCAGAATGAAAACATCAAAACTAGCTTGATTGTCTACTGAAACTATGTACGAATTGTTTTCAAATCTTTTCTTTTTTCTCCGGAAATCAAATATGTTTTAATGTTTCAGTTATGATTTGCTAGCAGTTTAGCATTTTTTTCCCACTTAAATTTTAAATCCAAAAATAAGTAACGTAGAATTATTATGTTCTTTACACAAATATTAGTTATATATTTTTTTAAAAGATAGAAAATAAGTATACGTACATTCAACAGTAAGAGTTGACCTAGTAATGGCCTCTCCAGCTTTATTAACAGCTTTGCAAATGTAATCCCCCATATCTTCTGGAAAAACTTCAGAGAGAAAAAGTTCGCAATAACCATCTTTTCGGTAAGTAGTCCACACCTCGGAATTTTCTCTAACTTCCCGATTATTGTGCAACCATGTTATTTTGGGCATGGGTAAGCCAGTAACCTACAAAAAAAAACAACATATGTTTTGCATTTGTATTACAAAAAAATATAGTTGCGTATCAATCCCATTTAAAAACAAGTTTTGATGTTTTGTTTCAATTTACACTCAGAACAGCTTTTAATTTTGTTCATCCTTCAGAGCCACTGCGCTTTGTTGACTAATCAAAAATACATTTTATCGTTTTATTTAAGGCCGGGAAAGCCTGGTTCGAGGGGTGCTGGACGTGAGAACGGGAGTTAGAATCTAGTCAGCCGAAGACTCCCTGTGAAGTAAATGGTGACTGGTGCATGTTAAATCTGTCGGGTTAAAAATTTCTCCATGTTCCCAAAACAAATCAATACCTCTGAGCATACTGAATTGGAGATTGGTCGTTCAGGTCAAAATTATGATCCGTGGACGAATGAATTGAAGTATGAATGGCTCCGCCAAATAAACGGGTGTGAAGTATGGGTGTATCAAAAGTCGAATTCTTGGTGATAGATGGCGCCACTGGAAAACAAGAACAATCGCACTCTTCTGCCTTAATGGCTGACGACGACGACAGCATAGTGTTATTTTTGAATACTGAACAAAACAACTGTAGAAAAAAAGCAGAGTTTCAAAAACACGACGGACAAAACCACGATTGCCAAAATCGTGACAGCCAAAACCACAAACTGGATAATACCGCGGATTATTATACACATTACTATTGAGATTATAGATGAGTCAGGTCTCTCTTTTAGAGTTCCGAGCCCGAGAAATTTTGACCCTAACCTACCCGAGTCCGAGATAGATAGGATTACTTAAATCCCGAGTCCGAGATATACGTCGAATAAAGGCCACATATTTAAGGTCTCACCACTCGGCTTTTGAAGCTTAAACAAAGTAATTTAATGATTAGAATTTTTTTTATCACAATTATAAAATTTCTTTTTTATATTTAATAAATGTAATAAAATATTTGTTTAAAAGTAGTAAACACATCTATGGAAATTTCCTGAAGAGTCTGAATCCACATGAGGCAGAAACCTTTTTTTCAGTAAACATGCCCAGCGTCGCCAGTCTCACCTCTAATTGGGATTCGTATTAAATTTAACCGTGCTCGGTGAAATTTCCAGGAAGCATTAATGTTTGGAATAAAGAAAAAAGAAACCATCAGTGTAGCAACTACTGGTCGAGTAGTCACCAAGCAGTAGTTCCTGGGGGAAAAACAAGAAATATCATATTGCGATTTTGTCGGACACGTAATTTTTTGTCTAAAACATTGCTTAGTTTCAAATCGCATTTATATTTACTTAAGATTGAATAAATTATTATTAACGATTTAGAACAGTAAATTACAGTAGCAGAGTACTGTTTTTAATACTAATAAATTAATTGAGTTTAAAAAATTTTTTTCAAATCATGTTTTTTAAAGCTATTTTTTATATTATAAACGAAATTCGTTAAATTATGTAAACCTACAAAATATCCGTAAAATAAAATTCTATTAAATTTGTATCATTCACCTAAAAACTATACATGATATACTTACATAGCAAAATAATTTAGCTTCTTCCCCATCCATCACTTTCACTGGAGTTAAGGGAGTAGTAAATTTAGGAGCTTCTGTAACCTCTTCTTCCGGAGGACCTGCAAGGTAATAGAAGCAAACAATATTAATATGTACTGATTTTTCTGTAACCACCGCCTCTGATCTATTAATTTATTTAATCATTATCAAAACTATATGTGCTCTGGGTTAATTGAAATTGTCCGGCTATTTGCAAACATCACCTGCATTCTCAAAATGTGCAAAAAATATCCATAACATTGTTGATGGAGACTGGATTCGGTTAGGCTTATTGCAATAAACCTTTAATAAGGCTGTTTTAAATAAGCTTACGCTAATTACGGTTTTTGAAAACTGCATTAAATAAACCAGGCTGATATAAAGATGAATGACATTTTTTTTTCTAATTATTCTAATAGTTTGTGGGATCACTGCAATAAGCCTTAAAATGCTGGAGACATTTCCAAATGGACTGGCGCATTGCAAAAAGACAGCGGCTGTTTGTAAAGAACGGGATCACTATATTATTGTACAGCATGTACATGTTAACAGTAGTACATTGCTATTAAAGCGAGTGAAAAAAAATATTATAAAAATAGACGGGCGAATCTCCTTTTAACTATCTTATATGGTAGTCAGAGAGCAAGACCTCCTGTCAGAAATGTTCCGGATCGAATCCATCTTTGGGCATAGATTTAATTTCTCACTCTGTGATTTGTCTTTCTTATTTGGTTGGGGTGACATTTATCCACCTATATGGTGTTTACGAAAACGAGAGCAACAATAGCACCCTTTAAGTACCATGGAGGCATATAGTTGCCAAATGCAGTGGGTATTTGAAAAATAAATATAAATAAAATTTTTATTAAGTTTTATATTAATATGATAAATAATTCGTTTAAGAAACGGAAGAATTGAAGTTTAATGGACATTTAAAGAAATGAGAGCTTTGTATAAAAAAATTTTCATCTTTTCATGGATATAAATTTTTACTGATAAATTTTCCATCGATGTAAATTTTCATGGATTTTTTCCCCATAAAAGAAATCATATGGATAGTTTATATGAATCTTACTTTCAATGGTCATAGTGGCAGTAGTTGTAGCTGTTCCCGCTTCATTTTGAGCTTTGCAAGTATAAGCCCCACTGTCATCTGCGAAAGCCTCACAAATCAGTAAAACAGACTTATTTCCCTCGCTCGTAATTTGGAAGTCTCTGGAGGATTTAATGGGTTTCTTTTTAAATTGCCAAGTGAATGTTGCATCTGGAGAGGCCATGACTTCCACTTCCATTTTGACTGGCTCTCCCTCCGGTACCAGTTGTGAGATCAAAGGCTTAACAAATATTGGTGGTACTGGTTCAGGTTTCGGTGACTCTATTTCACCTGGATTAGAAGAAAAAAGATCGATATAATAAATATTGTTAATTAATTAATAATTTGAGGAAAAACAGTTGATTCCAGATTTTCCTGGAGGAGCAGCTGGGGCACTTTTCCGCCTTACTACAGGCCATGACTGCTTGCCCGCGTATTTGTATCGGTTTGGGCTGTGTGATTCTCCTTTTTGTCCTTTGTGTGGACAACATCAAATTTTTGATGCCACTCATCTTGACTCGAGTTGCGCACTTGTGTTTTTAAATTGTATTGTTCGGAGATATTGGAAGGCCAAAGAACTAATGGTGTCATAGCCAATCTTCTGGGCATTTGTAATAAATAAATAAATTAATATTATCATCAAATAGTATTAATACGTTAGATTATGCGTTTTGGAGTCCATATTTCACGTGGATTGTAAGGAAAAATCAGTTAATCGTTATGTCATCAAACAATATTATTACTTAAGATTATTATTGTTAAGAAGAAGTTTTTATTAAAAGCAATTATTTTAGGATATTCTTAAAGACTATTGTATTAAAATAGCTTTTTATTATTATTGAGTTGTTCGTTTATAATATCGTTCGTAATATCGTTTTTTCTCCCAACAGAGAACTTAATTGTATTCTCTCACAGATAACTTCACACTTAAGATGCATAATCATTACATACTTGGCAGCTGGTATAGCAGGCTTGATTGTGAAAATATTCGATTGATTCTGAGTAGTTATTTTGTGGTTGGTTCCCTTTCAAATACAATAAGTGATAAGCAGCCTTTTCGGCATATTTTATTTTATTTTGATAATTATTAATGAAAAGGTAAAAAGTCTCTTCCAGCAAGAAAAAATTATCCGATGTATATGGAGAAGATGTATTGGCGGTACGCCAGTGCCAAAACTGGTTTAAAAAATGTAGACCTGGCACTTTGACGTGGTGAATCGGATTCGAATCCCAGCGATGCCTGATCGATATGAATTCTAACCCCGGATTGCACCGGCCACAGTGTTGACGCAAATTTTCATTAGTAGTAGACGAATCATGGAATAGAGTCCCCTTGCCGTCAAGCTAACTGTGGGAGGTTTTCTTCTCCATTCAACGAAAATGCGGTTAAGTCCCATCAAAAGTCCTCCACGAAGGCAAATCTCTCCCAATTCTTGATCTAGGAGTTCCCTTGATTCCTTTCTGGATTGGATTCAAAAGTACAAGGATGCGCCGTTGAACATGAGTAGTCGACACCCCCTCCCCCCAAAAAAGTGGGTCAGCTGTTTAACGATGATTATAAAATAAAATGAAATACTGATACCTAATTTCCTCATGTTTTTACGAAAAGAAATTTACGCTATCGCGTTAACGTATCAACGCTTCGCTGATCTAACGTCAAGAAAACGATTTGATTTTAAAGAGCATTATCACTGAGAACGAGAAATATGTTGTCTCAAACAACATTCCGGTCTCAACAAAATTGTTTAGACGGCAAAACCTTCTCTTCAAATAAGATGGTCAAAAATCAACATCAGTCTTGTCCCAGCAAACACCAAAAGTTTTATGAGCATGAAATCTTACTCCCATAAAATGGCAAAAGGTATTGAATCTGAATGGAGAATAAGTTAGTCAATAAATAGATATTCACTTTAAGAAAATAGTCTTTCATTTTTATTAAAAAAAACGCACATTTCTTTTCGTGCAACCCAATATAAGAATATTATTGGTTTAAGTGTAATACTGTTTGAAATAATTTTCCTTTCTAGAAGAATCTTAATGTTAAAAAACATTTTTATTAAAGGCTTATTATTGTAAGATATTGTTGAAAAGTATTATAGATGGAAATAATTTTTAACCTTAGAATATTTATATTGCTGAAGAATATTTTTTAATTAATTGGGTACATTGTTACAGATCAATATTGTTAGAAATAATTCTTATTTTTAAAATAAGGATATTGTTGAAAAGTATATTTTAATTAAAAGCTATTTTCTAAGATATTGTGAAAAAGTATTTTTGTTGGAAAATTAATTTATTTAATAAATTAATTAGTATTTAGTTTTAGAAAAACAATATTGTTGAAAAGTATTTTCCAGTAAAGGCTTTTAATTGTTAAAGACATTATTGTCAGATAATGTCTTTTTATAATTAATATAAGAAAAGTATGCAAATACTGTTGTTACAGAAGTACGAATATTATTCTAAAAATTAATTTTATTTTTAGAAGAGGAGTATTGAAAAGTATTTTTTATGAAGAGCCAGTTTTTTTTTTAAAAAAAATATCGGTCAAATTTGATAAGGTTGGGTACTTTACATTTTTGATTTTGTTGAAACTTTCAAAATATGCTTTTTATACAAACTTAACAAACGCTTGTGTTTTTTTTTTAATTTTTGCAAAAATTTTGTTCTTAACGCTTTGGAGGCAGGGGTCAAACTGAAGATTAGTGAACCACGACTGTCTTTGAAATTAGGCTATTTACTTAGAATTTGGTTTTCAAAACCAAATCTACTTGTGCCAACTCGAATCACAAATTTCACAAGCCTTTTACTTAATAGGGTTCTTATCTTTGATGTCCTGACCCGTGTAAATGAATACAGAAATACTTATGGGAGAGCTGTAATGTGTTTTAAAAATGTGATTTAGGATATTTAAGGCATGAATATGAATTTATACAAATATATAAATTTAAATCCTCCCTGGGCAAGCTTTAGTCTTTATCTAAAATTTACTAAGAGAGAGGAGGCAAAGGGGACAAAACTAAGGGGATATAATGTTCACGATGTAGATTTTTAAGCTGAATTGAATGCAATTACCATAAGTCTATGTATCTAATAGTTAATAAGTTATTTATATCCAGGCAAGTGAAATATGGATTCGAATGTATTTTATATGCAATCGACAGGGATAGAACACGTCAATTCACTTACAGTTATAAAAAATAAAGTAGGGTACGTAACTCAAAGAAAGTACATAATTGTATTTTTTATGCATAAATCTTTTATAACTCTTAAAATGTTAGTGAACTTAAGTGTTTCTATAGATTTTAAAGTCACTTAAAGACTTTTGATGTAGAATATTGTTAGGCAGCCTTGTTGTTAGAACCAATTTTTATAATTATTGAAAATTATTGTTAAGGAGTATTTTTATTAAAAGTTGATAAAGGACATAGACCAGAAATAATTTTTATTTATAAAGGAAGATTACTGCTGAAGAGTGTTTTTATCAAGAGCTTTTGCTGCAGAAAATTGTCAAGGATGTTACAGTTAAAAACAGTTTTTTATTTTTAAGAAGAATAGTATTGTAGAGAAGACATTTTTTGAAGTAATGGGCTTTGTTGAATAAGATTTTTATTATAAGATGAAGATTGTTTTAGGGCACAATCTTCATTAAATTCTATTGTACTAGGAAAGCACTGATATAATAAACAAGTCTGCAAACTTACTTATAACATTCAATGTAGCTGTGGTGGAGGCTTGGCCAGCCTTGTTGGTTGCCTTGACACCATAAATGCCAGCATCATCAGGAAATACTTCCGCTATCAAAAGAGAAGATTTTCCTCCTTCGGTCGTTATTTTGAAATCTCGAGATGGCTTTAGTTCTTGATTATTGTGATACCTGCCACATGATTATTATTGATTACTTTTACATGCTAATTATTAGTTTTATAATCACATGTTTATTTTTAATTATATAAGAATGCAGAGTGGATACTATATTAAATATAAAGATTAAAATAATGCAGCAATGCCTTTCCTGTCGCCTTAAACAAACTTTTTTTGAATAGTTTGTTTCAAGTTTTTTTTAAACATTATGGTTTCTTTATTTGTAAATACATTTGTTCTAAATTGCATGGAACGGTTGTTGGAATTCATGTTTAAAAATATAAGAACGGGGAGTGCATAATGATTAGCTAATGGTTAAATAAAGAAAAATGAAGCAAGTGAAACTATTTGTGAATTATTTTTAATGTCTGTTTGATTTAGATGCATTCATACCTTAAGTTTATATTGAGATTAGAGGAATTTCCAAGGAAAGTTAAATCGAGTTAGATTTCATTAAGCATGCATGTAAAATACAATTTTAAATTGACCGAGACATACTTGGTCAAAAATTCCGTTATCTTTTGAGAAAAACTTCCAATAAAAATGCTACAAAGTTAATGCATTATATTCATTAAAGAAAATGACTTTTTACTAGTTAATGATAAACAGAGCTGTTTTCTAAATGTTGCTGGAGGTTCATAAAAGAAGCATATAAAATTTTTTGCAATTAGAACAAAAAATTATAATTGTAGAATGAAAATATTTGCTGTCGGTTATGTAAAAGAAAATATGCAATTCATATTTTAAAACAAGAAATATTTCTTGGCTTTTTATTTGGTCACTGGTAATAATGATATTTGCCCATAGAAACAAAGCAAATAACATTTTAAAGGATTTTTCACGTTCATTTTTTAACTTTAAAAAGTGTTTTTCACGTTGATTTGAAGCTTAATTTAAATGAAAAGAAAATGACACAATCGCATCAGTTTTTTTCTTAACCATTGCCTGCTATAACTTAGTGCATTTTAAATTGTGTTATAAATTTTTCAAACTACATGAGACAATTTATTTGTGTTAAAATTTTCCAAAACAAATCTTAGTAGAGTTTCAAAATTTAAATCGTTTGAGAAAAGTTTGAAAAGCATAAATGGATAAAATTCATAATGCTTGTGATAAAAAAGTCCGAACTCAGTATTTTAAGTTATTCGATGTTTTTCAAAAATAATATTAAGGTTTTAAAATAACAGTTAATTACAGTCATACTCTCAGAAGAGATATTTTCATAACAGACACATCTCTTAAAACATCAAGTTTTATTTTCATAGAAAAATTTTGAAGCAAAGCATACCATTGCAAAGTTGGCGTCGGCGTACCACTTGCTTCCACAATCATTTCCAGGGGTTCTCCTTCAGGTGCATCGACAGGTAAAAGTGGTCTTACGAATTTCGGTGGTTCATACAAATCTGATTTTTCGATCATGACTATGTCTTCTACAAAAACGAGTTAATGTTATCATTGTTCTTTAAGAAGTTGAAAATATTATACGATAGATATATATGTTAAACTTTTCAAAAAAAATTTGTAAAGTAAATAATTGAGAATATAAATTATTAATAAAAATGATTATAAAATCTTATTAAACAGATTAACTGTTATTATTTAAATGTTTTACATTAATCTTCATTGATTGTATTATTTGCATGTACAAGAAAACTTTCATATGAGTTGTTAATGAATTATGATTAAACTAATGAATTAATAATTATTCATTTTGATGGAATTATTAGTGAGTTATCATGAATATAATTTATTAACCTCACCCTGAGTACCGATATTTTATAAAATATACAATTCAATCCGGAATTTTTTACTGGAATTCCGGAATTCCGCAATTTTTACGAAAGTGTCATTTTTACATCATATTTTCCCCTAGTGTTGTTTCCAGATAGTTTACAAGATACCGGCACTCCCGCCAGATTGCAGCAAATTATATCGAAACATTTAATTATCTGCATGGAAATCTTGAATTTTTCTCCACAAACATTTTTAAGAAATTCTCTTTTGAACTATTTATATTACATCATATTAACCAAAGCCTTTCATATCTATGTGAAAACAGCTTACCTGTAACTGTGAGTAAAGCCGATGTGGCATCTTTTCCGTGTTTGTTTAGGGCGATACATGTGAAAGTGCCATGATCATCCGGAAATACTTCTGGAATTGTAAGAGTGGCTTCTCCAGTTTGTATATCATATGTAGGACTAAAATCTCTTGTTGGACGTAGTTCTTTTCCTTCTCTGTACCATTTAATTTCAGGTACAGGAGAACCCATGACCACGCATCTCAAAACTAACTTTGTTCCTTCAATTGCAGATAATGGTTGCAGTGGCTCTGTAAATTTTGGTGGTTTGCCGCTACCTACAAAAATCAGGATTACTTTAAATTATCTACTGAGCTGAATATGGTAGTCGATATTGAAAAAATTAAATTTAAACTAGAAAAGTTGACCATATTAAACTTCAAACAAATATTTCCTTATACTAAATAAATGGATATTTTTTTCCCCTTCGTTCACCGTTCCCCAACGTGGAATAATAATAATCCTATAACGAAATTAAGCATCACGTATGCTTAATGAAACTGCAACACTTCAGAACGAAACACACGAGTTTAATTAAAACTCTTAAGAAAGGATGCACTGTAAAAAATTCCGAATCAAATTACGGTATAAAGTACTGGCGCTTTAGTTGCATCATTCGTAAAATCCATTTTACAGTAAAATATTATATAGTAATTTTTGCAGTGATGTTTATTTAATTAGAATAATTCCGGGATTTTAAAGTAATTATTACTGTAAAAATTACGGTAAATCAGATTTATTGTCTCATAACACGTTTCAATAAAAATAGATTTTGCGATAAAAAGTACCGGCACAAGGAGTGCTGGTACTTTTTACTGTAAATTGATCCCAATTCTTTTTACTGTGTGTGCATTATTACGAGTTTTAAATAAACCCATATTTCGTATTCGAGTTTCATTATACCTACGCTATTTTTAATTTAATTATTATAAAGTTTACGAAGGTGAGCGAAAATTGATACCAAAAAATAAATCACAATAATAATAAAAATTGAGAAAAGAAAAAGTAAACTAGCAAAACATAATGAAGAATTCCAGTAAAAAATGTAAAATCTGTAATTTTGGAGGTACGGCAATTATTCATCATATATCATTAAAGATAGTTTCATGCGAAATATGTGCAACTAAATGAGTAGATTATCTTATTTTAGGCGTTTATTTTTAAATAATTAATATTTTAAAGAGCACCTACTCAAATATTGAAATCAAAACGATTCCTTAGGTTAAAGAAAAAATATCTCAAGATCATTTCTAAAACAAAATAAAATAATTGAAAAAAAAACGACATTTTTATATGGTTCTGCAGTAAAAAGTAATAAATATACTAATACGTGCAGTTAAAGTTAAAATTTATCTTGTCACAATAACATTTTATAAGATTTTTGAAGAAAGCAGATTAAAAATCGGTGGTTAATTTGATGTCATAATTGCTATTCTAAAACAGTAGATTTTTCATCTGTTTTCCTTAAAATATTAATACAAATTCTTGCAACTCATTTTAAGAAAAAGCATATATATATAAATGGACATAATATCTAGAAATTTAACAGAGACTAATATCAATTCACTCTTATAAGTCCCAATATTGAAATTCTTTCTTTTTCATGCAGAACCATAGAAATGTTTTTTTTTATAAATCTTAAATAATTTCATTACGTACTTATTCATTTTAGAATTTATGACTTTTAAAGAAATTGTGCTTTATTTCCCCCCAATATTTTCACGCCTATGTATATTTGGTACTGACAGTAAATTTCAATCTGAGGTCAAATGTATTTGAATTGCGTTTACAAATCTGCTCATCTTACATAGAAAAAACGCTATGGCAAAATAGAATGTGCTTGCAACAGATTGATATAAATTAATGCCTAAATCTTCATTCTACTACTTTGTTTCGACATAGAGGATGGTTAAAAATACTGAATAACCGTAAAAGGAAAGCTTAAAAAATATTTTGTTTTAAAAAAAGCATAGTAAACTAAATAATTTTTTTTTAAAGCGATAATCGTTTCAACTTAAAAGAAAAAAAAAACTATCTAACTGTTTTGAATAAAGCTAAAATACACTTTGTATTTATTCAATTTTTTTAAAAAAAATATTTGTTTAATTACAATTGCTTTAAGCAACTTTTTTGTTGCCGCATTTTTTCCACACATTGTTTTTCCTTTTTTCTTGTTCTTTTCAAGTAAAACGCAAGACGTTTTAAATAAACAAGTTAGTTAAATATTTTTTATTATATTGCTCTTGAACTCTTAAGTTAATTAATTATAATGCTCTGAACGCAATAAAAAAAATCAGAAACAAGACATTAAAATATAACTTAACTTCTTGAAAAAGCGCAAAAAAAAAAGAATTTTTTTTTCTAAGTAAAACTAAGTTCGCTGCTTTAAACCGCGACGTCAACTTTCGACTTCGTAAAACTGTTTACTCCTCTGAAGTAGATTATTCACAGAGAAGCTAATATACAAACGCTCTTCAATCCAAAAAGAGAAGAACTCGATTACGTGGAACTTATCTTAGTTCGCCATTCTTTCGCGTTTAATTCAATGCAAAAGTCTTTTTAAATGCTTGCGTTTGAATATATAAGCTTCAAGAATAAACTTCATTTTTTTTTCCAACTCCGATAAATCAAATCGGAACGTCAACTTTCAACCTTGTAAAACTCCATTCTCCTTCAAAACTGATTATCCACGGAGAAGCTAATTTACATACTTTATACGCTTCTAGAATAGAATACCGCCGTTTTTCTAAGTTGCTATTCGAATGGAATGTATTTTGTTTGCTTACGACAGACATTAAAATTTGCTAAAGATTCTCGGTGAATCGTTAGGTTATTATCATTTTTTTCACGGTTTGGAAAAAAAATCTATTAATAATGATATATTGAGTTGAGTAGACATGGAACAGATTTTGATGTATAAAGTAAGAATCAGAGCTGTGGAGTCATCTGTTGAAATGTTCGACTCCAACTCCGGACTCCCGAATCCTCAACTGCGATTCCGGTTTATACGCAATTAATATTTCCAGCGAACCTCATTATTATTAAGAAAAATACTAATTTAAAATTATAAATTTCCTTTTTATGTGCGATTCAAATAAAGGGTGCTTTATTCAAAATTGCAATTTAAATTATACTGGTATGAGAAATAAAATTTTAAAGATATATTTGTGCAAAATATTAGGGAATATTCATGAATTAGAAAACTATTGCAAATTTATATCAATTCATTCGCCTACATTTTGATTACAGTAGCAGCTTAGATAACTTATTAAAAGTTCATTTATTGATTTAAATTCTTCAATAGTTGTAATAATTTTTTTTAAAATAGCTTTCAGTCAAACAAAGCTCATAAATTTTCAAATGTGATTAATTAAGTTTGCAATAAGTAATAATTTAAATATTTGTCATAATATTCATTTAAGTAATATTTTTCCTTACATAATTATAAATTTTGGTCGAAATAATTTTTAATACAGTAGAAATTTTTTTTTGTTTTTTAGCCTCCTGCAACAAACATTTACACTAATTGAATTAGTTTTTACTACTTATTATTTTAAAATTTATTATTGTTTAAGAAATTTAAAGCAATATTAACAAAATTGATGAAGATTTTCTAAATAAGCGAATTTTTTACATTCTAAATTTTGTGCAGTCATATTTGATAGGTTTTTAAAAGATTGTTTTAAAGTTGGAAAAAATTATCATTGTGAAAAAAAGCTTTTAAAATTTTAACATTACTTGCAGTTCAATAAAATAAAAAAAATGTATACGAAACGTATTTCTTATTTCTAACTGAGACAAAAATTAAGTAATTTCGCTATGTAAAAAAGACTAAAAATTTAGTTTCACCATTTGAAAATAATTAAAAAGCCTTAAAATTGCTAGCGTTGCAAATTCCCTCAAAAAAAGTTTAATTGAAATACAGAAAACTAAAATACACCTTATTTGTCGTTGGTTATAAGTAACATTTCAGCAAATAAAACTTAAAGCTCATCCTATTTGATTTAAAAATTTCATAAGAAATAAAAAATTATACGTGGATAATTTAACTGTTATTTGTTTGGCTATTTGAAGAATAAAAAAATTGAAAATTATTTTTGAGACTATTACCTGAAATTTAATATTAAAAGTAGAATTATTTAACTGGCAAATGCTTTAGTATGCAAAAAAAAATAATAATAACATTCATTGAAAGCAATCAAGTAAATGTTTATCTCGATTCAGGAAAGTATAAATAAATTTCTGTATCATGGTTATGAAATCATGGTTTAATCATAGATAAGAGCGAATTTTACACTCCCAAATTAGTTCTAGATTTCAAAGTTAATTGAAAGATTATAATAAATTTTCAAAATTTCTGAGAGGTAAGGTCAATATAAAAAATCTTTCTTAAGGGAAATTAACGTTTTTAAATTTTTGTATGCGTTTTGAAATCTGAAATAAAAATTAAAAATGTTCCATTATATATTTTATTTTATGATTTATGTAAAATAGATACAAATTTTTAAAAAGATAATGAAAGGTAAATAGTATAATTTAATCAAAAGTGTAAGGATTTTAAAGATATTTAGTATTATAAAGTAAAATTTGAATTTCTTCTTTGAAAATTCTTTCTAATTAGTTATGATTAGTAAAAGTAATCAATAAAATATCATTTTTTATTACATGATGATTAGAAATATATAGAAGTTTATCTTTTAATAATTAATCTTCAAAAAAATATCAAATTATGTGCTGGCATATAGCGAAATAGTATAACTTTATACTATAACTTAAAATATTATTTCATAACTTTTTATTAAGAAATTAATGTGGTTTTGTAACCAAATTTAATAAAAGTATTTTGCTTAACGTCTTAATAAAGTAAATTAATATTAAAATTAGATTTTACGGATATTTTTTCAGATTAAATAAAATAATTTAAAAAGAATAATTATACTCATGATTAAATCTTCATATTTAAATCCCGTGTTTAAATCTTAAAACTCTATGCCATTCTAAATTAAAGTGTGTAGATGGCGCGGTATAGTATGGTTAAATTTTTTGTTGTTGATCTAAATAGAAATACATAATGAGAATAAGTTATTATTTGTTCTCTGTTAATAATGAAAGAGCAATTTATTCGTGTGCATCTGTGTATGTTT
Source organism: Parasteatoda lunata (assembly GCA_949128135.1). Lineage (NCBI taxonomy): Eukaryota > Metazoa > Arthropoda > Arachnida > Araneae > Theridiidae > Parasteatoda > Parasteatoda lunata. The sequence goes on along the minus strand of OX421974.1, from coordinate 46,481,734 downwards.
ATGAGAATGCTTTCATTGCCATTACAAAAAGAGCATTCATGTAACTTAAAACCTATTCAGAACTCCCCTCACTTTATAAGAACAGAAGCTGCTGCATTCGAACAAGCAACAACCTTGAGAACAGTAGGAGGAAATAACAAATGATGTAAACTTGAATAACTTCAACTATTACTAATGAAGAGTGACGCAAAAATGACACAAAAACGAAAATCTTGCTGCAGGAATCACCCGGCATCCAGGGGATTTGAGTCAGAGCAAAAGCAGTGGGATATAGATAGCGAGTCAGCCCTACCTCTAATTTTAACTTCCCTCACACCGCTTTCAAGCAGAGCGCCCAAATGACGTCATGGGACAGACGTTTTTTATTTTTGGAACTTGTCCTGAAAAGGGCATGAAAAAGCTTCTTTTCTACCGAGGAAGGATCGCGTTGAACCATTTCGAGATATGGGATTTTCTGTTCAGGAGTAGTAGTCCAATCGTTGAATCCTATCGAAGATAGCGCAGCGCGCCAGGTTTAAAACTGTTACTCGAAAGATGTTTTGTTAGTGATTTCACGCTGAGCAGTTACCGCTGAATTTCATCGTAGATATCACAGCAGTTTCTTTCGGGAGGATTGTAGTTTTATTGGTGAAGATTTTAAGCAACTGGATTCAGAGTTTGGGTTAGAATCAGAATTGGATTCAAAGCGAATGCTATTCAGATGTGTTGTAGGAAAACTACTATACTATTTGTGGCACGTAGACTTGGATTTTTGTGCAACTGGATTACGACATGGAACTGCCCGAAGTCAAAGGCAATTATAGTTAACTACTGCTTGAACACTCTAACAAATTGTTTTTAAATAATGTGGTGATTGACAACGCTCATCAACAGATGGTATCTACAAAAAGGCTACTTATATTTTTTCAAAACTATTGCTTACATTCTGCTTTTCCCAATTTTATTCAAAAGATGGAATCATGCGAATAAGTTCTACCGAAAAAGACATTTAATTTTTTTCCACATTTTGTAAGAAGATGAAACTGAACATTGATTTTGTTACTTTGCCCTTAAACTGTTTTGATCAGGACAATTAAATCTGAAATAATGTCTTTGAATAGAGTAGATTTATGGCTTACAATGAGATAAGTGGACATTACATACCTTGGACGGTGACTCTGGCAGATGTGACCGCCTCTCCTAAAGGATTGACGGCTGTGCAAGTGTAGGTGTTGGGCCCAATCAAGCCAGCATTGGATATCTCGAGTGTGCTGGTCTGGTCCTTGGTGATAATTTTGTACAGGCGAGAGGAATGGAGCGGAGCACCTTCTTTGTACCAGGTAAGTTTTGGAGTTGGTTGACCTGTTACTTTGCATTCCAAAACTGTCTTTTGATTTTCTTGAACAGTTTGGGATTTAGGTTGTTTCACAAACTTAGGAGGAGTTTGTTTTTCTTCCGGTTGTTTTGGTTGTTGTTGCTGTTTTTTTGGTGCTTTATCTTTAGATGGCACTTCTTCTTTAATCGGAGATTTTCCTAGAATTAGACATAATTTATTTCATTTGCTAAAAATATTGAAATTATATTTATTAATTTTACTTTTTAAACTTCTATTTTCTGTCGAGAAAATTCATTACAAAAAGAAAGACTAGACAAGTTTTAGGCTTTTATTTTATTGCTTATTTTGTTTAAAATTTATTATCTGAATTATTAGCCTAGTATAATTTATTTTAAATAATTATAATGAAATTATAGAAAATTGCAAGAATAATACATTTTTAAATTTATGCAGCATGCTAAGACTGATTTTTCTAAAACTTGTTTATTTCTTAATTAAACAAAAATAGAAGAATATAACGCATTACAAAGTAATGATATTCCAAATTAGTAACAAATGCCTTGATTATATTTTTCCTAGACGGCAGAAAACTCGTTCATTTAGTTTAAAAAAATAGTTTTATGCTTTTGATATTTTGAAAAACTACTAAAAATCTCGATAAAAGGCTTTAAATATTAATAAAAGACTAAAAATATTATTTCAGGATTTGCTACATACACAATTTTCTAATTAGTATTAATTAAGGAAATTAATTTAAAGATTTATTTTGTTTTATTGAATTATTATTTGCATTCATTAGGATCAATATCATAATGTAAATTTAAAAAAATTATAACGCATTTAATGACAGAAAGTGATGTCTTAAATAAGCTAAACAATAATTTTTATGTACTATTCCTCAAAAATAAAAACAATATTTTATTTTTTTTATAATTTGTATTTTCTACAAAAATTAGTAATTGCAAATATTGTAACGCTTTAAAAATAAGTTTTAAAAAAAGAATTCTCCTTAAATGTTAGAAACTGGATCAAATGTTTTGACATAGTTATCGTAAAATTCAAGTAATGCACAACTTGCGCAATAAAAAGTAAAAAAAAAAATTTTTTTTTCACCAAAATATGCTATTTTGTTTATTAAAACATAGTCGATTTAATTCAATAGCATTAGTATTTTAAAGCATAATTTTATTTTAATATCATCATTATTTTAAAGCATAATTTTATTTTATTATTTTTAGGTATAATTTTTTATTTTAAAACAATATAATTTATGTCAATATTTTAAATCTTAACTTTTCTCATTTTACTTTTTTTTAAAAATATAAGTAAGTTTGAATGTTCAATAATGATTTTAACAAACAATAATAATACAATTCACTTTTTTATTGTAAGAGAAATATTACGTGTATATTTCTTTCATTTGCACAAATATTTAACTGTTTATAAAATTTTGAATAGCAGGCAAAACGTTCTATGAAATACATATTTTACTATGGCATTTAATAAAATTAAATCTTTCATGTAAGTAAGAAAATTGTTTAATATAAAAATATTCAGTATTACTAAGACAGAATTTTATTATTTTTATTATTGTTTGTGAAATATGCAGTTGAAACAATATTTTTTTATAAATTTAAAAAAACGGAAATAAGTCAGTTGAAATCGACATAAATCTTAAAAAAAATATTCTTAACATTAAATAATAAACTTTCTTTGAAATATCTAAATTTTAAATTAAGTATCAAATAAACACATGGTTTTTGGCAAAAGGCATTTTCAATTTCTTTTGCAAAATAATAATGGTCAGCTAAAATTTTAGTTATAATGTCTCATTAACTCTAATATTACACATTTAAGAACTAAGACTAACTAAATCAGAAAGATAAACATAACATAATGAATCATTGGAATCTTAAAAAAAAGTAGAAATTGGGGTCGACATTTTTAACAGTTTCAACGGTTTTAACTCAAAAGAATGAAAGTAGAGCAGATCTAATCTTTCAAACACACGTGTAATCAGATACTCAAAATAGCTTTGTTAACACTGGCACTCTTTCAAAACCTGAACAGTAAGTCTATTGTTTAATCAAGACGGAGAGTGATATAATCTTTTTTATTTTGTCAACATGCCATGATACGGTCTGCAATTTTAACTAATTTATCAAGATAAGGATGAGAAATTCGGTTAAGTTTAAATTTGATTGTCCCTAATCCGTGGTAATTTTAGAGAATGATTTGATTCGACATCATCACATTTATGTCTGATAATGAAGGATCATAACAGACTGTACAATTGAACATAACAGTATGGTAAATGTACTGTATTTGAAATTATTATACTGAAAATGTAATGTATTTTACGTATTCACGAAATTTAGTGTTAGGTATTATACAATACTACAAAATTATAAAAACGCTTTTTAAAATGCTCTTTTGAAATGTAACTATTTTTACAGTATAATTTAACTAATTTTTACAGCATAGTTAGTACTATTCAATATTTTAGTATAAATAATATGAGCAGATTTTATTACTTTAACAAAAGATATTTAGGCACATAAATTCATGTAAAATTCATCAGTTATGAATTAAAACATAATTTATACTAAAAAAAGCTGTACACTAATGTTTTTCTTCAGACAAAATTCTAATTGTTAAATTAATTGTAATCATTAAATTTAAAAAATTTTAATTCTTGGTTATTTAGATGTTTTAGTTTAAACCACGTAGAAAATTTTTTAATTTATCGAAATACATTCAAATTTACATTATAAAAACTGAATAATAAAATATTAAATTCTTCCGAATAAAATTCGATCGATTAAGTTAACTTTACTATTTCTTATTTTAAAGATAGAAATCTGATTTACAGAAAACTTAAATGAGCACAGTGAAAAATTACGATTTGGCTACAACAAACAAGTCAAGTTAAAAAATTTTAATTAATTTCAAGTACATAAGATAATCAAATAATTTACATGCATTAAAATAATATTAATTTTTTATTTTATAACAATTTCAATATGCTTACAAAGGTAAGGCGAAAAGTAATTCTAAAAAAAATTACAAGAAAAATACGTTTAAATTATTTCAATGTGTAGAAAATCGAGAAGGATTACTAGTTAATTCATTATTTGTTTGTTTTGCTTTACATAAACAATAATTTTGGGGTTATATTTCATTTCAGCACGACTAAAGTCCAAGGAAGAAAGTGCCTTCATTAATGATTCAAATAAAAAATCAGAGGTAGGTAGAAATAATTGTATTGTACGTGAAATTAAAAATTATTTAAAAATTAATATTAATTTCAACTACTTTTGGAAAGTTATTTATTTCATTTGAATAAATAAACAACAGTAAAATTTTTAATTTAAAGTCTTCACTTAAAAGTATTTATCAATGCATTAATTTAAGTTGAAATTTAATTTAATTATAATATTTAATAAATCAAATTTTCAATAATATTTTTAATTAATTATATTGTATGGTTATTTAAATTAAATTTTAATACCTATTACACTTTCAAATATTTTTAGTGAATTTGAAAAACCAATAAATATTAAAACTCATACCTAAATCTTTTCTCATTTGAAATTTTTTTTTTTTTAAATATAGTGATTTTAAGTATTGAAATAACCAGTTACACTTTCAATTTTGTTCAAATATTGATTTATTTTGAAACTTTATACATATATTTTGTATTGAAAGTATGGAAAATGATTTAAGTCTGAGCTGACATGGGTGTATATATCTGTTCTTTTAATCATGTAAAGTGCATATTGAATAATAAAGATACCTTTGATATATTTTAGTTTTGTTTCTTGTTTGTCTTGTTTTAACATTGAAAATTATATGCAACAAAAGCAATGAACGCAACAATGCAAATACGATACATACATTTAATATTTGTTTTAGAAAATAAACGAAGTTATTGATATTCTTTTTCTTTATTTTAACACGTTTTTTTGTGTAAGTTAATTTTTTCCCCTTTTTTGCATATTTTGAATAACATTATGAAAACAATTTCAAAGAAAATCTGAGAAAAAATTAGTTCATGGAATACACTTTTTTTTCTGGCATAATGTACAATTTATTTATATATCATAAATATGATACAACTTAAAATTGTTTAAAATTTAAATTCCGAGTTCATTTTAAGTCATACTTTAAAAATAAATAATCAATTAAACGAATTCATATTTATTAACTAGGATGGAAATTATCAAATAATTTGTCGACCTTTACGACTGAAATAGAGTTTAAAATTTTATTTTACTATAAGTCACTGATACATTTTTTCAACAAAATAAATTATATTTTAGGTTCAAGTATGCGTCACATCAATTTTTAAAATTGTATAAGTGGTGATTGTTTTTCTGGGATTAGAGCATAAAATTAAATGATACACGCGATATATATAATAATAAAAATTTATAAAATATTTAGATGATACTAAAGCTTTAAAAAATTTTTAAAGATCAATTAATATGTGAATATTATAAACCAATGAATCAATTCAAATAAGCTAATTTAAAGGCTATAAGAAGATAAAAAAGACTGCTAAAATAAACTGTTGTGATAACTGAAACAAATACAAAATAAACTTGTAAGTTAGTACTTTTTTTTACCTTAAAAAAAATATTTTTTTCATACTGTTAATTTCAGTAATAGATGAAAACTTCTAAACAGCAATATTAATGAATAAAATAGTTTAAAACAATCTTCAGGTGCATGTTTCTTTAGTTTATACTAAATATAAACCGAACTAAATCACAATTATAAATATTTAATAATACCCAAGATTTTTCTTATTCGTTGAATGATTAGCGAATAAACATTCTAATTAAGAGAAAATGGATTAAAAAAATATAAAAAATTATTAATGTAACTACATCGACAAAAGAACTCTATTTTCTTTTCTTAATAATACAATAGAGATGGATAAATATGATATTTTACTTTTAATTAAATCTCATTTATAATATAGAATGTGAGAGTTTTTCGTAAAATTAATTAACGAAATAAAATGTCTCCTACCTAGTAAAATTATGTAGTAAGCAAGGAATGATTTTGTTTTTAATTTTCTACATCGCATAATTTGAGAACTTTTTTGCAAATTTTTAAATATTATGATTTATATGGTACGATATTTTCTTTTACTTTCAACGGCGTTCATCTAAATTTAAGTGAAATTAAAATCTTATGTGTTTTTTTTACACACTTTTAGTTTCTGAACTATTTATAAAACCAGCTTTTCTATATATTTTTGTTCACTTTTATGTCTCAAATTTTACATTTTTACAAACTATCAAATATTACCACCGTTATTTTTACTTATCATGATCCTCACATTACCATGATTTTCAGATCTTAATTTAGAATAATCCATAATTCTATTATTCATACAAAGATTATTTTTCTTTCACTAAGTATGCATTCAAAATCTAAATCATCTAATCTAAGTATGCATCTGCATCAGTTTCATAAAATTGTTAAAATCAAGATGACGACTAAACGTCAAAAGACGTTTTGCCAGAGCTGTTGCCATAAATAAAGTACAAAACATAAAAAGCCACAAATCATAGATTATATGCAACAAAAGCTAGAAATAATGACAGAATCAGTAAAATGTTCTGTAAAATTCAAATTTTAATAGCAGTTCTTCGTTGTACAATACAATAACAGCAGGTTTGAGAACGACAACATTTAATAAAATCTTGACATCAAAACATGAAACAAATTATATAAGTCCTACAAATTTCTTTTTAAAAATAATTTCTACAATTTATGGTTTTTGTTGGACATCGTTGTTTGCAAACGAAATTCGAAACTTCTTCTCCAAGAACCATAATTGGCAAGAAGCCTGTGTCTATTTTTAGCACAACCGGTGAGTGAGGATTCGAAGATTGCCGGGAGTTCTGGAAAGCTTCACGAGCTATCTTCTTCTTCAGCATTTTGACAAGCATTCATTTTTTTTCAACACTAGCGTTTTTTTTGTTTTTTTTGTTTTGACAAAATAGATTTAGCTTGACAATCAAAACATTAGTATAACAAATTTGCTCCCAAACGAAAGTATTTTTTTATTGCTTTTGCAAAAGCAAAAATAAAGAAGCAATCACCTTGATTGTTATTAGTGAAATAATATTTTAACCCTTTGAAGCAGATGGGACACCGGTGACCCCTTTATATATTTTTATTTTATTTTAGTATTTTCATAAAAATGAAAAAAAGTCCAATAGTAACTAAAAAATTTTAAACTATCGGAATTATCCAAAAAATGTAGTTTGATAAAAAAAGTTTTTTTGTCATATTCAAAAATTTATTAATAATTGATTTTGAAACTTAAAGAAATTTCAATGATGAAATGATGTTTTGCTTAGATTTAAATTACTTCAAATTTGAAAAATTATTGTTTGAAAGTGAGCCGTGTTTGGAAAATTTTACCTTTAATGCAGAAAAAGACTCCGATGTTTCATGATGTATGCCATAATCATAAATTATTAAAATTCTAAATATAAAATTTTTCACTTATTTTGATCTAAATTAATGCAAATAAAGAAATCTTCTGCGTCAAAGGGTTAATGCATATTTAGATACGTACGAATTTTTCCTTAAAAAAATTATAAAAATATTAAGAGTGTTATGGATCATAAGAATTTTATAGCAATTAAAATTTTAAGTAATTAAGATAAAAACATTCTTTCAAATCAAATACTAAAGAGCGCTATGTTAGTGTTACTAAAACAACATAAATTCAAAAATCATGTGAGCGATGCTGTTGAAAAAAAAACTTAAAATATATTTAACTTCAGGAAAAATGTAATTTAAATAATAATAATAAAATAAAAAAAAAACCTTGAGACAATTTTTGTAAAAAAAGTCCTCTAGATTAATATTAAAAAAAAAAAAATTACCGTAATTTTATTTTAATTGCTCCGATAAACCTTATGTATATAAAAACTGATAATCAACAGAATATAAAGTAATTGAATATATAACAGCACATTTGAGTTAAAATTGCCAAAGCTGATTTGAAAAAGTATGCAAACGTTAATATTTGCCTTATAAACCAACACACGCTTTATGATTGCGACAAAAACAAATAATGCTTTATAAATATATACAGTTTAAAAGTTATTTTTGATTCAATTTTAAAGGGGCGTAAAAATAGAGAAGGGAAATCGATGGATGCACAGTCCTAACGCTTACTTTCAATTGTCAAGCGTGCAGATGTTTCAGATTGACCACTAGCATTGGTGGCCCGGCAAGTATAAACACCTTCGTCCTCCCGATATGTTTGCTTTATTACCAAAGAACACGAGCCTCCGTCTTGGAACATCTGTAAAAAAACACGCGTAATCAAATATCATTGTTAAACATATATTTTATTTGTACCTAAATCTTAGTAAGGATAATATATTTTACCCGGCTAAAACACATAAATTTATGCTGTTTGATTAAAAAAAAGGTGCAATAAATTCAAATTTAAACTTGAAGTATTCTTGAGTATACGGCAAAAGTGGCATAATTTAAAAACGATGAATGCAAAAAGCATACATATATTTATCACTATCGCGTATCATGTTACAAGTAATAATAATAATAAAAAAAAAACAAGGTTGCTCATCGTCAGGGCTGCAGCTCACCTATCCAGATCTTTAGCTTCATTTCAGTAGTCTTTCATCTCCTAATGTTGCTTAACAAAAACTAAGAGACGGTTTGATTACTTATATGCTAATTTAATTTATTGATACTGGTATGGAAAATGTAAAAGCTTTTAACCAGGTGATTCATAGTATTTTATAGTGGTGAACTTCACATACATAGTATAAAGTTGCAAAGATAAAAAAATATTTAAAATTTAAAAAAACAACATTTACTTAGTTGTATATTCAATCTAATCGAAATGTAGAGTCACATGCGTGCCTAAAAAATAAATATCTAATGGCTATGGTTACAAGCAAATCTGTGGAAATCTATTTCCAATTTAATTTCATTCAAATATGACACTTAAAAATCAGCATTTAAATTTTCTAATGTTTAAGTTACGCTAATTAAAAAAGGTGTAATACATATTTTGATAGGACACCACATAACTAAATGTCTTAACAATTTTTTTAAGTCACGTTACTCTAATGCAACTTATAAATGAAATTATCCATCGAAGTTATGTACTATGTTAGGATGTAATAATATGTAGACCACTGAAACTTTAAAATTCAGCAATTTCTCCCAATTTCAGTGATTTTGTTTTTCAATGTTGATGCTCTTAAACACCGGCATCATACCGTTGATTTTAAAACGCTTGTGCCAATGGTGCAGTCTACTTAATGGCGCTGACCGTTTATATTACCAATACAAAATGATACGCAGCAATCTTAAACAGATTAAAGTTGCCAACGGCGACAATTCATCGCTGTACAGTGTAAAAAATTCCGAATTAAATTGCTGTAAAATTTTACGAAATAAAAAATCTGATGTACGTAATTTTTACAGCAATGTTTACTGTAAAATTACTGTATCCCTATAATTAAATAAATATTGTATTTGGCTCTTGGTATTTTAATTCACGTCACACTAGAGCAGCAAATAAATATTTATGGTAAAGTTTTAAGGTAAAAATGGTTTTTACGGTTGATTTTATTTGATTTACACATTTGAGTTAAGTTGATTTACGATATGCTATATTACCTTTAAAAAACTAAATCTATTTAAACAAAAAGAACTTTGGAATTTTAAAAAATGTGTAATTTTTCATCTAGGAAAAAATGCAAATAAAAAAAATAAATAGATATCTATAACAATTATACACTGAGTAAAAAAGTATGGTCAGATTTACCAGACTATGGTAAAATTTATCGTGTTTCTGGTTCTATGAGAACACTAAATAGCTGAGTAAATTTTACCGAAGAGCTTTGATAATGATTTTGATAAAATTTAAGAAGAGTTTATTGACCCCGCACTTACAGCTTTCTCTGAAATTGTTAAAGGTTAGCTAAATTATGTAATAAGATTTTTGTATCATTCAAAAAATAACCAAACTAATTATAATTTTATTAACTATTCTAGAATTAGATGTTTGGAAGAAAAAAAAACAAGGAGGAAATTAGTTTAAAGAAAATCTCGGTTTGAGCCGACCGGACAATGTAGGGGTGACGGAAATTACCTTGCAACAAAAAGGCTCTGGGTTCGAATCCTGGGCAAGGCATGGATGTTCTTTCATTCTATGTATTATCTGTCTTTACGGTAGAAGCAACGTTTTCTCACCTAATATGGTGCCCCTGAAAGAGTAGCGAACAAATCTTCCCTAATACGCTGGAAGTGACGAATGTCAACCCAGATGTGAGTATGGAAAAAAAATCTCCATTCGACCACCAAGTAAATACACAAACATCTACTGTAGTGTGACTTAAAATTTTTTGAATTAAAATTTTAATAGCTTACAGATTATAAAAATTCTATTCTCTCGAAGACAACGAAAGAAGGACAAACTAAGCTATAAGTTGGGAAGAATTGAAATAATAAAAGCGAATAGTTCATATCAACAAACAAAGTTTTCTATATTATCTTTCAATTATATTTATGCATATGGATTGTTTTTTTTAAAGGACATTATTTTCTAGTTTGTGAAAGCTTTTCTATTGCATGTAATTTAATTTTAATTTAATTTAACTTCTTAATAGTATGGTTATTAGAAGCCTTACGGTGATTGCTGAAAGTTCTGAAATTTATAATTGCGACTCTAGCAAAAAGTAAATGTTTACTAGTAGTATTTGTTTTTTTGAAAGCATAATTATTGCTTTGTTTTCGAAAGCTATTCTATTGAGTGTTATTTATTTCAATTTACAAATTTTTATTTCAAAAACTTATCATTGACTGAAAAAAAAATTAAAGATTAATTAGAGATTTAATAATTGATTCAAATTCCTACAATTTTACACTAGAACACATTTCAAATTTGTTTAACTTAATAGCGAGCAAAAGGAGTATGGTTTGCAAAGCAAACCATATAAGATTGCATAGCAAGTTTCAGCGATTGGGCAGCGTCAGAGAACAGGGGGCGGAGCTTACCAGCAATAATTAAAATTGCTTAAGCAAAATTGCTATGGAAATACTTAAAAAAATATTTTGATAAATGTCATATATATATATAATATTATATGGTTTAAAAAGATTATAGCTAAAGATAATAATGCGTGGTTAAAGTTTAAAAACAAAATTTTATAACATATTCCAAGTTTGAAGTATTGAAGTTTTTTATGTTGAAATATATCTGTATGTTCAATAATTCGATTAATTTTTAAAGTTTAATTTAGCATACCCTTAAGAGATTCAATAATTTTTTTTTTTATTAAGTTGAACTAAAACAAAACAGTCAAACAAAAAACAAAACAATGTGATCAAAATCATATAAAAATTAAGTAAATTGCTTAAAATAAAAGTATTTAGTATAAGAACTGTGATAATAAATAAATAAGAGAAATATAATAAATAGTTAAATAAAAGAAATTTTTGTTGCGAGATTTATTTTTTCACAATGGTACCATGTTTTCCAAAAGAACGAATTATGAATACAGCGACCAGTATAAGAAAATAATAATGGAAAGAACAGACTCAGATTTTAATAGCAAGAGATTTTTTTTATCCAAAATGGAAAGCTAAATCTAATTCATTAAGATTTAGATTTTTGTCATAATTCTAATGAAATTAAGGAATACTTTGTCAAAAACAAACTGACTTATAAAACTTTCTGAAATTGAAAGCCGTAGAGATCTATGGATATCTGCAAGCAAAGACTTGAAAAAATACATTTCAGAATGAAAATTGTATTCTTATAAAATTAGTTGATTAAGAAATGTATAAACTAGGTTTATACATTATTACAATATCAAAAAAAGTGAAATTGGTTCTGAAGGAAAAAGTAATTATTAATTAACAACAAAATATTTCAATATTCCTTGTAAATAATAACTTATATTTGCATTTCTGACACGTTAAGAGATATATTTCGTCTAATAATCAATTGTTTGTTATATATAAGAATGTTTTGTAACAGCCTTATTGATTTTTATGATAGGGTCTACTAATTATATTTTTAATTTTTTTTCAATAATTTACTTGTTTTGCCACGTCGAAAGTCGTCGTAAATTTATTTTCAATTCACATTGAGAAAAATGAACAGTAAAGTTAATAACATCTTTATTTACTAGAATTGCACAGAAAAAAGAAACAATATCCAGCACAAAAGCATTCCAGAAAAAATTATGAGCCGGATAAAATTTTCAGCAATTCTTCAAAGAGAATAAAAGTAATAACAATGATTTTTTTTAAAATTTTTTTTTAAATGTCCAAACCAAGAGGGAAACCTGAGACAATGCCCTGTCCTAACGTCAATAAATTCAAATTACAAGGGAATGCGTACTTGCTAACCGACGTTTAGGAAAATGGGAAGCGATCCAAATTTTGGAAGAGTTTCTGATAGATAATACAGCCAAAATTAAAGGCAAACCCGGGTCATTAACCTTAAATTTTAAATAATCTGGCTGCTAATTTTTCACCAAAAATACCGTAAGCATTTAAGTTAACCTGGTAACCAAAATATTCTTTGTGGTAAAAGAATAAAGCAGCTTAAAGAGAGTAAGGTAAAAAAATAGATGGAATAAAAATTTTGTTTCAAAAAATTAACCGTTTAGATTGTTATGAAAAGAATAAAAGTATAAAAATTCGTTTTTAATAAGATGATTTAAATATTAAATAATTGATTTTTCATTTAATTATTACAGGATTAGGAATGATTAAAAAAATTAAATTTATCAATTGAAAGAAATTCAAAAGCTAGGAAATATGTAACGCTTATACTGACATCACATTATACTTCTAACACGAATTTACCAATTTATTGCTTTTAAAGTGATTAAAATTTAAAAATTGAATGGTGAAACGCTACCTGGAAATCGCGGCTAGCCTTGACAATTGTTCCTTCTCTAAACCAAGTTATTTTGGGGGTTGGGGTTCCAGTCACCGCAGTTACGAATCGAGCAGGAGATCCTTCAGGTACTGTTAAGTCAGCTAAGGGACTTAATGATGGCGGTACTTCAGTTACTTCAGGAACTATAAAGAAAATATTTTTTTAATATTCAAGTACAATGGAATTTGTACATAAATGATTTTAAAACAATTCTTGATTAAATAGAAAGTTTTGATGTAGGTGATTTTTTAAAAAAATTTAGAAATAAACATTTAAAATATGATATCCATGATAAGAAATGCTCAACATGTAAGGTTTCCTGTAATGACCACCCAAAACGTAAATGTTCGTAATAAAGCTATACATATTGAGGGGTCAAAAATTAGCATTTATTATTTATTATTATTAGCATTTATTATTTATTATTATTAACAGAAAAAACAAAAATTAAAATAATTTAAAATCAGTTTTATTTCTTAAGAAAACTTAAATTTATAGCTGAATAAATAAATTGTACTGGATAGCGTTCAATAGAAAAAAAAATCTCTTTTGCTCAAATAATTAAATTAAAATAAATATTTTTTACACAACTTTAATTTTCTACTCTATGTTTAAAATCTTTAATGAAAATGCTTCTCAAATTTTTCTTAAGTATATTGATTTATCTAACAGCACAATGAAAATTATTATAAATACAATTTGCTCTTCAACCGCCGTCTTTAATATGTCTATTTTAGTAAACTTACTTTTACTTAACTTTTAACTTAACAAACTAACTTAGAATAAAAATTAAAATTTAAGCAAAAAAGCATTACAAAAACGTTATCAAAGTCCGATAAAATATTATTCGCCAAAACGAGTTTGAAAATTTAAAAAATAGCTTGACTGGCAGAGGGAAAAAAAGAAAATAATATGAGATTAGAAAAAAACATCTTTAATTTTTCTAAGACAAATAAACTGCCTTGCTGTTCTCGAAAATGTCTCATCAGATTTTGATCAGATTTTGATAAAACTAAATATGTATATTTTTTTTTTTAAATTTCTTTAATGAAACGGTTTTTAAAATTATATATTTAGGGTGTAAAGTACTGAGCACTCTGTATAGTTAAAAATACACAACACTAATAGGAAAAGATAAATGGAATTGTTTTATTATAATGTATTTTCTCACCAACAACTTTGAGGTTGGCACTGGTGGATGCTGTTCCTGCAGTGTTAGTTGCAACACACTTGTAAGTTCCTTCATCCTCTGGGAAAGCTTCAGATATACGAAGGGTGTAAACATCATTTTCAACTGACATACGGAAATATCGAGACTGCTTCACAACAATTTCTCCCCTGAACCACTTCACTTGAGGAGCTGGGGAAAAAAATCGAAAAAAAAAATATTAAAGGAAGGGTACAAACAAACTATAATAGAAAATTCGCTTGTTTATAAATTACATAAATTCCTTTAAAAATATTATAACAAATAAAAAAAATTTATTTGAGTAATTTAATAATTTACTGAAATAAAAGTCCGGAAATAAACCTTCATTTATTCAATGATGTTACAATCTAAGAGGCTCTTGAGGAGCTAGGAAAATAAATTAAAAAAAAATAGTATGAATGAAAGGGCATGCAGAAACTAAAATGGAAAATTCGCTCGTTCATAGATTACATATATTCTTTTTAAAAGATAATAACAAATAAAAAAAAATTTATTTTGAGTATTTTAATAATTTCTGACATCAAAGTTCGGAAAAAAATATTTATTTATTTAATGATTTTTAATCTAGGGGGCAATCACTTAAGGAGCTAGGAATATAAACAGGAAAAAAAGTATTAAAGGAAAGCCACACATAAACGAAAATAGAAAATTCGCTAGTTCATAAATTTTTTTCAAAAGATTATAAGAACTAACAAAAAATTACACTTGAGTAATTTAATAATAAGTGGCATAAAAATCCAGAAATAAATATTTATTTATTAATTTTATAATCTAGGAGATTATTATAACATTGGTTAGCTTTTATAATATATGAATAATGTTATGATAAGCTTTTGAGAGTGTTAGTCAACAAAACTTTGCTTCGCTTTATATATTTCCTTACAGTTATTTAAAAAAAATATACCTGAAAATATGAACAACAGTAATATTGTTCAAAAATAGTACGTAGAGATTAAATTTAAAATTTATTAGTTTATGACCTTATTTAGCTAAAATATGAGGGACTTAATAAATAAAACGAATGTATAACAATAAATAAAACGAAAATAAAATTATATTTAAAGGTATGAAAACAATTTGCATAAGTTCGGAGATTTAAAAAAATATTTTTAATTAAGTAATTTTTTTTACTCTAAAAATATAGTGTTTAGTATTGTGATTACTTCTTTAACATATAGTTTTGTTTTTAACAATTAAGAAAGATGAAAGTTAAATTACCAGGAGATCCAGTGAATCGACATCGGAATACAGCTGGTTGGCTTTCTTTAACCGTTGCATCTTTCAAAGGCTCCACACACTCAGGCGCTTTGACGCTTTTCTCTGTCTTTTTTGCCGCAGATGACTTGGGTTTAGTAGGTGCAGCTAAAAATTAAAATTAGAAAGGATATTTAAGTATGATTTTGGAGGATAGTTCTTTATCAAATCTGAGAATAATTTAGTGTGTAAAAATATGTAAGCAAAATTATATGTAAAAGCTTATAAACAAATTTTATAAAGAATTTTATTTTAATTTTTCTCTTTAAAATCTTTAAACGAGTTTCAGAATGTTTTTTTTTTCTCTTGGATAGTATTCTAAGAAACTCTAAATGCTTTTTTAATACGCAGTCTTAGTTTTTAGACAAAATTGAAAAAAAAAAAGCACTTTTTTTCAAAATAATTTTTTTTCAGTTAGTTCATTAACAAATTAGTAGTTGTAAATAATATTAAACTATTTATTATCCTTTTTTTTATCACAAATTTAAAGAAAAAAAACGTAGCAATTCGACTATATTAGGTATTTTCAGTGATTTTTAATACAACACGTTCCTATTGTTAAAAGAATAAATATTTGTAATGAAAATATTTTCGAAAATAAATAAATATAAGAGCAGTAACCATGATCAGGCTAAATAGTCTTAAAGTCATATGTGGAGAATTTAAAAAATTAGCTTTAAAGTTCATTTGTTGAAAAAAATAAACAAAGTTTACGCCTTGTCTTTATTTCTTGCTCACAAAAGCTATAAATTTCCGACACTAATTTAAACTATTCGCGTCATAGCGTCCTCACCCTTTGAATTTCGATTTGCTAACAAAAGACAAGTCTTTTAAATTTACTCGTCATTTGTTCCTTGCCAAATGTATTTTAAACCTTCTCCCACATCAAAAAAATTGACAGACTTAGTACATTCATTCACCGAGCTCTTTGAATTTTAGAAAGTTGATAAAAATGAATACATTTTTTCTAGTTGATAAAAATTAAAGTGAGGTCTTTTTTTTTTTTTTTTTGAGATATCGAAATTTTTTTCTTCGAAAATTTAACTTAGATCTTCTGCGTAACATAATTTCAGAAGCGTTAAAAATGCGCAAAAAACACTATTAAACTTGATTCTATGGAGCATATTCTAAATCTTTTCCACACTGAGAAATAAAGTATGGTCAAAACTACCAGAATATGATGAAATTTACAGTGTTTCTAGCACTATGGGAACACCTAAAAGCTCGATAATTTTTACCGAAGAGCTTTGGTAATGATTCTGGTAAAATTAACAATAAAATATAGTTAATAATATTGGATAAAATTAGGATAAAATTAAAAATATAATCATACACTAAAAAAAGTATGGTCAAAACTACCAGAATATGGTTAAATTTACCGTGATTCTTGCTCTGTGAGAACATCAAAAAGCTCGATGATTTTTACAGTGCTTGGGTAATGGATAATTAACCATAAAACACGTGATAAAATTTAGTAAATCTGGTAAAATTTTGTAATTTAATCATATTGCCTTAACTCTTGGTATAAAATCCATTTATTCAGTTAAATTTACTTTCCAACTTTGTATTTTTTACTATGTGTCAATCATTCAACTGCGTTATGCAAAAAATATTCTTCAAAAAATTTGGATATAGTGAACCATCGTTTATAGTGGACACATTACTGAGTTTGCAGACGGTTCACTATAACGGGGTCTGACTGTATTTTGGTTTTATTAATCAGAATTTTAGTTTCTTTTTACCAGAAATGTCAAATCCATACAGCACGGTAATTTTACTAGAATTTTTTCTTCGTGGAAGAACTTTAATACATTCTTTTAGGAAAATATTTTGAAGAGCGAAAAGTCACAAATTATGGAAAAAAACGCACCTTGTACTTGAATGTTTGCTTGGCATCTCGCTTCTCCAACTTTATTGATTGCAACACATTCATATGCGCCAACATCCTCTTGAGTTGCTTCTAATACCATAAGTGTGTACTGATCTTCTTCTTCGATAGTTTTGTGTGTAATATCTTGTACTACTTTCTTTCCATTTTTAAGCCAATAAACATCAAGGGGTTTTGAACCAGCAATGACAACATCCAGACGCACCAGCTGACCTACTTTAGCAGTTGAATCTTGAGCTGTCTTGACGAAACTTGGTGGTATAGCGCCCCTCACTTGTTCTTTTCGTTCTGAAGTAATTAAAAATATGTTTTAAAATACTGTGATAACAGATGATTGTTATAAAATATTTGAAAATATATTTGTTTGTTTTTTTCTGGCAGAAGAGCTATAATAATATTAAAAAAATATTCAAGTAATAATTAAAGTTTATTTATTTATTTAAAATTGAATAACACAGCTAAAAAATAAAATATAATTGAGTGTAGTTAATGTTATTTATTTATAGTTAAAAAAGATTTTTTAAATTAACCAGCCCATTCTACTTTTATCCAAAGAAAACTGTTTTTTTTTTCTTTTTTTAATATTTATTTTAAATTACCTTATCACTGTTTGTGTGTAGTTTATTTAAAGGTTCTCTTCAAATCGAAGTGGACGTTTCGGTTCCATTAACGTTCCTTTCCTTGCCATTTTCATTTTTCTCTTTCAGATATTGAAATTTTAAACATTTTACCAAATAAGCAAAAGATTTCAATATCAGGGGCTGTTTAGAAGAAATTTGAGTCCGTTAGCGGACTCTTCACAAAATATCTTTTCATAAAAACGGACCCTTCACAAAATAATTTAACTTAAAAACGGACCCTTCACAAATAATTTATCTTTTAATCGGACCCTTCACAAATGTGTTTATCTTCATTATTGTTTTGTTAATCAAATAAACCCTTCCCAGGAAGGGGGGGGGGTGAGACAAATGGAAACGAACTAAGTTGTGTCCTCGGTAGAGGCTTCTTCCTCTATTCGACCGCAAATGAATATTCTGCGTTCAGCAGTATAGGCTAAATACCAAATATTTGTATGTTGCATCTCTAATTTAGTAACAGCAATTGCTGTTTATTTTTTTAAATTTAATTTTTTAATTATAATTTTACAGTGTTGAGCATAATCTTGAATGTATTTACAATTTAAAAACTCCTTGATAAAGTTTTTTTTTGCAATAACGGACCCTATTTGCACAAATTCACAAAAGCGGACCCTGGTTGAAAGAATGTGACTTAACGTTTATTTTATATTCACAAATTACGAGTAATTTTTTCATAGTTTTACAAAAACGGACCTTTCACAAAATGTCTGGACAGACCCCTGAATATAATTGTATTGATCCATATTTCTATTTTATTAATTTTTGGCTTATTAACATTTTACCTTATTTTTCAAACATTTCCTTTTCGTAAGGTAGGAATTATTTGAAAAGTGTTTCTAGAATATACCGTAAGGAGGAAGTGAAATTTAAAAATCTTGATTTTTCCATTATTGAAAACTATAAATAAATGATATAATAAACAAAAAAAATGTATTTAGGGCCATTGAAACATAACAACTGTAATGAAAAAAAAGAAAAAAAGAAATGTGATGGAATGTCTATGTCAAAATACATGAATCGAATTAGTAGCAGACTGAATGGGCAATGGACTGAAAGTGCAATGAAACCGAAATGGCGTGACCAAAACGGTTGTCTGAAACAAAGAGGCCGAAAAATCACGGATCGCTTCAGACAGATGAAGGCTACTACTTCTTTCATATAAAACAGGGGTTTCCAACTTACATAAGGCCGGGGCCGTAATTAAAAAACACCAGTCAAATGGCAGGCCACAGTTTTATCAAAAATTTATGTAGGACTCTTTCATGTTTGAAGGAACATTAAATATTACTGTCAGATTTTTATCAAATTGTACAAAACAAAAGTGCTGAATTACAAATTAAAAAAAGAAGTAGATTTTAAAAAAATATTTTATTGCATATTAAAAAATTCTGGCCACAAAATTTACAAATGTAAATAATTTCGTACAAAATGAGTGGTTTCAAAAAGTTAAATCGGAGAATTTCTTTGAGAAAATTTCTGCACATGCTAAATTATATTCACGAAAAAAGGAGCAACATACAAGATTATTTTTGTAATTGAATAAATATTTTTTTGGATACAAAACCAGAGAAAAATTTTTTTTTGCACCGTTGGTATGTTAAATTTCACAGAAACGAAGAAATTAGGTTTTTTTTTAACGAAGGAAAAGTATTTCAAACCCACACAGAGTTTTACGAAATTTGTCCGCAAAAAATGGCAAATAATATGCTTTAGTTCGCTTGCCACAAAAAAGGCTTCGCGGTCCACCAGTTGGTAACCACTGATATAAACCAATAAAGAATTATATGAATATTATTTCTTCTATTAAGTTGATCTTTGAAATGATGCTTTGGGAGATTTTTTGTCATTAAAATGTATTTTGTTATAAATGTGTGTGTTGTTTTGATTCCATTATTATTAATTAACATTTTTTATTTATAAATGTAGAGCTCATAGACAAAAAAAAATATCGATTCAAATACTGATAAAGCACACGTATATGACAAAGACAACTGCGCGTTTGGTAAATATTAAGCAATAAAGAGTAAAAATCAAATATTATTTCAAATTTACCTTCAACCACTAAGTTAGCTGAGCTCTTTGCTGTGCCTCCTCTATTTTCTGCTTTGACACTAAACACACCACTATCTTCAAGATATACTTCTTTGATGACTATAGTAGAGGTTGTCTCCGTGGTTTCAATCTAAAGAAATAGCAAAATCAAAATCTTTATTTCAAGCAAAAAATCATTTTAGAAATTATTTTTAAAAAAACACTACTCATAAGACAATCTAAGTTTATTTCGTTTGAAAACCAGCTTGATTTACTTTTCCCCCGTTATTAACTATTTTTACTATTTTTTTTCAGTTTTGTCCTTATTATCTTTTGAATAAAAACAACTGAACCATTTTTTAAAAAAACAATTTGACATGTAGTTTTTTAATAAATTGAAATATTCAACTTTTTTTTAAAATTACTTCAATCTCTACAAATTCTAGAAAATATTTATTTGTAACTTATTTAATACTAAACAATAAATTAAAAATCAATTGATTTATTAAAATTGAATCAATATTTTTAAACGTTTCATTCTCTTTTTAATAAATGAATCTTAATTGCATTTTTCAATTAAATGTAGCTTTCTCTGTACAAAAATAAAAATCCGTTTTTAACAAAACCAGGTCATTCCAAAAATGACTTAATTTTAGTTTAGCTCAATTTTGTTTTTTAGTTAAGTTTTTTTCCTTCTAAATTTATAAAAGCTCTATTACATTTTGAAAAAAAAAAAGAAATATAATAAAATATTCATACATTTTAATTTTTTAACACATTCGTTTAAATTTAAAAGACTGGATAAGACACATTTTAAAACCTTTTTTTAAAATATATGACAATGGAAACGAGGTGGTTTCTAAAACAATTGCCTCCACTAAATTATAAGTGATAAAAATTTATATTATAGAAAAAAAGTCAGTGTAATCTATTTCATATAAAATATATTAAATCATCCAATAATAATTTTAATTTTTTTGAGAACTTAATTATTAAAGGATGGACAATAAAAAAGATAGATAGGCAGTCTAAAAATAGATAGATAAATAACAAAAACAGATAAATGCGTTATAAAAACACATTGATTGACAATAAAAACAGAAATAAATAAAAAGAAAGATAAAGAAAAAACATTACCTTTCTAATAAAAGTTAGATTATTAGTTGATTTATTAGCCATAAATTATATGAAATCGCCAAACTAAAATTATAATTATAAGTTTTTTTAAGAACTTTAATAAAAAAAATAGTTAAAAAACATACAGACATGTAATAAAATAGAAAATATAGTTTTTTACTATCTTTTCTATTTTATTATATATCTATATGTTTTTTTTAAACTATATTTTAAATAAAGTTCTTAGAAAAACTTATAATTATAATTTTAATTTGATGATAAGTAATAAAAAAACAGATAGACACATAAAAATAGAAAGGTAGATATTAAATAAACAGTGTTGTTGTTGTTGTGGCTTATCCTCCAAATGTCTGACGAAGTCAGTCAAGGTCCATCAGACCGTTGACCCTAAGAAAATCTAGAACTGGAAGGGGGGATGAATATATGTCCTCTCTGAAAAATCCCAAACAGTCCAGGATGTGTACGGGAGAAGCCTGCTCAGTTTGACAGTTAGTTAATAAAAAGTGAAAAAGTGGTAAAAAAGCAGATAGATCATAAAAAAATACATAAAATACCTGGAAATCTTGAGAATCTTTGATAGGAAAATTTTCTCTAAACCAAGTAATATGAGGAGTTGGAGATCCAGTAAATGTGCAAATAAATTTGCCAGATTCTCCTTCAAATGCTCGGCAGGGCTCAATTTTCTTTGTGAACATTGGAGGTTTTGTCTCAGGCTAAAAATTTAAAAAAGAATCACCAAAATATAACCTTAAATACGTATTTTAAAACTTCGATAGATTTGTGAAAATATTCCGAAACTTACAACAACTCCCTGGACTTTGCGTTCTTTGGTAACAGCCTTGTGTTCCTGTTCTCTAGTTTCAGTAACAGTCTTATGTCTTGTTATTTCAAGATCTCCCTTGTGTTCTTTCTGTGTTTGTTTCTGCTTAGAAACGTGGACTTCTTTACCGTAAATAGAGCTTTCTTGTGGCGATGAGGGCATATGTATTTTTTGGGAATCACTAAAAAAAAAGAATTTTAACATTATTTTAGAACATAACATTAACATTATTTTTTTTAAAAAAAAAGGCAGAAATGAAAATTTACATTTGAGCTTGGGCTTCATAGGTTTTAGCCATATATTGAGCTTGTGATAGATCCTCTGAGCGTTTTTCACCAGTTTTAGGATCAATCTGAAATAAATGAATAATTTAAAAAATTTTAAAAGCTCTGAAAAAAAAAAATTAATTATATTCAGTATTTTTTTACATTCAGTATTTTTTTATATTCATTACATTCTTTTTTTAAAGCACTTTATTGCAATTAAAGGTAATAGTTGGAAGGATATAATAATAAGAAAAAAACTTTCAAGTTTTGACTGCCCATCTAACAAGTTTGTAATTTGTTTGTACTCTTAAGTTTGCATCTAACCAGTAACACTCGTCTTTAGTATTTATTCGGAACGAATCAAGTTAGATCGTATATTATTGATTTTATATTATTGCTTGTATATTATTTTACGCAATTTTATATTTCATTATCTAAAAATTTTAAAATTATTATCAAAAGATCGAAAATAAATATGAGTTTTTTTTCTCAAATATATTTCTCTTAAGGAAATAAATTTTGCCCAAAATTTCGAAATATTTATTGAAAATAACTTAAGCTTGTATTTTATAATTTATGAAACATAACCAAATATAATTATATGTTGATAATTTCTGTTAAATAAATGTAGTTATGGTTAAATAAATATTAATAATTTATGAAGCAAACAAAATATTTTTTAAATACCTAAAATGTTTTCTTTTATGCATTTGCGCTACTTAGGTTTAATTTTTAAAAATAATGTAAATTATTTTCAAACCTTCAAAATAATTTTTATAATGTACTTCCGTTGTATTAAATTTCATTTTTTTTTTTAAAAAAAAAGGCTGAATGGAATTAATTTATTTGTTGTAAGAAAATAAACATTAAATCTACAGACATTTAGTTTATTTTAAATTCGAAATTCCCAATCAGACAAAAACTGTACCTAAGAAGAGAAACTATTTACTAAGTCTAAAAGTTCTTTATTATAATAGTGATCAGCATATTGACTACATTATGAGCTTTTTATTTTTCGATTTGTGATTGCAAATTTTAGTGCAACATAGTAAGACAAGTATAGACTGTAAAAAATTCTTTATCCAATTATAGTAAAGGTATTGACACCGTGAGTGCAGCATCTGCAAAATACATTTTACGGATGATACCATGAAATCCATTCTTACCGTACAATTTTATACCGTAATTTTCACAGTCATATTTTTATTTACACTGACGTAGTAATTTCACAGTAAATATTGCTGCAAAAACTACGGTATATCATTTTTTTCTGTTCCGTAGCATTTTACGGTGAAATTTGCAGGCACTTTACGAATTTTTTACAGTGCAGTTCTTTGGGGACTACTGATCAGCCGAGAACTTTTAATCGTACAAATCGACCTCAATTCAAATCTACATAGGCTTGCTTTTAAAGCAAATGTGTAAATTTTGTCCGTACCTTAACGTAAGCTCAGAAAAGTCATAGAATTCCTCCACTTAATGAAAAACGATGAATTTTTTCTGTATATCGTAATAAGAAAATTGAATATAAAATTTGTAGATTTTAAACTAAGTTTCGTAAATTTCTCTGGGCAATGCATACAATGCATCCTCAATACATAAAGCAAATTATTAATCACGATAAAACGAAGAAATTCACAAAATATACAAAAATGGAGATTTAAACATCTCAACTCATAAATGAAGTATCGATGCGCTAAATGATTATATCAAGACGATTATATGTTAAATGATTCTATGCATTATTATTACATAATTTATTATTACATAAACTTATAATAAAAAATTAAGAAGAAATGTTGGATACATACGTAAGTTGATGTAGTTTTATAGCGTTTTACATCTGGAATCAATTTTTTAGTATCTTCTTCTCCAAGCCGTTGAATTTGTTTGACATGATCTCCTGAAAATACGTCAAAATATTAATAGTATATATTAAAAAAATATGTATAATAACTAACAAAATACATTTATTAATGCTAAAAATAACAAATGATTTCATTTATGCTATTTAATTATATTCAT
Organism: Parasteatoda lunata; assembly: GCA_949128135.1. Lineage (NCBI taxonomy): Eukaryota > Metazoa > Arthropoda > Arachnida > Araneae > Theridiidae > Parasteatoda > Parasteatoda lunata. The sequence goes on along the minus strand of OX421974.1, from coordinate 46,457,182 downwards.
AATAAAAAAATTTTTTTTTACCTTCCTCATCTTCTTGGGTTTTCCATACATCGATTTTAGTTCCCCCTGGTGTGAGTTTTTCTTCAAACACCTTTTCTAATTCACATGCTGTTCGTACTTTTTGATATGATTTTATTTCAGCATCATACCAAGCTAAAATAGGTTACATAGTTAACATGTGTATCCTTTAAAGGAATTTCCAAAAATAAACTATATAAGTTTGATAATACTTAATAACACTTATAACACTTCGTTGAATTATAGCTTAAAGATTAATAATTCAAAAAAAAATTTCATATACATTAAGTTTTTTTATTCGTTTAATAAAGACAAAAATGCTTTTAGGTACCCTAAAATATGAGAGTAATAGATTAATAATTTTAAGCAAATAAAGCATTAAAATTAAAAAAAAAAACAACTTAATTTTAGGCAAGTTAAGCATTAAAAAAGCTTGAAAGATTAATATATTTTGCAGATTAAGCAAAAAACGTTTAATAGACACTAAATTTTAAGCACAACATGCAAGCCATGCAATTCTAGCAAAAACACATTATTTCCAAAATGGAAAAACATAATTAGATAAATGAAATATACATATTCGTGTACAATGTCTGCTGCATACTGTCATTATGAATACTGGATGTTTAAATCTAAGGTATTTACAGACTTATATATAATTGAAAATCCATGTTAAATGTGAAGTAAAATATCTGTTTATTAGAGGTAACGTATTAATTAACTGCTATAAAACATTGGAGAATCGTTAGCGAGGAAGGCGTGATTAAAAATGTCGAAACCAATTTGATTGCGCAGAGAAAGTGAGAAAATGGGAAAAGCGGTAATTAGAGACACTTTAAGGCTGGTCTTTTGAAGACTGAAAATACTTTAAAGCAATCAAGCTGGTCTTTATTATCTTATAATAAATTTCCAGTACGATACTTCATTCTCAATAGTAAATTTAATTTCAAATTTTTACATTAATTTTGTCTCACCCAGAACACATTGTTAGAAATTCCTTTGAAAAAATGGCTAAATAAGAATTTATTTAATTGTTATTTTACCATATTAAAAAAAACCAGTTAAATAACCATAAATAAGATGGTACACAAACTGTAAATTCTGAGAAAAACCGGTTATTTACTACTTTCACCTAATACGGTTAAACAACCGGAATTTTATCGCACCAACTAGCCCCCACCTACTGAAGTCACTTAGTTCCTTGCAGCTGGCTACACATTATAGCTGAGAGAGCTAATCTGTCAATCTCATGTCCGACAGAAAGGGGGTTCGATTCCCAGCGTTGACACCACAATATTTCCTCCAATCCCTTAAGCACCTGAAGAGTTAACAGTATCCTGCACTTCGTAATTTGTAACCTTGGGATATTAAAATACGAAACTCTCATTCAAGCTTAGATGACAGCCCCATAAAGCTGCTAAACTATCTGCCATGTCCAGTCTTTTTAACAATTTTGAAAACATACTAGTTGTAAATGGTTAAAAAAAACCAAATAATTTTGTATTCATGGATTTTTAACCATACAAGTTGTAAACGGTTTTAAAACCGTAAAGGTAAAAATGTTCTTTACCGTAAACTTTACGGTTAATTGGATGGACAGACTGCTGCCAGTTTTTTTACCATAATTTTGGAGAGAAAATTTCAATAGTGCATTGTTATTGAAACGAAGGGATAATATTTAAGCAGTTAATATAATAATCCAAAAAACTGAATATTAGAAAAATAATTTTATATAAATTCGGCATCGTTATTTTAATTTTAAAATTTTAATTTTTTTAAATGTTTTTATTCAAAATAATGTGTTATTGTTAGAGTTTATTAATGCTGAGTAAGATAAAAAAGCCATACCTATTATTAGATATCTGCCCCGGTTTTAGAGATGCTGCAGTAGTTGTGTTTCCAGTTATGAAATGTAGTGTCAACGTAGCAAATCCATTGACACAAGATCAGTGGTTTATTTGATTAAAAAAATTATTGAGCATAAAATCTTATTTGGTTAGTTTTGGCATTAGTTAAAAAGCTGTTTATTCAATATTAGAAAAATATTAAAAAAGACATGAGCATAATATTTTCAAATTAGTCAAGTTAAAAGCTCATGGTTTACTAATTCGCATTGCTACAGGTCTGAGGCACATAATATAAATCATAACAATACGATACATAAATTTACAAAATTTTCAAAAAATATCATAAATTTATAAATTTTAATTTTTAAGACATGAAAAAAACCTATGCTCATAAATATAAAAAAAAATTCAATAAGAATATATTACTTTATATTCGTTAATAAAAATAAAACATTAAAAATGTATAATCAAATATATTTAATATACTTTTTTTAAGTTTATACAATTATGAACACTAATTAAGTTACATCAATAAAAAAAATCTATAATTTATTTCTTCTATTATATTTTATTTCATGTAGAGATAAAACCTACTATTTTTAAATAAAATTTTAAAATCATCAATTTTACATTTGTGGTAGGTTAACTTCGTTTTTAGTAGAAGCATAGCATGCTATTACTGCTGCTATTTATATTCTTTCAAATATACTTACGCCTAGGTGAATTTTTCAGAACTACCCTGTAATCATCATGCCTTGGTCTTACTTCCAATGTTGTCCAACAGTAAGCCTCACCCATGCCATTTCGTGCAAAAACTTCAACCTTGCCTTGGTCATATTGCCTGCTCTTAGGAATGTCCAAATGATATATTCCATCATAAGTCAATTTATAGCGAGATCCCTAGATAAAAATCATTTAAGTGAATTAAATTTTCTTAAACGAGTTTAGAGTACAAATGAAGTGAATTATATTCCAATCTAAATTATGATTTGTTAAAAAAAGGTGGGGTGCACCAAAAACTATAGACAATTTTGTGTACACACAATTCTTTAGAAATTTTTTTAAAAAATGATATATTTATGTTAAGTGATGTAAAATTGGAAAGATTCATTTTTGCTCCCATTAGTAGAATATAGCAATATTGAAGTATAATAAGGGGGTACGGACTACAATTATCATCCTAACTAGTACAACAGCCCACTTGGGCGTTCTCTAGAATTCAATAAATGATCACATATTTTGTCAACTATATTCCAATATTATACTTTTGAATGGGCTATCATGCATTTTTAATCTTAATTTAAAATGCATATAAGCAGCCTAATCCCTCATATATTTTTTTTTAAATTTAACAATCCTGTGTGACTATTGAATACTTCTCATTCTGAGTTCTTTTACAATTATTTCTATGGTAGTAACATGCAATTTAATTTGTCAAAACATATGATCTTGGCACTAATTAATGGAACAGTGACAGTTTAGATATTTATATTTTACATTTACATAACGCAGCACATAAAAATATTGAACACAGCAAAGTTTTAATTACGTTTACAGAATTACAAAACCGCATTTACACTGTAAAAAATTCCGGATCAAACTATAAAGTACCGGTGCATCGTATGTAAAATTCATTTTTTCAGTAAAACATTATACCAAAATTTTGACAATAATACTTAGTTAATTAGAGTGATTCAGTGATTTTTGGGTAATCATTATTGAAAAAATTACTGTATATCAGATGTTTTGTTGATGTACGATACATCAGATGTTGACGCCCGGTGGCTGAGTCGTAGCGCTTCGCGCTCCAGTGCCACAGGTCTTGGATTCGATCCTTGGGACGGGCAAGGCTGACTCAGCCTTTCAACCCTTAGGTGGGACGATAAATGAGTATTAAATGAGTATCAAACATGCTTGAGAACTAAACACAGGGGGTTCCGCGTTTGGTTGACCTCCTAACCGGAACATCTGCTCCTGCACCCCAGAGCCCAAGGTCAAGAAAACTGAGATGGGCACAGTAGGCCTTGGCCCTCTATGGCTGTCGCGGCACTGAGTTTAGTTTAGATGTTTTGTTCCTTAACATGTTCTACTTAAAATTGATTTTACGGTAAAAAGTACCGGAACTCTGAGTGCCAGTACTTTTTACGTAATTTGGTCCAGAAGTCATTACAGTCCTTACTCTCAAGCGACCAACTATATTTTCTACAGAAAAAAAAGAGACTTACTGGTCCGATAGTGTTGCCATTCAAAATCCACATGAGCCTAGGTCTGGGATTTCCAATTACACGACAACAGAACTTGGCCCATTCACCTTCAGTTACGACTTGAGGTTCAGGTTTCATAATAAACATGGGACGGCATCGTTCAGGAGGAACTTCCTCTTCAGATACCACTCTGTAAATGTAATATTTAATAATTATACTTTTAAAGTACATCTTAAAGCCGCAATATTTAGTCACAGCAACGAAAAATTGACACTGGAGAACACATTTTTTTTGTGCCTAGTTTTGAATTAATTTTGTCTAATTCGGGTGTTGCAGTTTCAAATCCGAAATTAGTTTCATCCCTAAAGCAGCAGATTTTTCTAAAACAATTTTAGTCTGTTTTTGTCGAAATGTACGAGTTTAAAAACGTTCAGGAATTCCCGTAAATGCTGTGATAAACTACTAAGGGGTTTAGGGCATATCGTCAGGATTGATATTGCATTGGAACCCATTACCGGAAATGTCATCGTGCGCGGCTATGGGCGCTTGCCTACTGTTTACTGTTCAGAAGCACACGAAGAAGCAGTTTTAATAATAAAGAAGCGCCTCTAGCGGCATATGGCGACATTTCCGAGCATTGGTTCTGTAAAGTTGGAATCCTAATTATGTGCCCTAATTCACCACGAAGTTTGTTACAACATTTATGTCACCCCCTGTTTTATATAATGCTTTTAAACTTGTACGCTTCGACTAAAAATAAATTAAAACTATCATTTAAAAAAAAATTATACCTCGAAGACAGATTTCGGATTTAAAATCAGCTATACGAAAGTATCTAAGATTTGTAACCTTATGCAACAGGAAACGAAAGAAAATATATCGTTCCCCTGTGTAATTTGTTAAAGAAGAGAACTAACAAAACACAATATAAGAAACACACGATAAACATGATATAAGAAATACAATACCATAAAAAGCAATTACCTTTGCCATGAAGCTTCCATTTCAGCAATTTTCTGAACGCCAGTCTCCATAGATTTTGGTAGTTGTGTTCTATATTCCAATAATCTTTGAGCTATCAAATGAATAGATGTTTATCAGTAAAACTTTTTTCAGAGAAATTAACCATTTAGAATTATGCTTTTAATAGAAAAAGTGTCTTAATTTCATTAAATATTGTACGGAAGTACCTTTAACTTTGAGGGTAGTTTTTGTCATGTCTTCACCGTAGTCGTTCACGGCACGTGCTGTATATTCACCAGAATCCTCAGTATAAACGTATAAAACATCTAATGCGACAAAGCCAAAGTCATGTGTTGTCTTAAAACGATGACCTATAATTAAAAACAAATATCAATAATTGGAACTAGGAATAAGTAAACAAAAACTACTTCAGTTTGATAGTTGCATAGTCTATCATGATGCGAAGAAAGTATTTCGATAATTAGGAAATTGAAGAACTTATGATTTGGTTAAAATATTTCCAAAATTTGTTTTAAAGAATGTTTTTAAAACGTTTTAGTTTTAAGAAAACGTTAACTGTTTTAGTTTTAAGGAAAAAAAATTCTTTATAAACATTGTATAAAAATGTTTTTATTTTGTTTAAATAATAAAAATAGAGTAATAAAAATTATTTATAAGCATTGTATAAAAATGTTTTTATTTTGGTTGAATAATAAAAATAGAGTAATATATAACCTCAAGGTCCAAGAAGTAGCGTTACAAGATATCAGTCATTTTAATATATTGTATATTTCGAACGTATATTCAGTAAGTGAAAAAAATGTCAAAGAAAAGTATGCTTATCCGATGAATGTGTATTGAGGATAAAAATATAGACATAAAATCACACTAATAAGTAAAAATAAAATCTTATTCTTTATTTTTGTACGTATTTTTAGTTCACAGATGCAAATTAAAACAAAAGTAAACACTTCATTTAATTCAAAGTGTTAGAATGTAGCAGCAAAAGGTTGAGCTCTTATTTTGTTATTATCCTTGTCTAAGTTATACGATTTTATAATTTTAGCGTTTATTTAAATTGTCAAGATTACATATTTATTTGCTATATATACTTTTTTATAATAATTTTACTTTAAAAATCAGTACGCATAACCGGCACTAATGTACCTTTTAACTCCCATTCACTTTTGAATCGCATTACTTTTTTAATCCCCTAGAATCTATTCGTTTTAAACTAGTCAAGTCCCTATAGCTCGAAGTACCATAAATCTAATCTTAAGGACATGATTTCTTTTTATGAGGTTCCACTCTTTCTTACATAATTTATTATTAATTATTTTCAATTTTTACACCTTTAAACTCCTATTTTATAAATATAATTGGCTCTTTTATAAATGAAAATCTCAAAGGTAACAAATAGAACCAAAGAGTCACCACATATTTTGTCACGTTATTTGTGCTTTATACATGATATTTAGTTTTATTAATATTGGTATTGTGTGTAAATTATAGAGAATTATGCTATACTGAATTGACTATCTACGATATTGAGAGACAAAAAAACATTTTTATATGATATAAACGCGTTTCTTATTTTAAAACTTGATATTTTTTAGTCGAAAATATAATTAGTTCGAAATATTTAGATCTGTCTATGGTTTAAATGTTGCGTCAGTTCTATCAAATTAGAATAATCACTAAGTTGGTTTACATGTAAAATTTTAAAAAGAATGGGCATTCTTTAACCAAATTCTCCTTGGACTACAATAAGTAATATTACGCTTATTACACTGTTACAGTATTGTACACTGCAATTATTTGCTGATCAAATTACTGTAAAAAGTACCGGCACTCAGAGTGTTGGTATTTTTTACCATAAAATCCATTTCTGATATTAAAAAAAGTCTGATATGCTAAAATTTTTATTATAATAATTACGGTAAACTCACTGAATCTCTCTAATTAAATAAATGTTACTGTAAAATTCATTGTGTAATATCTTATGGTAAAATGGATTTTATGGATGATGCACTAAAAGTGCAGGTACAGTAACCTTATCAGGAGTTTTTTTTATAGTGAATACAATAGCAAAATTATGAATTAAATAATTGTTAAATTACTTTAAGTTCAAAAAAGGGAAAGCAATTCTTCGAAATAAAAAATAAATTGCAATTTGCGCAATATGGGAAGCAATGTGAATAAAGAACAAATAAAGCCACAAAACAGACAAATTTGTTTTTTTTGGGAGGGGGGGGGACTTAATTTACATTATCTAACTTTTTTTTAAAGCAACTCCTACCTGATTTAAGTGGCTTTCCATTATGATACCATTCAACTTTGAGCTTGGGATCATTAATTGGTGTCAGTTTGCATTCAAAGTGGGCACTGTCCCCTTCTTGTAAGTTGTCTTGAGGCTGAATCTGAGTTACGAATTTCGGTGGTTGAGCAACGAATTCTTCAGGAGGCACTTCTTGTTGTGGTGGAAAATCAAGCTCCCTCAGTTTATCTGATGACATGCCTTCCGGCAATTGACTGTCCATTATAATATCTCGCTTGCCTAAATTTATAACAGCAATTATTACATTTTAGTGAATGTGATATTTATGCGTAGAAAAATATAATTTTATAACAGCGAATAACGGTTATACTTTTTCACTAAATTATTCAATAATTTTTGTGAAATAAAAGTAATTTTATTTCTTTAATGTAATATTATTTATGTACATTTACGATAATTAAAGGAAAGATTAAGTTAAATTTAAGGATTTTTCTTCAATTTTTTAAGTCTGCTAGTTATTCAGTAAAATAATTTTTATTGCATTGCCGGCATAAGTAAGCGTTAATAGTCTTATTTAAAACATAATTACTAATTGTAGTTGTTGACGTATGCCTGTTTAGACAGAGGGAGTGCGATTGTTCTTGTTTTCCAGTGGCGCCATCTATGGCCAAGAATTCGACTTCTGCCACACCATAGGTCACACCCGTTTATAGGAATGTATTCATACATCCATTCATCCACAGATCGTAATTTTGACCTGAATCAGAGAACGATCGATCTCTAATCCAGTACCCCCAGAAGTATAGATTTGTTATGGGAACATGGAGGACTTTTGCGACTCGACAGATTTAACGTGCATCAGTCATTTTACTACACGGGGAGTCTTCAGCCGGCGGGGTTCGAATCCACGAACTCTTGGACATGGGCCCAGCGACCTACCGACTGGCCTATCCCGGCCCCATAATTACTAATTCAATGTGAAATAAAGCTTATGATATGTATTACAAAAACAAATGATAGACTTAGGGCCTTATAACGATTTGCCCTGTTTTTAAATTGTACTGGAGAAAATTCAAAACGAGACATCCAAAAATTCCTTTGTAAGCGGTAAGGCGTATCCATTGACTGGAAATTTTGATAACTTGTAAATTACATATTTGGAAACAATACTAAGGATTAATTAGATGTAAAAATATCACTTTTTAAGAAAGTGCGTTTTATCAATAAACATTGTCCTTCAAGCAAAAAAAAAAACTGAATATAAAATGTTAAAATAATCTAAAACTAAAAAAAAGGGATGATGCGATTTAAAATGTACGTACTTTTTATTTTTAGTACAGCTTTTGTTGTATCTTGTCCCCACTTGTTGGTTGCTTTACACATATATTCACCTGCATCTCTGGGGAACAACCAATCGACATCTAACACCACGAATCCAAAGTCATCAACTGTATGGACTCTAGTGCCTGCCATAAAGAATTTGCAAATCATTATACATAACTAAATGTAGAAGACAATTTTAAACCAAATGCTGAAGGCATGGAAACTCTTAAACTATTAAGTATTGGCATTTTGGATGACATTTGGAGGACATTTTTGATGGAACTAACTCGCATTTACGTTGCATGGAAAGGAAAACCCCGAAAACCTCCCATGGTTAGACCGACGGCAAAGGGATTCTAACCCATGATTCGTCTTACACTGAGGATATATTATGTTAGCACTGTGGTTGGTGAGAGCCTGGAGCAGAACAGCCAATGCTTTGATTCGAACCTGGGTCCCTCGTTTGGGGGAGTGCTCTATCGCTTGAGACACTCTGGTTTTAAAAAGGATTATTATAGAAACAATAAAACAAATATTTTGATATTTAAAACATTAAAATGTTGAAGATGAATTATTCCTAAAATTTTAAGTTATGTAATTTGCTTGCTTTTACCATTTTATAAATAGTTTAAAAAAATCATGTAAGTTAAACTTAAATTTTTATTTGCTTCAAAGAAGGGGATTGAAATATTGATTTAAAACTTCAAAAATAATATTCTCAAATGACATTCAAATTAGAAAAAAAAAAATCATTGTAAAAATAATGAAACAAATTTTTTAATACTAAAAATTATACAGTAAATGAATTTTGGTTGGTTGAATTTTGGTCATTATTACTTAACCAGTATCATCTGTAGAGAATGGTACTATCTATAAGACAGAATTTTAATGCTCTTTTTGAGTATTGTGCTATAGACGTTTTTCACTTTCTTAGATGTCAGTTCTTAAGTTATCATGCTTTTTAAGGAAAAAAAAAATGCTTCAAAGATAATCCAAATAAAAAATTCTCTAAATCTGCATAATTAAGTATCTCAAATCAGTTTTCTTAAAGTAAACAAGAGTTAGTTTAGCAATAAAAAAACACGAATAAATTAATAAATAAATTTTCATAAATAATAAAACATTCTCATTTTACAGAAATATCACATGATTATTTACCTGTTGTAAGAGGCTTTCCATTCTGGTACCACTCAACCCTCATCGTAGGATCGCCTACTGGTTCGAGTCTGCACTCAAAGTGAGCAGATTCTCCTTCTACCTTGCTCTCCAAGTTCTGTATCTGAGTAATGAATTTAGGTGGTAATTTTCTGTCATCGTCAATTATGACTTCTTCGGTTCTGTGCATTGCTTCTTCAAGTCTTTGCAAACTCTCGGTACCGGATCGCCATTCAGTTGGTAATTGTGGTTCCATAACGATTGATCCTTTAGCTGTATATACAAAAAGAGTACAAATGGTACAAATGGATGTACCATTCAACTATCAACGTTCAACTATATTATCAGATCTTAACACTTTGAGGCAGAATTTTTGTTAAACATATTTTTCATTATTTTGTTTTAATTCAGGTCAATATAAGTGAAATATTTTATATTTAGGCATTTTAATAATTAATGGTTATGAAATACAGCATGAAACATTGATATCTTTTTCTACCTTAAAGGTAAAATCTTCCTAAAGCGGTGCATTTCTAAGCAATATTTTTTTTTTTTCAAAATCGCACTTATATGCTGTTATGTAGATCTAAGAGAAACAGTCAATTATCAATCTTTATTTTTCGAAATCAATTATAGATAAATTTTTGAATTGGAATGAAAACAATTTCTAACTAGCTTTTCTGGGTTTTATATTTTAGTAAAAATAATTCCGATAATCTCCTAGATATTTAAGTAACTGTTAGAGTGTTTTTTAATAATTAATAAATACCAAAATACATTTTTACTTATAATTAGAGCGCAAGGAAAAAAATATACAAAAGGAGCACGTGTCTCCCATCAGCGTCAAAGGTTTTAGCGATACTATTGTACAAAATTGCAGCAATAATAATGAAGTATTAAAAAAACGCGTTCTTGTTCAAGTTGAACTATACAGTAATGTTTTCAAATTCACAAAGAATTAACACTATATTAAGTTTGTAGGACTTTTAAACCATAATAAAAATCAACGTGATTTAAATTTCTAATAGTGTACGTACAACACATTTTATTGCATAAAAATGGGGCTAAATTGCCTTTTGTAAATTACTGCTTGATTAACACTAGAAAGACTGAACATGCTATATATCCAAAAAGTCCGAAGGACTAAAGTGGTCTTTCCCAGGTTGTTCGTGTAGATCATTTCGACATCCAAAATCTTAAAATCTAATTTGTATTAATTGAATAAAGATACATTAGGGACTCTATCATCAAAATTCTATGGTATTTTATTCGATTTGGTCGATTTTCGATTGATTAACGTAAACATTTGATTTAATACGTTTTGTTCTTAACTTCTTCTAGGAAAGCGTTGCATCATCATAGACACACAGCTTACTTAATACAAATTTTGATTAATTACTATTAGTTGGAAAAAAAGTTAGATATATACGTGGGTTTAAATTTTAATTTGTTTTCTTTTACGAGAAAATAATTGATGTTTAGCAGTTTTCAGGTTATAACAAGTCGGAAAAAGTGGAGTAATGAACCGGCAGGGTTGTGTGGATCGTTGTTCAGTATTACTAGCTCGGTGTTCTGTATATTGATGTGAAGGGCAGTTGCCAGGTATATTCTTGCCCAGTATTCCCGAACCTACATTGTTGCTTTTTAAGATAAATGGTCATTGCCCAGTATTTCCAAAATTAACGTTTTTCTCTTATTTAAATAACATTGCAAGGTATTCCTTTCACTGACATTTTTTTAATTGAATATTATCAATAATTACCAAAAAAAAGATTGTTAAAGTAAAATTTGCGCTTTATGAAAAATTGTTTTATTGAATAAAAATTTATTTTTTAATTAATTAAATTAATTACCTTTTTTTATTTCCAATAATTAATATTTTATTTTTTTCAATTTGCAATAATTAGTTAGTTTAATAACTAAATGCAAAATGAGTGATATTTCGAATTTTTACCTTTAACGATCAGTTTAGCACTGACTGTGGCTTCTCCAAAAGCGTTAGTGGCTTTGCACATGTAAACTCCTGCATCTCTTCCAAATACGCCAGCCACTTCCAAGATTACAAAGCCAAAATCGTTTATTGTTTTGATACGAGAACCTAGAAGACATTAAAAGAAAGCATTGTTAACAAATATTTTGATTAAAACATGCAGTAGAAAATGTAAAATTTTTTGTAGTGTGTAGTTTTTGTGAAACTTTCCAGCACCTGTTATTAACGTTTTTCCATTATGATACCATTCCACTCTCATGGAGGGATCATTTACTGGGGTCAGTCTGCACTCAAAGTGAGCTAACGAGTTTTCTCCAAGGGTCAGATCTTGTGGTTTCGTGATAAACTTGGGTGGCTGTTGTATGTCAATGTCCATCCATTGTTCGGCGATACGAGATGAAGAAATATCTTCGAATCTTGCTATTTTTTCCATGCTCTCCATTCCCGCAGGAAGTTGTGTGTCCATGATGATACTACGCTTTCCTGGAATAAGTTAAAAGCATAAGGGTAATGAATTAAAAATTTACCCTAATATCGTCATCTAATATCATTTTTAAATCTTCTTCCTATATGACAAATAAAATCAATGAACTAATGAATACCAATGAACACTAACCGGAGCATTTAAGTGTGCATGTCGTTACGGCTTCTCCAACTTTATTAGTGGCTCTGCAGGAGTAAAGACCACTGTCTTCAGGATAGATAGGACTGATTTCAAGTACAACAAACCCAAAGTCATTTATTGTTCGAATTCTTGTTCCTGAAAATATAAATTAAAAGAATACTTAAAATTGCACATTGGTTCAGTGTCATAAATTCTATATATTATATAATAAATAGTGTTTTCAAAATAATACTGACATGCGTTTTAAATTTAGCTAATTTATATTAGGTATTTTCTGCAGAACCGTCAAGTATTAGAACATTGAAATTATAGGGTACCAATTTTAGTATTGAATAAATTATTGAAATGTCAGTTTTTAACTTTCAGGCGAAAAGTAATAGGATAAAACATCGAGATCAGCACACTTATTATTTTAATAAATAATTGGAGGATTTATATTTCTACGATTCTTTTTATATGTGATGATGTTCAGTTTTAAACCCTACATCACTTTGTATAAACTTTTTCTTTTAGTTATACCATTTAAAACTTCATGTTTCATAAGAATTTTTAACATTGATTTAGGATAAAAATTTTATAACATTCATCCAAATGCTTCACGAGCTTAAAATAAAAATTTTGCATTTCATGAAAAATAGTAAAATACTTCATAAAATAAGTCCAAGCACACTCTGAGAAGTAAGTTCTAAAGTTCAGCATTAATCCATAGTATCGGCACATTGACCCATAATACGCTGTAAATTTGCTACTATCTTTTTGAGATGTTAACTGAACCTTTTTTCCGTGAACGACTTACAAAGTAAGTCGTTCAGTCCTAACCATGTTTAAGAAGTATGATTATAGGGCTCAGCAAATCATAATATTAAGGTTAGAGCAAATTTGAATGATATTATGGTTCAACATGGTATAAACTTCAACAAAATCAATGAATAAATATAAAGTCAACAAAATAAATAAATAAATAAACGCTTCATCGTTAGTTTCACCTCTGTTATTAGTAGTGGATGGTGCAAAAGTGTCATTCATACTCAAAAAAATTCAATAACTGGTGGCAGCAAGAAGGAGAATGAAAATATTTTTCAGAAAATGTAACAATTCGTATTTGAAATTGAAATATTAAAACTATATTGGTGGCACAGGTAATATCGCCTATATTCATACTATTTAATTGGTAATATAGTATAATAAAGATAATAGCGCTAGTTTCATTTTTTAATTTGTCTGCATTACATATTCTTCCATTTTATAACAGTTTGTTGAACTGCCCCAATTTTGAGTTTACGACTATCAATGTTCAACTTCACAGAATTGTAAATTTGAACCGAATACAGAAGAAAAAGGATTTCCTGGATCAAGTATTGGGAGAAATTTGCCTTCGTGGAGGACTTTTTGATGGAGCTAACCTGCATTTGCGTTACATGGAGGGGAAAACGACGACCTTCCATGGTTAGCCTGATGTACAAGGGGACTCTAGTACATGATCCGTCTATCACTGAGGATATTTTGTATCAGCACTGTGGTTGGTAAGAACGGTGTGTGGAATTCGTATCGACCAGCCATTGCTGGAATCCAAACCTGGGTCATCTGATTGGGAAGGCGAATGTTCTATCCCTGAATACAAAATCACAAGATTTTGCAACCATTTACAACTAGCATAGTACTTTCTAAACCATAAAAATGAAACTTAAGCCAACATTGCAGTTGTGCGGGTGCTGCGTCATTTATGCATGGATGGTAGTTTCGTATTCACACTTGAAACTTTTCTTGTAATGAAGGAATGGAAGAAATATAGTAATACCAAGGCTGGGATTCGAGCCCCTGTTCAGCCAGTCATGAGATTTACCGATTATTCTTCCCAGCTACAGTATGTGCCCTGCTGCACGAAACGAAATGACTTTATTAGGTGGGATAGAATTCTGTTTGTTCAAACGTATTTGGAAAAAACAATCAATAAACGTTTTTGTTTCTCACACTTAATAGTTCTTGAATGACATCTTTTTTGTGGTTATTTCCCTGCTTTGGTTGAATAACATAAAATAACAATTAAAAAAATTGCTATTTAACCACTTCTGACGAGAAATTTCTAACACTAGAATGCAGATGGTGTTTACCTGCTTTGAGAGACTTGCTGTTCTTGAACCATTCAACTTTGAGATCAGGATCGTCTGTTGGAATGAGTCTAGCTTCCAAATGAGCATTTTCTCCTTCCCTCAAATCCGTTACATTATCCAGGGGAACAGTGAATCGTGGAGCTTCGAAATGTACATCTTCAACATAATCGGCACGAGATCTGTACAAGTGCTCTTCCAGTTCCATGATTCTTCTGTTGCTATCGGCCATTTCTTTTGGAATTTGAGGATCCAGAATAATCGATTTCTTGGCTGAAATTCCAAAACGTGAATAATTAATTATTTAAGAAAATTGATGCTGAATGTTTTAAATGATTAAATATTAACTTCTAAGCTTACATTTGCAAGTCAAAGTGGTCTTGGTGATATCGGTTCCAAATTTATTAGTTGCTTTGCACATATATTCACCACTATCTTCTCCATAACAGTATAGAATGTCCAAGATAACAATGCCGAAATCATGGAAAGTTCTAAAGCGATGGCCTGTAGACAGAAAACCACATCAAGCATCAATACAATGTTCAATACCAAGTAAAGTTTTATATTTCACTTTTTTTAAAATTAAATATGGCTTAGTTAATGAGACATAAAATTTTTAAATTTAATTAAACAGATGTGTCAAACAAATCAAAGACAGAAACAAGAGCGTCAAATATTTTTTAAAGGAAAATTAAATATTTCTAAAATTATTTTAAAATTAAAGATCTGCACAAACGAACTTATGAATTTTAAATCTACAGGGTGTTTATAAAGTCCCGAACCCATTTTGATGTTTAAAAACTCATAAAATAGTGAAGATATAAACAAACTTATGACATTTATTGATGGAATAACTCATATATTTTCCTTTTCAGGTTTGAATATCTTTACTTTTGTAAATATCGTCTGCGCGTGTGGTTAATTTCAGATAATTTCATTTTCCAGTCTAAATATCTGTACTTTTCTAAATATCGTCTGCTTATTAATTGCATTTTTCTCTCTTTTGTTTTTGGCAACAATTGCAATGTTATGTTTAATTTTGATGTGTTTGTTCTATGTAGTACTTTTCTATGTGATGTTTTATTCGAGCAGATATTAAGGAGAATAATTACACCACAAGAGAAAGCACAGATTTTATGGTGGTTCATAGAAGCGAAATCGATAGAACACAGAAAAATTTCAGAAGAATTTATAATTATAGGATTTATAAAGGAAAATGTTTACAGGATGATTGTGTCGAACATTGATGACCTAAAAGTCAGAATTACAACCGCAATAGTCTCTATGGATGCCGACATGCTTGCCGCTACCTGGCGTGAAATTGACTATCGACTTGATATTCTCCGTGCGACGAAGGGGGCACACGTGGAAGTTCATTGACAAGGGTCATGAAACTTTTTGAGTCTATCTAACCATTTATGTTATTAATTTCAATCTAACTTTATTATTTTATGAGTTATTAAACATCAAAATGGGTCCGGGACTTTATAAACACCCTGTATTTTAAAATAAACCTTCATTAATTTTATTTTTTAAAAAAAATAGCTACTATAACTTGATTTGAATTCAAGAAGTTTGTTAGTAGGAATAACCATTTTTAAAAAAATGAATATTCTAGATACTGAGCTTTAGATCAAAATTAGAAATCGCAATTTTTACATACCAGCTCCCAAGAGTTTTCCATTGAAGTACCATTCAATTTTCATGTTAGGGTCATTTATTGGAGTTAAATAGCCTTCAAAATGCGCACTTTGTCCCTCCACAAGACTTGTAATTTCTTTAATGTGGGTTGTAAATTTCGGTGCCTCTGTGATCTTAGCGTCGATTGATACTTGACTTCTGTAAAGGGCATGAGAGCCTTCAAGCTCTGCAATTTTTTCCAAACTTTGAGGTTGTAGGGTGTCTCGGAAAATTTTTCCATGACCTATTAAATAGTAAATAGAGACTTAAAATGTGAAATATATTCACACATAACTATTTACAATGCAAAAAAACTGTGTGACAAATTAAGGTATAAAGTACCGGTTCTGAGAATCCATTTTTCCATAGTCCATAAAATCCATTTTAACCGTAAAATATCATACCGTAATCTTTACGATATCATATATTTAATTAAAGTGTTTCAGTGATTTCACGGTAAATCTACTGTAAAAATTACAGAATATCAGATTTTTCATTCTTTATTATGTTCAGATAAAAATGGATATTGCGAGAAAAAGTACCGGTATTTTTTAACGTAATTTGATCAGAATTTTTTACAGTGTACTTTAGAAACAATGAAAAATCTTATTATAAAATATTTTTAATGTACGTAAAATATCATACCATAATCTTTACGATATCATATATTTAATTAAAGTGATTCAGTGAATTCACGGTAAATCTACTGTAAAAATTACAGAATATCAGATTTTTCATTCTGCATTATGTTCAGATAAAAATGGATATTGCGAGAAAAAGTACCGGTATTTTTTAACGTAATTTGATCAGAATTTTTTACAGCGTACTTTAGAAACAATGAAAAATCTTATTATAAAATATTTTTAATGTTCAAAATTGTCTCAGAACTTTCATAAACGCTTTTATTTTACTCTCTCAAATGTAGAAATGTCAGCATTTCTTCCAACCACTATTAAAACTTTTCATTTAAGTTTACGAATATCTTACAAACCGTGAAAAATTAGTCAAAGTTTTTTTTCCGAATATTATAATATAAAAAAAGAACTATTATGAGCTTTTTAATATTACATTATATAGAGACATTTGTGAGAGCATATAGAAATTATAGTTGAATAAAAATGTTTTTTTTTTATCTCCATGCTATTTTTTGAAAATGGAGAATAAAAATATTTTTCAAATGTTTTAGTTTGTGATCCGTTAATGTAGATATTTATGGTCATAGTTTTATAAATATGCTTCGCAAACTAGTGAATCACAAGACAGTTTATAAAAGTGGTACAATCACAATCTAGAAAATATACAACTGTTTTGAAAGCATCATTTTTTAAAGATAAACAAAATTTGAAATAACAAGGATGGGTGACTTATTTATTAATAATTGGGTTTTTATGTATAGTTTTAATGCATCAATGTTTAGAGAGGTGGCTGGGCGGCGCAGTTGGTTTGTCGTCGGCCTTCTGAGCCCAAGTCTGCGGGTTCGATCCCCGGCCCAAACACCGGATTTTCGGGATGCAGAAAATCCTCAGCGGCCATGTCGTATGATTATGCGGCATGTAAAAAATCCCTAGAGTGCCATATTGGCTCTTGGCATTTCTGGCAAAATTAAATTCCTAGTGCACTCCAGCATCCAAATAGAGTCTAGGTGCTGCCATCTAGTGTGACAGAAACTAGACGTCCAAAGAACATGACCAACGGTATCTCACCCAATGTGGTGGTCCTGAAAGAGTGGATAGCACCTCTGGAGAACGCACTAGGTCTGCTCATCGGGAAGACTGATTGTGCAGCTCATAGGAAATAAAAAATTAAAAAAAAAACGTTTAGAGATGTCGAAATACTTTTATACAGGTTTCGACTTACCTGTACACTGTATCGTGCAACGGGTAGTATCAGATCCAAATTTATTTGTCGCAACACAAACATACTCTCCAGAATCTTCCACGTGCACAAAAGAAATATCCATAACAACATATCCGAAATCACTCAGGGTCTTGATTCTTGAGCCTATAAACAAAAAATTATTTAATATTTTTTTTTATAAATAAAATAAAAGTTTGTATCTTTCAAATTTTTTTTTTTTATTATTTATTTATTTTTTAATACTATATATTTATAAAAAAAACTCTACCTTTTTCTACAGGGATGAACTAAGATATATCACTTTAAGTTTGAAAGCGCAAAAAAGTAAAAATTAAAAAAAAAATAATAATATTATCTGCAGCATATAGATCTAGAGAGAGCACGTGTAAATCACATTATATTACTTATTAAATAAAACCAATATTTTGCTAAATAAGGCTGTGAGTTTTTAATCCAAAAATGGTCATTCATTTATACCAGCATATCAAATATATAAAATTTATTAGCATATTGCGTGAATAGTCTAATCTTCAGTTATATAAAACTCTTTATTAAAACCTTTTTCGGTAATTTCATGTACTTTTCATTTTATTTCAAACTAAAAGTGATTAAATAGTATAACGCAAAATATTTATAAGATAAAAAAAGTTTATAAAAAGGGGGCTTTTATTATTTCATTTTAATTTAAATGTAAAAGACAGTCACAATTTTAAAAATTGTAGAAGGAACAGATTTTTAGTTTTATGATTGAAATATATATATATATATATATATATATATATATATATATATATTTTAAATTACTTTATTTTAATAATTTTTCTTCTTCTTTTTTCATTAATCATTGATATTTTCCATGTTTTCTGGATATTTTAAACTTATATATATATGCATGTATGGTTACTCACTGTGCCTCATAGGTACTCCATTATGGAACCATTCTATTCTCATGGCAGGATCTCCAACAGGTACAAGATGGCATTCAAAGTGAGCACTTTCACCTTCTTTAAGTCCTGTTAAACTTTGTAATTGTGTAGTGAATTTGGGTTTCTGTCCTTGCAGTTTATCAACACACTCTAAGTTAACAGTTATTTCAGCTTTTCCCCATTTATTGGTAGCTCTACAAGTATATTCACCACTGTCTTCAATGACAACACCCAGTATTTCAAGCACAACCATCCCGAAGGCGTGAACGGTGCGAACTCGGTGACCTGTTAAAGTTTAAAAAAATGTATAAATTATTCTTAATTAGCAGGATTAAAAATGAAACAAAATTTTAAAGCAGAAGAATGAATATAATTAAAAATGAGTTGGAAAGATTAGCATTTTCCTTTGGTACTATAGTCTTCAGTTTGTGTACACTATTATGTATTATAAATTAAAAAAAGAAGACTGTAATGAAAATTACAAACCGAAAGAAAAGAAGCTAAAGATTTTCAGGTTATTCATTATTCTATAGATAAATAACACTTTTCTGTTCTTCTTTATTTTTTTAAGACTTTATCATAATTTCATAATAAAATTAGAATATTTTTATTTTTAACAATAAAAATGAGAACTAAAAAATAGAATTTAATGCGCTTTAATAATTAAAGATGAAATTTGATAATCCTTCTATAGCGAAAAAATATTGTCCTGCTTTTATTTCTTTTTTTAAAAAAAGCTTGAATATTTTTATTTTTTAACAATAAAAATAAAACTGTTTTAATTTGTTCTAAGGTTAAAAGGTAAAATTATTCATTCCTCTGTCGATTAAAAACATTTTTCTGTTTTTTTGTTTATAAAACTCTTTCATAACTTCGTAATGAAATTGGAATATTTTTTATATTTTAGTAATAAAAATAGAAACTGTTTTAATTTAGTATAATAATGAAGGATAAAATCATTCAGTATTTGTTATTCGATCGATAAAAAATATTTTCCTGTTTTTTTTGTTTTTTTTTTCTTCAATTTTTTAAAGTTTTTTTGTAATTTCGTAATAAAATTGGAATATTTTTAGCTTTTAATAATAAAAATAATTTTTTTTAAATTTGTTGTAATAATAAAAATAAAATTATTCATTATTTAATTGATAATTTTTATTTTTTAAAAAAAAAAATTTCTTTCATAATTTTGTAATAAAATTTGAAGATTTTTTAACAGTATAAATAAAGACTGTTTTAATTTGTTAGAATAAGAAAAGATGAAAAATATTTTTTTTAAAATATGTGTTGCTTTTTTGAAAATACAACGCAATCACATAATGTGGGTAGCAATTACTAATTTTCTCCATAAATAAAATCAATGAAAAAAAACACCCAGATAAATTAACGATTCGTTTCTCGCATCAAAATCAAGTTAACCCAAATTTGATGTAAGAAAAATATTTATTTCCAAATCAAGCCAACTCTAAAAAATGTTGTACTAATTTATGTAAGGGTGTTCCCAGAAAAAAAGAGAGATATAGTGAATTATATTATATCGGTTTTTTTTTTTTTAAATACCATCAAAATATTTATCCATAAATACAAATGAAAACGGCTTGATGAAAGATGTTTCTAAAAATGAGATGAAATGGTTTTGAAACAAAATGACTTCGATAATATCAGAAGATACTACTACAAAGAAAAAAAAAGTGGTACTTACGTGCTTTGATAGATTTTTTGTTAAAGAACCACTCCACAACCATCGTTTGATCTCCAGCGGGAGCGAGAGTGGCTTCAAAGTGAGCAATATCACCTTCAGTAAGGTTTGTCAAGTTCTGGAAGCGAGATGTAAACACAGGTGGATGACCCTGCTCTTCTGTAGTTGCTAGGTCCGTTGGTCTCAGAAGAGATTCTTCGAGAGTCTGAATGCTCTCCAGACCCTTTTCACCCTCGGGATGAAGCGTGCCTTCATAAATATTTCCTTTAGCAGCACAGTGAATGGTAGTAGAGGTGAAAGCTTCTCCCATAGCGTTATATGCGCGACATGTGTAAACGCCACTGTCTCTGGCCCACATATCGGTTGACGCAAGAACCACCTGACCAAAGTCATTGGTTAGTTGGAATCGTGTACCTGAAGTAAAAGATAGATGAATGTAGTTTTATTATATGTTTTTTTTATTATAAAACTTTATACAGAATAACGCAGCATTGAAATTTATCTTGAACTCAACGACTTACATTAAGTTTACATACTAATAATGTAGAACGTTTAATGATTACTAAAATTGAATAAATTTTTTTATTATTAATGGGATGTATTTCAGTAAAAATATGCCAAAGCTTGATAAAGAAATTTTTTAATTAAATTTTAGTATTGAAACAATCAGTTTTGTGAATGTGTATACCACTATTGTTTAAAAAATTGCTTTAAAATAGATAATTGAGTTCGTGTATTAAGATACACATTTAATTTTGTAAATATGAAAACCAATAGAATAGGTTTCAGGAAAAAGCATCAAAAATTTATAAAAAAATGTTTTGCATAAAATTTAGGTTTTAAGATTATAAACAGTTAATTTTGTAAATGCGTGAAAGAACAGTGAATACAAGCAATTTAAATATTCTGCAATTTTAGTAGTCTGAATTGGTTTTAGATTATAAATGTTAGTTAAAATCACTTATTTCCCATTTTTAAGCTCCAAGTAACATTTCAATATTTTTTAAATTTGTCAAATTAACTTGATTATTTATAAATTTTAAAATATTACGCATTTATTTTCACAGTAAAAGCTGTATTTTAACTGTGCATCAATTTATACATATTATCTCATGCAGAGCATATAATTTACAGGGCACTTTAAAAATATGACAGCTCCTTACCGACGAACAAAGATTTTCCATTAAAGAACCATTCAATGCAAAGTTTAGGATCAGCAGAAGGTTCTACTCTGCAGTCTAATCTAATACCTTCACTTTCATTAACCGTATACTTTTCTTGTAATGGAACGACAAAGTATGGTTTTGGATATTGCAATTCTTTGTCTTCAATATGAGTCTAAAGGAGAAATGATAATTTTTAGTAATAATATCTATGTTGCCGTAACACACTTAAATGGTAATAGATAATAGTAAATAGATAATAGTAAATGGTAATAGATAAAATACTAGAAATGAAGCTTTTGGAAATCATATTTACTTGGTATTTAGAAAGGTACATTTCTTCAACTTCACGAACTTTAGAAAGACCTTCTTGACCCATAGGATGAGTTGTTCTTTCAATAACATATTCATTATCTAAAATGAGATACATTAAAATTATATGCATTTATAATATTGACATTAATTGTATTATATTAAACAAAAAAATTATTTTTTTCTTCGAATAATTGAATGTCAAAATTAAATCAATCAGGGAAACAGGACTTATTGGGACTTAAAAGTATCTAAAGTTTGATTTAATTTTCCTGACCCAATAACAATTTGCTACTTCTTTACAAGAAAGATGATTTGCTATTAATCAATTCTTGAATGATTATGTGATGGCTACCATTTTGAAATGCTTTTATTATTATTTTTAGTTACTATTATTACTATTTTGAGTTAAGCAGTAACAACAATATATACTTAAGACAATGAAGTTAAATAAAGGTATAAATTGAGTCTAACGTAAAATTAACAGTGGACCTCTTGGAGAATGCTGATCCTGTATTTACTTAAATAAAGCAAAGTTCTTAAGGGTTTATTTTGTCAAAAAAAGTTGAAAAACTTCTTTAAAATGTTAAAATAATCACATCAAATGTTCTTTATCAGGAAACAAATGTGCTTATAAACAGCCTGCAAACGAAAAACAAATGTGTGTAAAAATTAATGAAATACCTTTAATAATTTTCAACGATCCAGTCGTAACAGCTTGTCCTTTACTATTGGTAGCTTTACAAGTATAAACTCCAGCATCTTCGGCTAAGGTATGAGAAATATCCAGTGTAAGATACCCAAAATCTTTGCTTGCTGTGAAACGTGTAGCTGAAAAGAAATCAATCGAAAATGATGCATTAAACGAAAATTTTATTTTATGATACAAAAAAAAACATGAATAATTGTATGAATTGGTCTTTCAGCTAGAGCTACATACCAGCCGGAAGTGGTTTGCCATTGAGCAGAAACTCAATTTTAAGAGTAGGATCCCTGTATGGCTCAATCCTGCATTCGAAATGAGCTGGTCCACCCTCCTTCAATTCGATGTTGTTCAAAGGACTAATGAAAATGGGTTTTTCGTATAAAATGTCTTTTTGTTCTGGACCTGTAAGCTGTGTGGATTCAAGCTCTAAGATTTTAGGCAAGCTTTCTGGATGTTGTGATCTATAAATGATGCTTTCACGATCTGCAAAGGACCAAAAATAGGTTTGTGCAAATATCTGTCTTTGAGATGAAATTAAAGTAAACATTTAATTCAATATTAGGGCTAAGATTTTTTGTGAAAATTTTAATATAATATATTTTAGCAATTGAAAATTCGCATAGTCTAGTTATAAAGCTAGAATACCTTCAACTTTCATTGAGCATGTTGTGATAGCTTCTCCAACTTCATTAACTGCTCGGCAGGTGTAAATACCAGAGTCATCTGGTCGAACAGTGACAATGTCCAAAGAGACGAGTCCAAAATCACATGTGGTTCGAATTCGTGTGCCTGTAACGAGAACACATGTGTAATTGAAATGAAGTTCAAAGCAAAATTTTATAAGGGTATAAAAGAGGAGCGTATTAAAGATAAGCAAGATTTTACAAAATTGCACAACATGGTGAAGCAATTTTGTTTGCCAAACTTAGTTCTATTCTATATATTTTACCTTCTTATTAAAGAATCTTACTATCGTAAATTGTGGAAATTTTGAATTTCGCTCGAATGATGATAAAATTTAAAGAATTTCTTCGTGTAAATTGACGTTTATTGGACTATACTAAGTAGAAACTGTAAATGATGACTTGTAACAAAAGAGAGTGGCGATACTCTGTTTTAAGTATTTAAAAGGAAAAATGTACAAATACCGGTATGTCATTCACGACATTTATTATTTTAGCAAATGCTTAACATTCAGACCAAAACGTTAATCATTAACCATAATATGCATATAATTTTTAGAATTCTTCTTTTTAGAATGGTGGAATTAAAAACATCTAAACCAGTTTGATTGCAGAAGCAAGTAAAGAGGAGTTAAAAGATGATTATTTTAAACATTTTCTAGTTTAATCTTTCAATTAAACATGTTAAGTTCTTCTTAATTCCATTTTCTCAATGAGGATTCGTTAAATTTCCATAGTATATCATTTTATTCCATGTTTAAGTAGTAAATTTTGATCACCAATAAGCTCACTTCTTCTACTTCATGTTTGGTAAACAGTAAGTAAGATCTATTTAGGGTGCTGATTCCAAAACCCCTTGTGTATAAACACCTAAACTAGGTGGCACTTTATTGTTTCTTAAAAATACAGCTTATTACATTATTTTATAGCTTATTACATTAATTCAGAGTAAGGCCCTCTGTTGATGAAACATACGGAAGTTTTGGTAAACGATATAAAATTACTAAATGATGGAAATCATGAGTAGAAAAAGATTTAGATAACTTACCACAAACTAAGTTCTTTCCGTTCTTATACCATTCAATTTTTAATTTTTCATCATTGGATGGTTCTACTCGAGCCTCTAAATGAATATATTGTCCTTCAATCAAATTATCATGGCTGACTAAATGTTCAGTAAAGAATGGAGCTTTGGGTTGAGCTGGTTCAGGCTCCGGAGCAGGAGCGGGTCCCAATTCAAACTTCTTCAGCTGTATGTAAGCTTCTGGATGTTGGCTTTCTCCTAGCACTCCACCTCGAGCTACGCAAAAAATACACAAATAAATAAAATAAATTTTAAAAAATGTTAAAAAAGGGAAGGAACAAATTTTTTATTAGAGTAACCAACTATACATATGTTGAGACTAACCGTTTGATAACATTTGTCTTGCTTTATCTTTATAAAAAATAGTAATTCTTCAATAAGAATTTCTTCTTGATACAATAAAAAGAGGAAGCATTTTTTTCGAATCATTAAGATCATATTTTCGAGATTATGCCTACCCCCATATTTTGACGCTCAAAATTCCAAGGCGTCCAAACAAGGGCATGAATAAAGAATGTTTTCGTGACTAGCTTCGAAACTTAAAATATCGTCCCCTCTAACTAATTAACATGGTTAAGGAACCATGAACTATTAGGCTTAACACTAAGTTCTTGAAAATCAGATTATTGGAACAAAATATATTCAAGGTGATATCTTTGTTTTTCGCGCTGTTTATTGGAAAATAAAAATCGGAATCATGGATTTTTTTTACGTAATATTTTGCAGAATAAATTCATTCCTTAAGTGTTTCTTGTAGAAAACTTTGCAATGAGATTGGGGTACAATAATTGTAATAAGAATGAGATAAAATAATTGTAATAAGATTGTATGACAATAATGAATTACCTCTTACAACCATTGATGTTGAAGTTACAGCTTCTCCAGCCTTGTTTACAGCTTTGCACATGTATACCCCAGAATCTTCAGCAATAGTTGAGGCAATGTCGAGTGATACCATTCCAAAATCATGAATATCT
Source organism: Parasteatoda lunata (assembly GCA_949128135.1). Taxonomy (NCBI): domain Eukaryota; kingdom Metazoa; phylum Arthropoda; class Arachnida; order Araneae; family Theridiidae; genus Parasteatoda; species Parasteatoda lunata. The sequence continues at coordinate 46,431,587 of OX421974.1, read as the reverse complement.
CTGAATCTAGAACCTGTAAAATAAAAACACGATTTTTAAACCTACAATTAAGCAAATTTATGAAATCAGTATTAATTTGAATTACTATATTAAGAAAATAGTCATTTTCTTCCTCTGTTTTCAATAATTTATATGAATGATATCAGACACATGTAGACTGAGTGGAAATTAAAGGAGTGGAGTGCTTTAAAAATGTCTCAACGTGCAAATAAAATGTATAATATGTGAAAATTCAAGTAAATTCAGATTAATTTTATGCAATACTTTTATTTCCAACTTGAACAAAAGTGGCTTAATTGAATTTTTAATTCTTTAAACTCCAGGACATTATTTCTTTTGTTGTAGAAAAACATAACGTTTTTTGTTCAGCAATTAGAATTTTGGGCACAAGACAAAATATTTCATTCTGAGGAATTTTATAAGAAACGGAACTGCATATCAGCTCAAAGTTGCTTTTTATGTTGAAATATGTATATGTTATGATGAAACTGGTAAATATTAATATTTGTCAACTACTTAAAGATAAAATATTATTAATGATGACTAAGGTTTTGCTATTTTTATTTGAAAAAAAAAATCATATACTTCTAGAATTTATTTTTAACATGCTAGAAAAAAAATAGATAAATGATTTGGAGCAATATAGAGATAATCCACATTTTTCCAACGGAGATAATTTTGCATTAGTATTATATCCAAATAAGTGCAATGCGTTTCCGGAATTTTCACTATATAACTACAGACATAGAAATATCTGATAATTAGCATTAAAATCATCGTGTTTTCCCTAAAACTGCTCTTAAATCTGTTTAAAATGTGGCTAATCATTGCGATTCCCTGTGCCAGTCATAGTAAATTTTTATAAAACTCACCTTGTTTAAGAGCTACTCCATTCACAAACCATTGGATTTTGAGATCAGGATCACCAATGGGTACAACCCGTGCTTCAAAATGAGCTGGCATTCCCTCACCCACCTCAGCTGGTCCATAGAGTGGCTTGATGAACACAGGCTTCTCGAAAGCCTTTTCTGGTGCTTCTGGAAGTGGTGCTTGTTTGTAATTCTCCATTTCCTGTATTTTCTCATAGCCTTCAGGGTGATGACTTTGAAGTTCAATGAAAGCTTTTGCTGAAAATGAATTGATAGTTTAAAAAAATTTTATTTAAAAAAAAAACAACAAAGTGTTCCTGAGTCAACATTTAAACCCTTCTTTCTCGCTCCCGTGAAAATGACGGGTTGAGCTTTCGCCCTCTATTTCTCGCTCTCGTGATATTCCCCGACTGGAGTGTTCAGTATTAACGCGCAGATAAGAATAAAACTAATTCATTTCTTTTGCCCGGAAAAATTTTTATTTCCCATTGTTCACACCAGATGGCAGTACCAGGATAGTTAGTTTATTTTAAACTAGACGTCAGCACTAATCAAATACGTGCATAATATACGTGTTTAAAAAAATCGGCACTTTTATGACCGTTTTCTTGAAAATTAACAGATCGTTAAGGGGAAAGTTAAAAAATAGTGTTTCTTTTTTTAGCTACGTTTGAATTCAGACAAAGCAACAGTGAAAGCCAAATATAAAATAATAAATTAGAAACAAAGATTTAAAAAAAAAAGTAAAAATAACTAAAAGTAAAAATAAATCTTTTTTAATGCAAATTAATAGCGGAATATTTATTCAAATTAAATTCAATTCAAATTAATTTCAAATTAAGCTTTAAAAAATCTGATTGTTTTATTAATATTGAGATTAATATTATTGGACTGTTTTTAACTTCATTGAAATTAACATCATAATACTTAAAGATTATTCAGATTAATATTGAGATTATCATTGTTAGATCGTTTTTAACATTATTATGATTAACACAATCAAATTCCTTTTAAGATTATAGAAGAAAGTATACCAAATACAATTCTGTAACACTCAGCGATTAAAAACGCATCAATTTTTAAAATGAGATAATTACTAAATAAAAAATATCTTAATGCTTCGTGTATCTTAAATTTTAAAAAAACCAATCGCAATTTTTAATTTGTTAAAAAAATTAAAAAAATATTGAAAAAGATAAAGAAAGAAAAAAAATATCAGAAAAAGTATAGTTCATTTTTTTAATGCATCCGGGGGGAATTGAGCTTTCATCGTTTTATTCTTAAGAATATTGAGATTAAAATTATTAGATTGTTTTTAAGACTATTGAGATTGGCATCATTAAATTGGTTTTAAGATTACTAAGATTAATATTATTAGATTATTTTTAACATTACTGATTATTGTTTTATTCATTATTATTCTATATATTTACAATGTACCGTCATATAGAGAGTGCTATAATCCTCAATCAGATTTATACTTACTTTGCACTTTTACAGATGCAGTTGTCACTGCTTCTCCTAATTCGTTATGGGCTCGGCAAGTGTAGATACCGTTGTCATCAGGGCGAACGTATTGAATATCCAAAGCAACGTAACCAAAGTCGTGAGTGGTTTGATGACGGGAACCTTGAAAAGATTTTAATATGGTATAATATTCATGTAACTAATGATGATGGTCTGATAGATAAATAGATTATTTTTATCATTGGTTTATAAGAAAATTTAGAAGCAGATTTTAAACTAGATTCTGTATTTTAAAATTGTGATACAAATAAATTTTTTAAATGATTTATGAGATTTTAATATGAAAAAATGCATATAAGCATTTAAAACTAAAATTAATGTACACAAAATTAAAAAAAAGTAGTAAGGGGTAAGTGTTCGAAAGAAAAAACTATTTACAGAGAAGTGCTTAATAATGATAATTTATACACTTTAATAGATATTTTCTAGAGAAATAGTTTATATTTTTTTTGATAATAATGAAAAAAAAATCTTAAATATTTTACTAATATATATAGGAGGGGATTAAAAAAATTTATCTTAAAACTGTGCTAGTTGTATTTCAGAAAACAAAGTATCATAAGGGAATTCATATTTCAGTGATATCCATAAAGACAGTAAAGCAAAGCTAGCAGCAGTTGCATTAAATTGGCAAATCAAGAATAGTTCTTAGGGCCAATTTTATGTGAGCCTCCTGTATTATGGTATTTATTTATTAGAAATACTAATCATAAATATTCAATAAACCACTTTCAAATTAAAGAATTTAAAGTAATACATACTTGGCTGTAATGGCTTTTCGTTGATAAACCATTCGACTTTGAGGTTTGGATCTCCTACAGGGATAAGCCTGCATTCTAAGTGGGCACTTTGACCCTCAACCAGTTCAAGATTTTGAAGAGGAACAGTGAATACTGGTCTTTGGAAGGTTCTAGTTTCAACATAATCAGGTGGCCTCTGCTTGGATAAATCTTCTAAAGCTTGAATTTTAGCGAGACCATCAGGATGATGGGTATCTGATATGACACCTGATCGACCTGAAATAATTGAACCATAATAATCAGGAAGAGTTTCGAGACTTTAGACATAATCATTTCGGAAAATTCAACTGAATAATAAATCATACATTTTATTTGTTATAATTTTATATTTTGTTATATTCAAAATGTAACACAATAAAGAGCGGTCTATAATCACCCCTTTTTTTATATTTATTTCTTAAATATTTTAAGAAATTAGGAAGTTAGACTCTATACATTAAAGGTCTCAGATTTATAAGAAAAAGGGAGAAAAAAAAAGACGTTATGTAATTTTAACAAACCGGTATCGATGTCACTAACAGAAACGCTGGTAATGAAATAATCGAAACAGGATTATTTGTCAAATAAAGCTAATACGTTAATCTAATCAGAGAGAATTTTTCAAATATTATTCTCATTTTTCGTAATATGTGACACATAATGTAGGCTTCATTTAGGAAAAGGCTTATTTTTACAAGAATTTAAATAGCACTTAATTATGGGAAAGGCTTAATTTTAACAAGAATTCAATTAAAGGCTTAATTTTGAAAAAGACTTTAAAAACATATGTAAAAGGCTGGAAATGTAGAGCAAATTATATTTTTTAATCTTGAGGAGTATAATTGAATGGGAAGCAAAATTTAGGTGACAAAATATTTTATTGAAGGCCTAAATAACACGAAATATTTATTTTGAGGTTAAAAATTTAACTATATTAACTATATATTATATTTAATTATATTTAAAATAAATTTCATTCAATGAATATTTTAATAAATACAAGTGTATGAATCATTTCGGAATTTTATAACAACTACACTGTAAAGAAAAACTCTTAAATTAACGCAAAATCTGTCAGTTGGTGAGCCAGTATAAAATCATTTATTTCACAAAAAATGCAGTTATTTAAAAATGGAAGCCAGTTTTTTTTCTAAGCAAACTTCGTTATTTTAAAAAAAAAAACTGTAATTTTAGCAACAAAAAGGAACTCTGCATTTTACAAAAACTCATCCTTCTAAAAGTGTCTGGCTAACTAACTTATCAAATAATTATATCTAAAGACAAATAATAATCAGGTAGAATAAATTTGATATTAAAGTTGAATCGCAATTTTATCTTTAGAATGTTCAAAACAATAAAATAATCGATGAAAAGTAAGAGCAAGCATAGAAAGAAATCATAAAATGATTTGAAAAAAAAAGGTAAAACTATTTTACGGTAAGCATGGAAATAACTAGAATTTGAACTCACGATCTTAATCCGTTATGATTAAGGTGAAAAACAGAAAAAAACCATTTCATGAACAAATCAACATTGAACAGTCAAATATACGGTTTAATTCATCACAAAAGAGAGAGAATTTTCATCAGAGTAACAATTTTTTAAATATTTTATCATACGTTCTTAAATTTTATTGGCATATCTACTTTTTTTTAAGTGAGCAAAACTTTTGAGGCAAAACCTTGTTTTGAAATTTTTAGATTTTTAACGTCAATTAATATTTGTATTTTATTATTTAAAAATACAACAAATTGTGAAATTTCCTGTAATGGTGTTTCTTTTCTTTTGTGGTGTCTCAATAGAGTTAACATGAACAGAGATGAGCAGATGAGAATAAATTATATGGATATCTTTAAAACGAACTATCATGTCATGAAATGAACCACATCACATTTGTAAGGCATATCCATAATGATTATCCTAAATATTCATTATTGTTTTATAAACATCCATAAACAGTAGTTTTTATTAAAATTAAGGATTTCAAAAACCTATATACTTACTGTGTACACGAACGTTCAGGCTACTAGTAGCCTCACCCAGTTTGTTGGAAACTTTGCATGTCAGTTGACCAGCATCCTTAGGATACATGTGGCTGATATCCAATGCAACGTAACCGAAATCCAGTGTGACATGGAAACGAGATGCTAAAAAATACAGATGCAAGAACAGAAGATGAAATGTATATTAAATTATGCATTATATATTAAAATAGATCATAATTAAAATATATCATAATATGTCAAAGGCAGTTCAAAATCTGACAGTTACAAACCTGCATCGAGAGGTTTTCCATTGAGGAAGAATTCAACTTTCAGTTCGGGGTCATGGGCAGGCTCAACTCTGCATTCGAAATGTGCGCTATCGCCTTCAGTGTATTCGGTCAATCCTCTCAACTCCGAAACAAAGTATGGTTTGCAAATTGGTTTGTCATCTACTTCGATCGGTTGGTATTTTGTTTGGCACTCCAATTCTCGAATTTTTTCTAATCCTTCTGGATGCTGTGTGTCATAATAGATATTCCTTCGAGCTGAAACAATTTAACAATTATAATTAATTTTAACATTTTGTTTTCTTAAAAAAAAAACATTAAATTTTAAAAAATTAAAATTATTAATTCGAAGAAATATTTCGAAATTTAAAATTTATTAAAAATTGGAAGTTGAAGAATATAAAAATAATATTAAAATTAACATTCTTTATTTTTTTTATTGGCAAGCACTGAACATTTGTTCGTCGCCTTGGAAAATGCCTGAAGTGATGATCTATAACGTTACCCAGTGCGCACCTGTGAACTAAAGTCACGGAGACGAGCAGCATTATCCACGCCACACTGCCACAGATGCCCGTTCATAGAGTGGGCCACATTTAGTATTCGAGCCCCCCCCCCCCCTCACCATCGGCTATGCTCTCAGATACACTGCCTACTCGGGCACTTGGCCGGCAAGTTAACATCATAAAAGCTTTAAATTTGAAACTAATTAAATTAGTTACTTGAAAAAAACGTTAAAAAATAATAAGATTGCTATAGTTAATACTTTTTTAAATTAATAAAGAAGGAAGAATCAATATAATTGACAATTTAAAACTGATTACAATTCATAATCTTAAAAAAAAGACATTAAAAATTTAAATTTAATAAAATTTATAGTCTAAAAATTAATAAATTTGAAAATTCTAAATCTATGTAGAACGAAAACTAATTTCCTATTTTAAATTTTGTATAAACATTTCATCTAACTTTAGGCATTACAGAGTAACTTTACTAGACAGGTGAATTGAAGTTTTTGAATAATCGTTAAGTTTTAAATTATCAATTTTTTCATCGAATTTTAAATAGTGCAGTATTTTGTTAATTATAAAATATTTAAGGAAAAAGAAATTATGCGGACGTGCATTAAACATCAAATCTGTATTAGAATAAGAAAAATATTAAAAACTCATTAATATATTACATCTTAGTTTTCTTCATTAAATTTAAAATTTAGTCTTTTAAGAACTTCATGATTTATTTTTTTCACGGAATTTATGCAACAATTCTCGATCATCTCTAATCACATATATTGAATTCCTCATGCAAGGTGCTAAATAAACAAAACCAAACAACAAAATAGATTATAAATATTTTCTATTAACAGGAGATGGAATTTTAATAAAAACAAGCTTTGATTTACCAAAATGATATTAACAAAAGTTGAAATGTTGGTTCAGCAAATAAAAATAAATTGAAAATAGCGTAGTATGTATACAATATTTTGTGTACTAATCTTTTAAAGCGATTACGAAATTTATTTAATGTAAATTATTAACCAATTTTAATTTTAATGAAATTTATTAGAATATAATATTTCTTTATCATAGGCTGAGTTGAAGAGTGTGTTCAAAACAAGCAGAATATAGTAAAATTTACCGAGTTTCTGGCTGTTTGGGAACACAATACTCTGTAATTTTTACCAAAGCACTTTGGTAATGGTTTTGGTATTATTAAAAACGAAATACAAAATTACAACGCGTGATAAAATTCTGTAATTTTATCACGATATCTTAGAGCATGAGCCTGAAAAACATTTATTCGGTATTTTTTACTTAATACATGGTAATAAGAACTATGATTTTGAAAAAAAGAATTTCCAGTAAATTGTTACTGTACGAACCTAAAACCTACCAATGAATGGTTTTAAATACCATATTTATTAGTTATTATTCCCAGATTTTAGTTTTTTTTTTTTTTTTTTTTACCAAAGATGTCATTAACATATGGTGCGGAAATTATACCAGAATTTTTTCTCTGTGTGTGCATTTATAAAATGGAACTTTTCGTTAAAATTTTAGAGCACATGATTTAAATACTTTAACTGAATAAAAAATAGTTCTTACAATCTTGCAATCACGTTTTTCTTAAAACTTTTTTTTAACATATTTGTAAAAATTATATTTAATTCTTTAAACTAAAGTGTGCATTTTTAACTATGTATCTTTTAATTAACAAGTAACAAAAAATATTTAAAAACTAACTCATGAATACAATAAAAAAATATTTGCAAATATATAACTTCATGATACTTTAATAAGATAAATAAATGAAAACATTCGTGTAAATAGATCAATATTTACCTTCAACTTTGACAGAGCATGTCGTAACTGCTTCTCCAAGTTCATTGAAAGCTTTGCACATGTATGTTCCACTATCTTCTGCATAACTGTAAAGGATATCCAAGGCAACGTATCCAAAATCGTGAACGGTTCTAAAGCGATGACCTAAAGACAAATAGCAATTTAATTTACCAGTAATTGCATTTAGTTTTGAACATAGAATTTTAATATTAAACAAATATTTGTAAGTCAAAGCATATATATATATATATATATATATATATATATATATATATATATATATATATATATATATATATATATATATATATATATATATATATATATATATATATATATATATATATATATATATATATATATATATATATATATATATATTATATATATATTATATATATATATATATCGAAATTTCTTCTATAAGAAATATTAAAAAGAAATAAATAATATGATAAGTGAAAAGAAAAAAACAAACTTATTCTATAGAAGAACTAATCGGATTGAACCATCTAGTGTTCAAATATTTTGTTTTTATTATAATAACTAACATTTTATCTATTCCATCACGAAATTAATCGGATTAAATCATCTATTGCACAAATATATATATATTTTTTTTACTGTGACTAAAATTTTGTAAGTGAGTAAAACTTGAGTTTATTTGTTGTCTCGTTATTTATGCATTCTTTTATCTATTCATTTTTGCGTTAATTTGTTTGATTATGCTCATATGTTCATTTATGCGATGTTATGCTTTCATTTATTGGATTATTTTCAGCTACGTCATATGTAATTATAAATAGAGAATTTATAAATCTCGTTATTTATACGTTCATTTATCTGATAATGTTCATTTGCTCATTTATTTGATGTTTTGCGTTCATTTATTTTATCATTTTTTCAAGTTTATTTGTAATAAAAATTATATAGAATTTATAAATCCTGTTAGGTATAAGCAAAAAAAAAAAAATCCAATTTATAGCCAATTCTTTATAGTAGGTAAAATTTTAAAAACTTCACTCACTTTCCCACCAAAAAAAATATTTTTAAAATAAAATCAGTTTTTTTGGTAAATAATCAAAATGAATTCCTTTTTATATTAATCTCAATCCCAAAATAAATTTAACACAACATTACTAGAAAAAAAAATGACCCTATAAAGGATAAAAAGTTTTTACAATTCCACAAACTCACCTGCTTTAATTTCAATTCCATTGACATACCACTCCACTCTTAATTTGGGATCGTTAACTGGTTCAAGTTTGCATTCCAGATGAACAGGTTGCCCTTCTTGGATATTTTCTTGACTCTTCAAAGGAGTGATGAAGATGGGACGAGTCACAGGTATGACGATTTCTTCAGGACCTGGACGGTATTGTTCTTCCAAAGCGCGGATCTTTTCAAGACCTTCTTCGTGTAGCGTATCAGTATAAATAGAACCTTTGGCTAAAACGAAAAGTCATACATTTTTAAAAGAATTTTAAAACTCAGAGACAGGACTGTAGCGAATGATTGATTTTCTTTTTTTTAGAGGCGGGAGGGGCAAAATTACTCGACTCAAATTCGCTTTAAAATGCTCAAGTTGAAAAAAACCTCTCAGATTTTTAATTTTTTCATATTTTATATTTAATTAGTATTTTTTTAGAATTCATTTTAAACGATGGATTACAATTGATAGAAAAATAATATTTAGTTTAAACCTCTTGCAATCACCTAAAGACTTCAAACATATCTGCTTAAAAATAATGCATTAATAAATAAACAGTAAACGAAGTAAAAAGTTATATTTTTAGTCAAAAAATAATACTTTGTATTCTCAATAAATCAAAAATTTATATAATTCGATGAATTTAAAGTTAAATAACGGAAAAAGAAATGCTGTTTTTAGTTACGGTGACGAAAAAGCAATCCTTTCGCAAAAATCTAATTTGTTAAAACACAAATACAAATTTATACAGCAGTTCTGTTTACGCGCATCAATCCAATCAAATATGAAAGCAAAAAAAAAAAAAAAAAATGTTATAAAGCCTAATTTTTCATAGTAAAAAACAAGGTAGCAGTAAAATATTTTCTTCAGTCAGCCAGAAAGCTATGTGAAGAAAAAAAAAATCAGGAACAAAAAAAAAGCATCAATTTACCTAAAATTAATATCTCGATTTACCTGATAAAACATATCAATTTACCTATTAGTAGGCCGACTTTTGTGCTTTAATGCAGCTTTGTCTGGGAAAGGCGAAAAGAAATTCGTCCATTGGCAAAATATTTATTCTATCAGCCTTAAAAAAAAAAAAATTCAGAAACAAAAGCTGACCGAAAAAATTAATAGGTTAATCTGACGATAAGCCGTCTAGACCTTCAAGGTTTTGGAGGGCAGACTGCACCTCACCCTGCTCGCAGACATCAAAAGTTGAAAAGTAATTATAATTTGGGTATACATATTTGTTTTAAAAATATGGCTTTAGGAGAAACATTTAATTTGTATAATCAAATCAAATATAATAGACTAACCTTGAACATTAATTGAGCATGTGGTAATGGCTTCTCCAACTCTGTTAGTAGCTTTGCACATGTATGTACCAGCATCTTCGGGAAATACGTACAATATGTCAAGAGCAACATAACCAAAGTCAAAAGTTGTTTTAAAGCGATGAGCTGAAAATTAACATAAAGTAGCAAATTATAAATGTGTAATTTGATTATAAAGTGAAAAACATACACAAACAACTATATAAACAATTTACAGACTCTCCTTAATTAATGAAACTAACCATCCACAAAAACATGTGTGCAGTTATTAATGAGGGTATAAATTAATTAAATATAACAGTGTTTTACTAAACTTCTACTGTCGAAAAGTTCATTTTTTAATAAAATAAAAAATAAACCTTTTTAGCTATTAATAAACATACATTATTATTTAAAAATTTTTAGCCGTAAATGCATAGAAGTAAAAATGAAATGACTCGGTTTCATTGGAAATCTGTTGTGAAACCATACAACCTCTCAAAAGTTTACTAAACCAATTATGTACAGAAATATATACATAGTTAATATTGTGCAACCAACCCTCACAATAAAAGATGAAAATGCTCTATTGATACTTGAAAGCAAGGTCCTCAGAATTATCTTTGGTGATAGTGACAATGAAGTATGGAGGAAACTATACAACTTTGAATTATACAAGTTATACAAAAATGATGACATCTTAAAATCAATCAGTCTAAACAGAATAAGATGTGCAGGCCATCTGCTAAGAATCGATTCGTGCAGAACTGTCTTAAAAGTTTTCAATTTCACTCGTCAAAATGCCAACAGACAGGCCAAACAAATTATGAACAGACTGTTTAGAAAAGACTTTCTTGTAATTAAATTAAGCATCCCGATTGCCAGCAAAAGGAAAATCTTCTACAGAAGGTCAAGGCCTACCCAGGACTGTCATGTCATTGATTATCGTGAATATTATATAAAACAATAAGTATTTTTAACAATTTAAGTACCTGGTTTTATTGGCATTCCGTTGTGGAACCATTCAACCCTCATGGTAGGATCATTCACTGGTGCTAAGGTAGCCTCCAAATGCGCACTATATCCCTCGACTAAATTGTCCAAATTGTACAGAGGTCTACCAAAGTTAGGTTTGTCAAACATTTGTTCCGGTTCTTCTGGTCTTGCAAAACGGCTGTGATCTTCAAGCATTCTAATCTTTTGTAAGCTGTCCGGTTGCTGGGATTCCAGAATTAGGCTCTTCTTAGCTGCAAGAAAAACAAATTTGCAATGTTAAAAAATCATAATTAGTGTATTAAATTAACACGCTTGATTGCATATAAGGCACTTGTAAAAATGAACTAAGTTTAAACTTGTTCTTATTATACGTCAGACAACACAACAAAAACTTTGACTTCCTTATTAATTAAAAAATTATAAATAAACTACTCAAATGTTTAAGTTAAAGAGATAAAAGCGAAGTCTAGTAAAGAGTTTAAAAAAAAAAAAAAACATCAAATCATCGCTAAAAATACATTTCAAGAGTAAAGATTATAAGCTAAACAAATAGTAAGATCCTTTCCCCTTCCGCTAAAAACAAAAATATCTGAAAGTTTCTAAAATATACAAAATATATTTGAAGAAGAAAATGTATTCAAATACCTGCAACATTAATTCTTGCTGATGAGGATGCAGTTCCCAAGCAGTTAGTCGCTTTGATTGTATATTCTCCAGAATCTTCTGCATTAACAGACAAAATATCCAGAGCAGCGAAACCAAAATCAAACATTGTTCGGTATCGAGAACCTAGGAATTAAAATGAAAATTTAACAAAAGCCATAAACCAGATTAGATATTTACTTTTTTACACTATTTCCATTCATTTACGGTCTGAATAATCTCAACCTTGTTTTATATATCTCTACAGTATTAAACAGTATGAGGTGCAGATCCAATTTAACTTCAAAGGATTTATTGCAGTTGAAACCTAACAAATCTCTTGAATTACATTTACAGATCTTAATAAATAATTTAAATAAATATCAGGAAATAAAAAAGAATGACAAAGATGCATTTAATAAGTATCTTGATAAATATTGAGTTAATAGTGATTTGGATGGTACAAAGAGTAGAAATGTAAACGGGGTTACAAAATTTAAGTAAGGTGATTAAAAGGTGCGTTATAAACTTCTATATAATCAAATTTAGATGGGGCTACATTTTCTTTTTTTTTCCTGATTTTTTTCATTTCAATTTTCCACCTGTGTTAACATTTCGTCAATTCAAGCATTTCTAGAGTAGATTTCGTGACCACTCTTTCATGGGCACCATATCAGGTGGCCCAACGTTGCTCCCACAGTAAGGACAGATAGTACAGAAAATGAAAGAACATCCATGCCTCTCCCGAGATTCGAACAAAGAAGCTTCTAGATGCAAGGCCAGTTCTCTGACCCCAACACAGTTCGATCGGCTGGTGAGACATAACGGTTAAACATAACTTCATGAGAAAATGTTAAGCATAATCAAATAAATATAGTTGATTAACCCCTTGCCAGTGTCCAGTTCGGGCAAATACTACGTGCAGTAATTGTGATGCGCGAACTGACTTCGGGCAGGAGAAAAATTAACGTTTCTATTTTGTGAAGCCAGATCTGAGTTCGTTTCTACTTTAGGATACTTAGTTCACTATTTTCCTAATAGATGGCATTAGTGGTCCTAGTTTTTCACCGATTACGACTTCAATCGAGGGAAGGAAAATGTGGGTGCCTGTTCAGATAAACAAAGACACAAGCAAGATTTGTAAAATTTGAAAGTCATATTGTTGTTATTTTATATTATATTATACTATTTATATTATATTTAGCTTAAATATGTTGTTTAATTAGCTCTAAATGAATAAGATGTGTGTGCAATCTATTACTTCTTCATGTGTATGTAAAAATTATAAATACAGTAGTTATTGCATTTAAAATTTTATTTTCGTAATAAAAAACCATTTTCTAGTTTTTATAATAATATAAAGAACAAAATTAAACAGTTAAAAAATTTTTTTCCATTTTTGATCAATTTTTCTGAAATATGTTAAATAATAGAAATTATAAAATTTGAAAGTAATTATTGCAGTGAATAAACTTTTCATACCACTAGGAAGAGGTTTCCCGTTGTAGAACCACTCAACTTTCATCGTTGGATCAGGATATGGTTCGATTCTGCATTCCAAGTGGCTGCTATGACCCTCTACAAGTTTGCTTGGTCCAGACAACGGAGTGACGAACACTGGTCCGGAAGTTACACGGGCTTCTTCAAATGTTACACGTTGATGACGACTAGCATCCTCAAGGTATTGAATCTTTTGAAGTCCCTCAGGATGTTGAGTTTCTAATACAAGTGAGCTGCTTCCTAATTGATTAAAACATATTAATATTAGTGCATGTAAGAGAATTCAGATTTTTATAACAAAATGTTAGGTACATTTTTTAATTGTATTAACATTAATGCTTTTTTACCATTTTTGAGCACAATTACGCTTTGTTGTGGTATGAAAAATATGATATTATATTGTTCGTATATAATATTAGAGCACGTTCGTGCATGGAAGAAAAAAATATGGTGAAATTATAGTGAAAAATACTATATGGGTAATAAAAGTTTTGGTAAAAAAAAACAACAACATAATTCTGATTATAAAAACCGAATTATAAGTTATTTAAACCATTCGTTTGATAATTTTCCGTTCATATGGTAACAGTTTACCGAAAATTCTGATTTTCAAAACTATAGTCTTCTTTACTTCACATTTAGTAAGAAATACGGAAGTGAAAAGTAAATTGAACCGAATAAAAGGTCTTATGCCATGCTCTAATAAAATTACCAAATTTTATTTCATTCATTGAATTTTAATGCAGTTTATAAAACCATATTTAATTGTTAATTTTACCAAAAGCTCTTCGGTAAAAATTACCGAGATTTTTGGTGCTCCGACAGCACGGTAAATTAATCATTTTTAAATAGTTTGGACCACACCTTTTTCTTCAGTGTGTTCGCACATAAACATGCTGCAATGTATGACACGAGTACTAAGAACATTTCCGCAGTTAGAGATTGTTCGTATATTAAGAACAAGAAAATAATAATAAAAAATGAAGGAAATTTATTCCTTGGAAATTAAATTAAAGGAAATATTAGGGGGAACAGAAAGTAATGTCGTTTCGGTGCATTTGGTATTTGTTATCAAGATTTTATTTTTGATCAGTAATGTATTCACCCTTGTTAGCAACAACCATTCAATGCCGGATAAAAAATGAATTGAAATGGATCGAAAAAAATGAAATGGTTTTTAAGACTAACGAATATTTAATGCGCCAAAACGACATTACTTTCCAGTCCCTCAAATAAAAAAATAAAGGAAAGGAAATGAAAAAGACTCAGCTAATTTTTTTAAGTTCAATACGAAATGCTTTGTATTTAATACCTCTAACAGCTAGAGTTGCTGAGCAAACAGCTTGGCCAAGCTCATTTGTGGCCTTGCATGTGTATGTTCCGCTATCTTCTGGTTTGACGTAAGCCAAATCCAAAGCCACAAATCCAAAGTCGTGGGTTAAAGTTACTCTTGAGGCTGAAATGAATTTCATACATTATAATAGCCAATAGATTGCTCAATACTTATAACAGTTAAGTTTTCTAATATATATTATATTTTTTCTAATCTATTTAAGCGGAATGTTTACCTGGCATTATTGCAATTCCATTATGAAACCATTCCACTTTAAGTTTGGTATCACCAACAGGAATGAGACGGCATTCAAAGTGTGCACTTTGATTTTCCATCAGCTGTAGATTTTTCATTGCTTGAGTGAATACAGGTGCTTGAGTAGTAACTTCCTCGATGTATGAAGTTCTTTGATGTTTCTCTTCAAGTTGCTTGATCTTTTGGAGACTGTCAGGTTGCTGTGACTCCAAAATCAGGCTGCTCTTACCTTAATGATAAAAATTAAGTAAGTTATGTAGGTTTTTGTGATTTTAATTTAACTGATTTTGTTATGAAAACTATGTATTTTCTTAGCGTTGATTCTGTTTTCTGTAGTTTTTATAAGGATAACGTGTCTTAAAATTATTTTGTTAACCATTTTACAAAATTATTTATGATTGTACTATTTTATTAATCAACTTATGAAATTAAAAAAAATAAAGAAAGTAATAGAAAAAAATATAATCAACAAGTACAATAGAAACTTAATAAATTGCAAAACCATTATTTGTTATTATATCAAAATTAGCGTTATACGAAAATCAGGAGAAGAAAAATTTTATGAGTTTCTCTTACTATTTTACTTTTTTGTTTACTTCCTTTTTCGTAAAACGACGCATTTTATGCGAATAATCCTGACAAATTTTTAATTGAAAAAATTACAACGTGCAGTTAAGATAATACGTGTTTAATCATAAGAAAATTCACCAGTACAAACTTTGCTCAAATAGGATGAGAAACTGTACAATAATACTTACTTTCATCTCATTTATAGTATTTTTACAAAAAAGAAAAAAAAACGTGTTAGATAAAATATAAGCCAAATTTCGTCAAAGATGAATTTTCTTTGGATTTATTTAAATTTTGTCAATGACGGATTATATTTCTACTAAAAATAAAAATTATCTTACTGTAGCATTTGAGTGTAGCAGATGTGACTGCTTCCCCCAATGCATTGACAGCTTTACAAGTATAGGTGCCAGAATCTTCAGGATAAGCATACATGATGTCTAATGCCACGAAACCAAAACTGAAAGTCTGAACAAACCGTGTTCCTGCAAACAAAGCAATAATCATCGTTATTATTGGTTTTCTGAATATTTGTTACATTGTAATTTAAATGAACAATTTTGTATTGGGAAGGACTAGAGATTTATATTTATTCACCTTGCTTAACGGGTCTTCCATTATGGAACCACTCAACTTTCAGTTTAGGATCTCCGACTGGAATAAGCTTGCATTCAAAGTGCACTCTTTGTCCTTCCTTGATTTCTACGTTTTGCGGTGCCTTTGTAAATATGGGAGACTGGCTAGTAAGTTCCTCCTGGTAAGTATCTCGTTGGTATCTGTTGCAGGAAAAAGATAATATATAATTTAGGGAAATTTCATAACAAATCAAAACTGCAGTAAATGTTAGAAGTTGAATCATAAGCTGCAAAATGAGTGTTTGATATCTGATAGATATTTTCAAGTGACAGTAAAAAATAAAAATTTTATATGAATATTGCGTGAACTATACTCACTTCCAAAAGTTAAGTACGGAACAGTAAAATGCGATTGACAAGAAATGTAGCGATTTTGATTGACAAGAAATGTAGCATAAAAGTAGCAAATATGTTTATTTGAGAAACAAAATTAGATGCTGGCGTGTATTGGCATATGTCAGCACCCTTCATATTTACACAGTTGTATTTATGTTTGTTACAAGGTGGTCAACCAGTGCGTCCAGTTATCGACATTCCTCTTTTAGATCAGTTTTCAAATCTGTGAGGGTTTCTGGAGGGAGAGACCGAGTATAAACAACTCAGCCTAGGACATTCTAAAGATTTTCAATAGGATTAAGATCTAGTAAGTAATCTGGCCACTCTGTATGCGCAATCCCCTTATTCCCTAAATAGTTATCGACGATGGCAGCTCTCTGAGGATTTGCGTTGTCGCTCATTAAAACGAAAGTAGAACCAACTGCTGCAGCGTACAGTTTCACAACTAAACCTAGGACTTCATCCCGATACTGTACAGCAGTTACAGAACCCCGTCTATAGGTGTGGAGGTCGGTGCGATGGCCCATTGAAATTACTATCCAGGCAATGATGCTTCCACCGTAGTATGAGTGATGTTCTGTGGTTTGAGGTGTGCATATTGTCCATTTCATCGGATTTAAAGCCAAATCTAGACCCGTCCGAGAACATAACGTTGCCCTAATTGGAGACAGTCCAAATTAAACGCTCGCGGTACTACTTTAATCTTCATTAGACGGGATGAAGAATACTAACTCATGGTACCCGGGTTGTATTCTGCTTTCATGTGTAGCCTTTGCTTAACAGTAGCGGCAGATATCGTCTTAATGGCTGCTGAAACTATAAACGTCACACGTCTTGAGTTCGCCTTCGATCCCGCTTAGCTGCAACAGCAATATATCGATCCTCCGCGGGGATTTTAGACCTTTGACTACCGGCCACGGGTCTTCGGATAATCGTTTATCTTGTTTGTCATTATTTTCATAATTGCGAACCCTGCATACATCTAACACTATTTGATTAAAAAACTTCATTTGCTTCAAAAATATGCAGAGGAAAATAAAATTCGATATCTTTCAACCTTCTAAAAAAGAGCAATCATTCTTCTAAACTTTCCTGAAGTGAATGGGAAGAAATAAAGTAATTTGAAATATAAAACGTAAAGTTGCCAACGGAAACTTTCGATGGCAACTTTAGATAGGGGTGGCATTTTTACGTTTATATTGTTTTATACTGTAGTAACATCCTCCAAACATGAAATGAAATAAGTTTTCTACTTTTTTTGTCAGATAAGAATTTTTTTAAAACACTTAAAAATTTTGTTGTGAAGAACTAAAACATTTTAAGTCGTTTTCAACCGTAAGATTAGGCGGAATCAGTGATAAAAATGGTACTAAAGAGCTGAAATGATTGAAAAAACTTATTGTTGAACAATGTGGATGCGTTTATTTGAAACAGTCATGTTAAATATAATTGGCATTCTAATTTAGAAGTATGATAACATTGGTCAAATATCAATCTTTATTTAATTTTTTAAGTGGTGACAGTCAAGAGATGCAATTTATCACAGCATTTGTAATATTAAGAGTAAATATTGTTTAAAAATAAAAAAAAAGAATCATTGAATAAAAACTAGGTTAACTATCTCTGAATTTCTTTTACCTAGGTTTGAAAAATTTGCGTTTTTTTTTTTTTTTTTAAAAAGCAAAATTATCGAAAAAGTATAATACCTTGAATAATCTTCCAAATGCTGAATCTTTTGAAGACCTTCAGGATGCTGAGTTTCAGACAATATAGATGATTTTCCTAATTAAAAAAAAAACAGGATTTACAACATTAACATAACATTTTAGAAGTTCATCTATCATAAATTTGATTTTTTGCTTTAATATATTTCTTCTTGGATGCACTTACCGGCGCATGTTAAAGTAGCTTGAATTTCTGCAGTTCCAACTGTGTTAACAGCTCTGCAGGTATATGTTGCAGTATCTTCTGGAACAACTGAAAGAATATTCAGGGCAACGTATCCAAAATCATGGAATGGTCTGTAACGATGTCCTATAAAAAGGGTAAAACAATTTTTAAAAAAAAACCTGTGCTTTTACTGTAATTAATGATAAATTTGTGAGTATTAAATTTTGTATCGAACTTACCAACGGGCAAGGATTTTCCGTTTCTGAACCACTCCACCCTTAAAGAGGAGTCGTTGACTGGCTCCAGTCTGCACTCAAAATGAGCGAGTTGGCCTTCATGTAAATTCAGGTTATTAAGCTTGCTCAAGAATTTGGGTTGGATTTTAGCGGATTCTTCAATCCAAGTTTCTCTATGATGACGGCTTTGATCCTCCAAATATTGAATTTGCTGAAGTCCTTCTGGGTGCTGGGACTCCAAAATAACTTGGCTTCTTCCTGTAAATCATTTTATGGTTGTTCAATACACTCTCAGAAAAAAAAAATGGTTTATTGTTGAAACATGATATTGAAACATTTAAACAAAATTGCTGCCATTTTAATAAATAGTTAAATTTAATAATGTTTCTGTTCAAGTTTGAATTTTAGTACTGTGCAATCATATCCAAGAAGGGTTAATTTGTTTGATAATATAGTTTAACTTGGCACCTTATTAAAGTTGCAGGAAATTTAAGTAAAATTATGGTTCAGCTTGGTACAAAATTTTTAACAACACATAAAAAGATTATCTAAAATTACCATTATGCATGCAAGTAAATGATAACAGTATAAAATTATGTTTCTTTTCGATAAAAATCATTCTATGATATACAAAGCAATTGTGCTATAACTGGAATATTTGTATAATTAATATTTTTCGTAAATTAATAATTAATAAAATATTAATTTAAAAAAAAACTAAACAAATTATATTCTGATATATTTTTAATAGTAAAAAAAAATTAATTACTATTTAATATTATTTTTATTGCCTTTTATATTACATTTCACTTTATAATACTTTGGATGTCCAACGGTTTTACGAATGTATTTTATTTCTTTTTCATGTACGTCGTATTGGGGGTTAGGAAAAAGCCATTTTTACCGAAACTTAAAAAAAAAACAGAACATAAGGCCCCATTACTTATCATTTGAGGGTTTTATGAACATGCTAAAATCGAAAAATTTAAATTACACATTAGATTATTTTAGCTGAAATTCGTTAAAAGAGTTTAAATGTCAAATGAAAACAACAGTTTCCACTTTTAAATTCATTACCTAACCGATTGGAAAATTTCTTTCCATATCTTCTAATGTTACCATTTAAAAATTGTTTTTTTTTCCTTACTTCTGAATTATATCATAGCATTATAAGCCATCATCACTCAAATTTACTGTATTTTAGTACAAAAATTACTTTATTACATACCTGTACATTTTACAGTACAAGAAGTTACTGCTTGTCCAAGACTGCTTATTGCTTTACAAGTGTAAACACCATTGTCTTCTGGGTACACACTCAATATGTCTAAAGCGACATAGTCGAATTCGTATGCGGGTCGGAATCGATGTCCTATGAGTAATAAAATTTATTAGGATCCACTATATTATCCACTATTTATTTATTATCCACTATAAATAAGTGGATACAAAAATAAAGAAATATTTATAGTTTGAAATAACACTTGAACTACATTGATACAAATACTTAACACTTAAGTTTATCATTACTTTTCTAAGCATCACAATAATTAAACCATATACTATTACCTTCTGGTGTATAAAAATTCTAATTCTAAAGATGAGTTCAAATATTTTATTTTATTTAACTTGCTTCATTCGATTTAACTCGATTAATTTTGAAATTAAAGCAATTTAAAATGTTTTAAAGCTAAAACGAAATTTCCAATTTTTGAAAAAGTTGCTACTTGTTTTATAATAGGTAGTCACTGTTAAAAATACTATAACTGGTCAGTAGCAAAATTTCCCAATTTTGCTCTATAACTAGTCATTAAGTGAGCTCCGTCACAGGAAATTTTGCAGCTCACTCCACGCGATTCTACCGATACTGTTCGTAAAAAGACTGAAAAATTTTATCGGTTTTTATCTTAAAAGAAATGTGGAGATATTCCTTCCTTTTCTTTTTGTAATACAATTTGGAGTAGAATCCAAATGTTTTGAAAACAAACTTTTCATTTTAATAATATTTTCCTATGCTACAACGACAATGTTTTTGTTACTTTTTCATAAAAATAAAACTCCGTATACAATACGCATTTAGAAATTGAAAGTTTTATTGGTGCGCATTTCAAGCAGAAAGATTAAACCCACATTCAGCAAGAATAATTTCAAAGTTTGTAAAAAATCGCGGATTCCATTTTATTATTCTTCAAGATTTTAACTTTCTTATTATAGTTTAATTTTCTGATAGAAATATTCAAAATATTTTTTTTAAAAAAAATTTTATTAAATAAAAATAAAAAGTTACATCACATGAAAACTATGAGTTGAATCAATAGAAAAATTAGTTGTTAAATAATAGTAAGTAGTAAGAAGTAGTAAGCGGGCTTCAAACGCTCCGTATCGAGAAACTAATCTCACTGAAATGTGCATATAAGTAAACAGATTTGCTTTTTTTTTAATAATACAGTTAAACTTACCAACTTTGAGAGGGGCTCCGTTAACAAACCACTCAATTTTCATAGTGGGATCACCTACGGGAGACAGACGACATTCCAAGTGGATGTTGGACCCCTCAATCGTTTCAATATTGTGCAAGGGTTTCGTAAAGGTGGGAAGTTGCGTAATAACAGTCTCTTCGAACTGATCTCTCTTATACCGGCTTGAGTCCTCCAAGTGTTGTATCTTCTGAAGCCCTTCAGGGTGCTGAGTTTCCGAGACGACACCACTCTTACCTACAAATGACACGTTAACATAACTTAAAGAAACATTTCACTGAACATAAAACTGATAAAGATAAAATAAGATTTTGATAAAAAAAAACACGGTTCAAAAAATTGGATTAATTTGGAAATGTAACGTTACAAAAAATAAAGCGCGCTTGAGTTAATTTGTTTCGAGTTTGAAAGTTGTAAAAAAATACACCTAAGATAGAAAATGAGGTTATGTTTTGCACCAAAAATAACCTTCGTCAATAAAACTCAATTTCAACTTCTTTTAAGTCTATAAAATAAATCTTATATATATCTCAGCAATATTTTTAGTAGAAATCGGAAGAAATTATTCACACCTCAAATACACTTATTTGATTAAAGTGCAGAAAAATTAAATGCACACCTCAAAAACAACCTCTCTAAGTTTGTTGCTTTAAGGTTGATTTCTCTCAACCTCAAAACAACCTAAAGTGTGAGCAAAACAGCTTCATACACCTACATTGTTAACCTTGGGAGGTAATTTTTTTAAAGTTTAACAACTTTAAAATGTTGTCAAGGAAGTCACTTTCAACTAAATCTCAAATCAATCGTAACATTTTATAAACAACCTCAAACAAGCCTCAAAAACACCTTACAGTTTTGTAGGGCTATGTGTTAAGACTTAAAAGCAGAATTTTTATGAAACATATTTTTCATAATTTTTCATTATTTTGTATAAATTTAGGTCAAAATAAGAGAAGGATATTATATGTAGCATTTTAATAATTTATGGTTATGAAATACAGCATGGAAAACCAGTGTCTTTTTCGGCATTAAAGGTAAATTCTTTCAAATACGCTCACTTCCAAACAATATTTTTTTTCAAATTTGCAGTTATTTAGATATAAGGTAAACCTTTATTCATGAAGGAAACTTTTTTAATTCACAAAATCAAATTTTTGAATATGAACAAACAATTTTTTTTTCAAACTGCTTTTTTTGCATTTTATAATTTAGTTCAAATACAATCCCGATAATCTATGTTTTTTTAGTAACTCTTACATTGTTTTGAAAATTGACAAAAACCAAAATATATGTTTACTTGTAATTAGAGCACCAGAAAAAATACATAAAATGGACACCGGTGTCCCGTCTGCGTCAAAAGGTTAAAAAATATTACAAATAGTTTGATTGGTGTATTAATCCTTTGACACAGAATCTTTCATTAAACGTAGTTTTCTTAGTTTTTTCTTTATTTTGTATTAATTTAGATTTAAGAAAAATTGTGTATTTAACATTTTAATAATTTATTGTAATGAAATAGAACATGAAACAAAGATGTATTTTTCTGCATTAAGGGTAGAGTCTTTCAAACACCGCTCACCTCAAACAATATTTTTCAAATTTGCACTTATTTGCTGTCAATTATATTGGAAAGAAATAGTTTTCCTCGTTAAAATTTCTTTAAGTCACAAAATTTTTTAATATTAAGGGAAAAAAATTCAAACTATTTTTTGGATTTTATATTTTGATACAAATATAACCCAGATAATCTATCAGATTTTTTAGTGTCTCTTAGATTACTTTTATAATTAAAAAAATACTAAAATATATTTTTACTTGGAATTACAGCGTCAGAAAAAGTGTATAAAAGGAACACCAGTGTTCCATTTACGTCAAAGGATTAAGAACTATTTACTAGTAGTTTGACAGGTTAATTAATTGAAAACCAATTTTAAAAAAGCATGATATACTATTAATTAAGTATCTAGCAGCGTCTTTTTTAATTATAGTATTGTCAAATATTAAATTATATTTAGATTTGCTCAAAAAATAAATAAATTCAGTTTTCTAAAAAAAATTTATAAGCAGTAACAGAATATTTTCATAAAATTTCTTTTTTACTATATCACTGACAAAATTAATTAGCATTTTGTCAGTGCTCAGTTTGATCAGCAATATATCATTAAATCCAGTTTTCAATGTAATTCGTGGTACATTGTCTTACACTGAAAAATGGTAATATCCATCTATACTTTTTTCTTCTAAATAAAAACAATTTGCTTCTAAATAAAAGCTTTAAAAAAGTGTTGATAAAACCTAAAGTCAACAGTAAATAAAAAGGTATTTTACGATCGAAATTTTGAAACCAAAATATTTGTGATTTATTAAAAGCTAATAAAACTTGCTAGCAATTAAGAAAACAATTTAAAACATAGTAATAATTTCGGATGTATGTGATTATTTTTCTTATAACAAAATCTAGATTTTGTAGATTAGAATATTCTAGATTAGTAATATTCTAGATTAGAATATTGTTTTTGTATGATATAGGTATCCCTTTTTACCCATTACTGTAATAACTTACCAATAACTGTAATACAGGCACTAGTGTGCGAAGAACCAAGGTGATTAGTTGCTCGAACAGTGTACTCTCCGGTATCTTCCGGATAGGCGGTGGTGATGTCAAGAACAATATGACCAAATTCATACTTAGATTGGAATCGAGATCCTAAATGATAAGGAAACCAATTAATTCCTGACATGAAATACTTCCATTTTAATATTAAGTAATATTTAAATTTAAATACGAATTGTATACCTTTTAATTAAATTGAAATTTTAAACAAAGATTTCTTTCAAGATAAGGAATTATTTTATACCTCATTGTTTTCTAGTATGGGACGTTTCTTTAAAACTTTAAGAAAGCTTAAGTCCCTATTTCAGAAAATTTCGAGAATACGTTTATTTCGTAAAACTGGAAAATCGAACATATTTCTAGAAGTTTAAAAATATTTAAAACTGAAAAATTTAATTAGTTTCTAGAAACTAGTAATATTTAATAGATAAAGTGCAAAAAATGTTTCTGAATAGAATTAATTAGGAGTTAAATATTGAATAATTCAAAAAATGAAGGATGAAATGATATGGGCGAAAACGTTGGAATGAAGACGTCTATAATAAATAGCCATTTTTTTCTAAACTTTATTTTATTAAACTGAAGATAGTTTTCGGTTTTAGGGCATTTTAATGCTAATTTTGTCTTTTGATATTATATTTTTGGGATATCTATTTTTGATTTATCCAAATATGTTACGAAGTACTGTTTCCTGTAGTAAGGTATCATGGTTTGGAATGATATTCTTTTTCCTCTTTATTCTTTAAATAAATAAATTAAAAGGTAAAGTGAAAAATTAGTTAGAATTATTCTCACCAGAGGGAAGTTGTTTTCCATTGAAGAACCATTCAATCTTGAGAGTTGGATCCCCTACTGGTTCCACTCTGCATTCCAGATGTACTCGTTCTCCCTCTCTCAAAGGTTTAGGACTGTGCAAAGGAATTGGGAAAAACGGTTTGCTTTTGGAAATTTCTTCAATGAATCGATCTGTATCAACATGAGCTGGTCTTTCCAAGTATTCGATTTTCTCCTCGATCTCATGTATAGTAGAAGTATCAACTCCACTTTTTGCTGAAATATTATGTGAAATTTAATTTTTATAGAAGTATCAACTCCACTTTTTGCTGAAATTTTATGTGAAATTTAATTTTTATAGAAGTATCAACTCCTCTTTTTGCTGAAATTTTATGAGAAATTTAATTTTTATAGAAGTATCAACTCCTCTTTTTGCTGAAATTTTATGTGAAATTTAATTTTTATAGAAGTATCAACTCCACTTTTTGCTGAAATTTTATGTGAAATTTAATTTTTATAGAAGTATCAACTCCTCTTTTTGCTGAAATTTTATGTGAAATTTAATTTTTATAGAAGTATCAACTCCACTTTTTCTGAAATGTAATGTGAAATGTAATTTTTATGAAAGTATCAGCTCCTCTTTTTGGCGAAATATTATGCGAAATTTTATCACTATCAAATAAGAAACTGAGCAAGAGCAATTAACATCAATTAAGGCTAGAAGGTTTTTTTCTTTGAATTGTTATTTATTCTGTCTGTTCTGTTGATACTGTTAATCTAATGAAACTTGAATTTTATAAGATCTTTTTTTTTTTTTTTGAAAACAAATTATCCTATTATTACTTTAGATTATTTTTAAATAATTTTTTTTTTCAGAGAAAAGACTACAATAAAATCTAAATTAATTATTTAAAATAACTTACCTTGGACTTGTACAACTTTATTTAATTGGGCTTGTCCTAAAGAGTTTTTAGCTACAACCGAAAAAGTTCCCGTGTCTTCTGGAAAGACGTACAAAATATCCAATGCTACATATCCAAAGTCAAAATATGTTTTGAAACGATGACCTGTAAAAGCAAAACAAAAATATGATTAAACAACAAATTAATAAAAAAAAATGAAAATGCAATCTAAAAAAGCTCATTTTTTTAAATAAAAATTAAAATGTTGAAATACACGGAGGAAAAAAATTTGGTAAAATTATCGTACTATATAGCAATGACAACAGCTGTAAAAAAATCAATATATCTCGTTCATCAAACTATATATGAAATATACAGTATTTTAACCATTCCTTTAGTACTTTTTCTGTTCATGTGGTAACTGTTTACTGAAAAAATTCTTTTTTTAAAAAATTAAAGTTTTCCTTAATACACGTTTAGTAAAAAATGCGAAACTTTAAATGTAAATTAAATTTGGTTAAATTAAAAGAAAATTTAACCAAATAAATGGGGTTCTTTGCCTTGCTTTCAGGCATTATGATAAAATTTTCAAATTATGCCACTTTCATCATTTTTTTTCGAGCTTCTGGGAACCACAAATACTGTAAATTTTACCATATTTTGGTAATTTTGGCCATACTTTTTTTCTCCGTGTACCAATTTCGGATTTTTGAAAAAAAAATGAATTACCTGTAGTCAATGGGCGGCCATTAAAGTACCATTCAACAATCATGCTTGGATCGCCCATGGGTTCTAATCTTGTTTCAAAGTGAGAACTCTGTCCTTCAATGAGCTGTGTCTTCCCGATTAGCTCAGAGGTGAATGTGGGTTTTTGTGTGAATGTTACATCTTCTCTAGTGTCTCTCTGATAACGAGAATAATCTTCCAAATGTTGTATTTTTTCAAGACCCTCTGGATGCTGAGTTTCAACAACGATGCTCTTTTTACCTTAATTTAATAAAATGTGAAAACTGTAGTTTCGGAAGTAAATTAAAAGATTATCAAGTTTCTTGAAACTGAAACAAATTGCATGCTAACTAAAAAATTCCTATTTCAATATCTTAATTAGCTAAACTATTATTTACATCAAAGAAACTTTACACATTTGCCTACTTATACCATCAATTGAAAATGCCTTGTGACGACTAGACATTGAAAACATATTACGGTAAAAAGTATTGGCAACCAGGGTGCATCATCGGTATATAAAATCCGTTTTACTGCAAAATCAATTTTATCTATAAAATTTTATAGCATCATTTTTACAGTCATATTTATTTAATTACTGTGATTCAGTAATGTTACGTTGAATATTACAGTAAACATAACGGTATATCAGATTTTTGTTTCGGAAAATTTTACGATAAAAATGGACTTTACGGTAAAATTTATCGGCACCATGAGTGCCGGTATTTTTTACCGTAATTTAAAGCGGAATTTTTGACATTATCTAGCAACCATAAGAAGTAAATTTAAAATAAAGTCTAAATTATGCTGCCACGTTGTGCGAACTACTTACAAGAAAAGTTTTGAAATTACGAAAAATGTTCTCTTGAAATACATTAATTGACGAAACACTATTTGCTTGAAAGAACATCCGGTCTCCGGCCAGAACAGAAGGGAAATTATAAAGTCTCAAATATCTCAATGATAGAATATAATTTGATATCAATTAACTATAATATTGTATAGATCACGATTTCAGTATTGATAATATTGCTGTCATACACAAAAAGAGGATCAAGCAATCTGAGGAAGTTTTATTCTGAAGACTATATTTGTATTAAATCATTTTATTACTAATCATGCACAAATAAAAACGTAATGTTTATTTAAACTTATGTATATTGGAAACAAGATTCATTTAAACACTTACTTATACATATTAGTTGCGAAGATGTTGTGGCAGTTCCCAAACTGTTTGTAGCTACACAAGTGTAAGAGCCAGTGTCTCTGGTATCTACACCTCTAATTGTCAAAGATACATATCCAAAGTTGAAAAATGTGGAAATTCTGGAACCTGTAAAAATTATGAAACCCTCTTTAACATCATCATGTATTTTCCCTTCATTGTCTGACTAATATTTGTCAGCTATGCACAGTAGTTATATGCATAGTTATTATTTTTTTCTAATATTAGATGTGTGTCAGTTTACTACCACAAAGAAGGTTTCAAGTACCCGGGAATGCTTACATAAACAAAAAAAAAGTAGCATGTCTGACAACACTCATATAACCACAACTGTTAATAAATTGAACCACATTGATACAATCATATTAAAAGAACATAGACAGTGCATATAAAAAAAAAAGGATATCTATAATTCAGGCGAGATTTGCAGTTATGCGGACTGACGCTTGGAGCCAAGCGATAACAAGACAGAACAATAGCAAAAAAGTCATCAAGCATCATTAACATGGTTTAGTTGCACCCATGTGTCAATAGCTGTCTATGAAATCAAAAAACGAATTGTACTGGAACCCTGCCTGACGCTATGCGGACTGACGCTTGGAGCCAAGCGATAACAAGACAGAACAATAACAAAAAAGTCATCAAGCATCATTAGCATGGTTTAGTTGCACCCATGTGTCAATAGCTGTCTATGAAATCAAAAAACGATTTGTAGTGGAACCCTGCCTGACGCTATGCGGACTGACGCTTGGAGCCAAGCGATAACAAGACAGAACAATAACAAAAAAGTCATCAAGCATCATTAGCATGGTTTAGTTGCACCCATGTGTCAATAGCTGTCTATGAAATCAAAAAACGAATTGTACTGGAACCCTGCCTGACGCTATGCGGACTGACGCTTGGAGCCAAGCGATAACAAGACAGAACAATAACAAAAAAGTCATCAAGCATCATTAGCATGGTTTAGTTGCACCCATGTGTCAATAGCTGTCTATGAAATCAAAAAACGAATTGTACTGGAACCCTGCCTGACGCTATGCGGACTGACGCTTGGAGCCAAGCGATAACAAGACAGAACAATAACAAAAAAGTCATCAAGCATCATTAGCATGGTTTAGTTGCACCCTTGTGTCAATAGCTGTCTATGAAATCAAAAAACGATTTGTAGTGGAACCCTGCCTGACGCTATGCGGACTGACGCTTGGAGCCAAGCGATAACAAGACAGAACAATAACAAAAAAGTCATCAAGCATCATTAGCATGGTTTAGTTGCACCCATGTGTCAATAGCTGTCTATGAAATCAAAAAACGAATTGTACTGGAACCCTGCCTGACGCTATGCGGACTGACGCTTGGAGCCAAGCGATAACAAGACAGAACAATAACAAAAAAGTCATCAAGCATCATTAGCATGGTTTAGTTGCACCCATGTGTCAATAGCTGTCTATGAAATCAAAAAACGAATTGTACTGGAACCCTGCCTGACGCTATGCGGACTGACGCTTGGAGCCAAGCGATAACAAGACAGAACAATAACAAAAAAGTCATCAAGCATCATTAGCATGGTTTAGTTGCACCCATGTGTCAATAGCTGTCTATGAAATCAAAAAACGAATTGTACTGGAACCCTGCCTGACGCTATGCGGACTGACGCTTGGAGCCAAGCGATAACAAGACAGAACAATAACAAAAAAGTCATCAAGCATCATTAGCATGGTTTAGTTGCACCCATGTGTCAATAGCTGTCTATGAAATCAAAAAACGAATTGTACTGGAACCCTGCCTGACGCTATGCGGACTGACGCTTGGAGTCAAGCGATAACAAGACAGAACAATAACAAAAAAGTCATCAAGCATCATTAGCATGGTTTAGTTGCACCCATGTGTCAATAGCTGTCTATGAAATCAAAAAACGAATTGTACTGGAACCCTGCCTGACGCTATGCGGACTGACGCTTGGAGCCAAGCGATAACAAGACAGAACAATAACAAAAAAGTCATCAAGCATCATTAGCATGGTTTAGTTGCACCCATGTGTCAATAGCTGTCTATGAAATCAAAAAACGAATTGTACTGGAACCCTGCCTGACGCTATGCGGACTGACGCTTGGAGCCAAGCGATAACAAGACAGAACAATAACAAAAAAGTCATCAAGCATCATTAGCATGGTTTAGTTGCACCCATGTGTCAATAGCTGTCTATGAAATCAAAAAACGATTTGTAGTGGAACCCTGCCTGACGCTATGCGGACTGACGCTTGGAGCCAAGCGATAACAAGACAGAACAATAACAAAAAATTCATCAAGCATCATTAGCATGGTTTAGTTGCACCCATGTGTCAATAGCTGTCTATGAAATCAAAAAACGAATTGTACTGGAACCCTCCCTGACGCTATGCGGACTGACGCTTGGAGCCAAGCGATAACAAGACAGAACAATAACAAAAAAGTCATCAAGCATCATTAGCATGGTTTAGTTGCACCCATGTGTCAATAGCTGTCTATGAAATCAAAAAACGAATTGTACTGGAACCCTGCCTGACGCTATGCGGACTGACGCTTGGAGCCAAGCGATAACAAGACAGAACAATAACAAAAAAGTCATCAAGCATCATTAGCATGGTTTAGTTGCACCCATGTGTCAATAGCTGTCTATGAAATCAAAAAACGAATTGTACTGGAACCCTGCCTGACGCTATGCGGACTGACGCTTGGAGCCAAGCGATAACAAGACAGAACAATAACAAAAAAGTCATCAAGCATCATTAGCATGGTTTAGTTGCACCCATGTGTCAATAGCTGTCTATGAAATCAAAAAACGAATTGTACTGGAACCCTGCCTGACGCTATGCGGACTGACGCTTGGAGCCAAGCGATAACAAGACAGAACAATAACAAAAAAGTCATCAAGCATCATTAGCATGGTTTAGTTGCACCCATGTGTCAATAGCTGTCTATGAAATCAAAAAACGAATTGTACTGGAACCCTGCCTGACGCTATGCGGACTGACGCTTGGAGCCAAGCGATAACAAGACAGAACAATAACAAAAAAGTCATCAAGCATCATTAGCATGGTTTAGTTGCACCCATGTGTGAATAGCTGTCTATGAAATAAAAAAACGAATTGAACTGGAACCCTGCCTGACGCTATGCGGACTGACGCTTGGAGCCAAGCGATAACAAGACAGAACAATAACAAAAAAGTCATCAAGCATCATTAGCATGGTTTAGTTGCACCCATGTGTCAATAGCTGTCTATGAAATCAAAAAACGAATTGTACTGGAACCCTGCCTGACGCTATGCGGACTGACGCTTGGAGCCAAGCGATAACAAGACAGAACAATAACAAAAAAGTCATCAAGCATCATTAGCATGGTTTAGTTGCACCCATGTGTCAATAGCTGTCTATGAAATCAAAAAACGAATTGTACTGGAACCCTGCCTGACGCTATGCGGACTGACGCTTGGAGCCAAGCGATAACAAGACAGAACAATAACAAAAAAGTCATCAAGCATCATTAGCATGGTTTAGTTGCACCCATGTGTCAATAGCTGTCTATGAAATCAAAAAACGATTTGTAGTGGAACCCTGCCTGACGCTATGCGGACTGACGCTTGGAGCCAAGCGATAACAAGACAGAACAATAACAAAAAATTCATCAAGCATCATTAGCATGGTTTAGTTGCACCCATGTGTCAATAGCTGTCTATGAAATCAAAAAACGAATTGTACTGGAACCCTCCCTGACGCTATGCGGACTGACGCTTGGAGCCAAGCGATAACAAGACAGAACAATAACAAAAAAGTCATCAAGCATCATTAGCATGGTTTAGTTGCACCCATGTGTCAATAGCTGTCTATGAAATCAAAAAACGAATTGTACTGGAACCCTGCCTGACGCTATGCGGACTGACGCTTGGAGCCAAGCGATAACAAGACAGAACAATAACAAAAAAGTCATCAAGCATCATTAGCATGGTTTAGTTGCACCCATGTGTCAATAGCTGTCTATGAAATCAAAAAACGAATTGTACTGGAACCCTGCCTGACGCTATGCGGACTGACGCTTGGAGCCAAGCGATAACAAGACAGAACAATAACAAAAAAGTCATCAAGCATCATTAGCATGGTTTAGTTGCACCCATGTGTGAATAGCTGTCTATGAAATCAAAAAACGATTTGTAGTGGAACCCTGCCTGACGCTATGCGGACTGACGCTTGGAGCCAAGCGATAACAAGACAGAACAATAACAAAAAAGTCATCAAGCATCATTAGCATGGTTTAGTTGCACCCATGTGTCAATAGCTGTCTATGAAATCAAAAAACGAATTGTACTGGAACCCTGCCTGACGCTATGCGGACTGACGCTTGGAGCCAAGCGATAACAAGACAGAACAATAACAAAAAAGTCATCAAGCATCATTAGCATGGTTTAGTTGCACCCATGTGTCAATAGCTGTCTATGAAATCAAAAAACGAATTGTACTGGAACCCTGCCTGACGCTATGCGGACTGACGCTTGGAGCCAAGCGATAACAAGACAGAACAATAACAAAAAAGTCATCAAGCATCATTAGCATGGTTTAGTTGCACCCATGTGTCAATAGCTGTCTATGAAATCAAAAAACGATTTGTAGTGGAACCCTGCCTGACGCTATGCGGACTGACGCTTGGAGCCAAGCGATAACAAGACAGAACAATAACAAAAAAGTCATCAAGCATCATTAGCATGGTTTAGTTGCACCCATGTGTCAATAGCTGTCTATGAAATCAAAAAACGAATTGTACTGGAACCCTGCCTGACGCTATGCGGACTGACGCTTGGAGCCAAGCGATAACAAGACAGAACAATAACAAAAAAGTCATCAAGCATCATTAGCATGGTTTAGTTGCACCCATGTGTCAATAGCTGTCTATGAAATCAAAAAACGAATTGTACTGGAACCCTGCCTGACGCTATGCGGACTGACGCTTGGAGCCAAGCGATAACAAGACAGAACAATAACAAAAAAGTCATCAAGCATCATTAGCATGGTTTAGTTGCACCCATGTGTCAATAGCTGTCTATGAAATCAAAAAACGAATTGTACTGGAACCCTGCCTGACGCTATGCGGACTGACGCTTGGAGCCAAGCGATAACAAGACAGAACAATAACAAAAAAGTCATCAAGCATCATTAGCATGGTTTAGTTGCACCCATGTGTCAATAGCTGTCTATGAAATCAAAAAACGAATTGTACTGGAACCCTGCCTGACGCTATGCGGACTGACGCTTGGAGCCAAGCGATAACAAGACAGAACAATAACAAAAAAGTCATCAAGCATCATTAGCATGGTTTAGTTGCACCCATGTGTCAATAGCTGTCTATGAAATCAAAAAACGAATTGTACTGGAACCCTGCCTGACGCTATGCGGACTGACGCTTGGAGCCAAGCGATAACAAGACAGAACAATAACAAAAAAGTCATCAAGCATCATTAGCATGGTTTAGTTGCACCCATGTGTCAATAGCTGTCTATGAAATCAAAAAACGAATTGTACTGGAACCCTGCCTGACGCTATGCGGACTGACGCTTGGAGCCAAGCGATAACAAGACAGAACAATAACAAAAAAGTCATCAAGCATCATTAGCATGGTTTAGTTGCACCCATGTGTCAATAGCTGTCTATGAAATCAAAAAACGATTTGTAGTGGAACCCTGCCTGACGCTATGCGGACTGACGCTTGGAGCCAAGCGATAACAAGACAGAACAATAACAAAAAATTCATCAAGCATCATTAGCATGGTTTAGTTGCACCCATGTGTCAATAGCTGTCTATGAAATCAAAAAACGAATTGTACTGGAACCCTCCCTGACGCTATGCGGACTGACGCTTGGAGCCAAGCGATAACAAGACAGAACAATAACAAAAAAGTCATCAAGCATCATTAGCATGGTTTAGTTGCACCCATGTGTCAATAGCTGTCTATGAAATCAAAAAACGAATTGTACTGGAACCCTGCCTGACGCTATGCGGACTGACGCTTGGAGCCAAGCGATAACAAGACAGAACAATAACAAAAAAGTCATCAAGCATCATTAGCATGGTTTAGTTGCACCCATGTGTCAATGGCTGTCTATGAAATCAAAAAACGAATTGTACTGGAACCCTGCCTGACGCTATGCGGACTGACGCTTGGAGCCAAGCGATAACAAGACAGAACAATAACAAAAAAGTCATCAAGCATCATTAGCATGGTTTAGTTGCACCCATGTGTCAATAGCTGTCTATGAAATCAAAAAACGAATTGTACTGGAACCCTGCCTGACGCTATGCGGACTGACGCTTGGAGCCAAGCGATAACAAGACAGAACAATAACAAAAAAGTCATCAAGCATCATTAGCATGGTTTAGTTGCACCCATGTGTCAATAGCTGTCTATGAAATCAAAAAACGAATTGTACTGGAACCCTGCCTGACGCTATGCGGACTGACGCTTGGAGCCAAGCGATAACAAGACAGAACAATAACAAAAAAGTCATCAAGCATCATTAGCATGGTTTAGTTGCACCCATGTGTGAATAGCTGTCTATGAAATCAAAAAACGAATTGTACTGGAACCCTGCCTGACGCTATGCGGACTGACGCTTGGAGCCAAGCGATAACAAGACAGAACAATAACAAAAAAGTCATCAAGCATCATTAGCATGGTTTAGTTGCACCCATGTGTCAATAGCTGTCTATGAAATCAAAAAACGAATTGTACTGGAACCCTGCCTGACGCTATGCGGACTGACGCTTGGAGCCAAGCGATAACAAGACAGAACAATAACAAAAAAGTCATCAAGCATCATTAGCATGGTTTAGTTGCACCCATGTGTCAATAGCTGTCTATGAAATCAAAAAACGAATTGTACTGGAACCCTGCCTGACGCTATGCGGACTGACGCTTGGAGCCAAGCGATAACAAGACAGAACAATAACAAAAAAGTCATCAAGCATCATTAGCATGGTTTAGTTGCACCCATGTGTCAATAGCTGTCTATGAAATCAAAAAACGATTTGTAGTGGAACCCTGCCTGACGCTATGCGGACTGACGCTTGGAGCCAAGCGATAACAAGACAGAACAATAACAAAAAATTCATCAAGCATCATTAGCATGGTTTAGTTGCACCCATGTGTCAATAGCTGTCTATGAAATCAAAAAACGAATTGTACTGGAACCCTCCCTGACGCTATGCGGACTGACGCTTGGAGCCAAGCGATAACAAGACAGAACAATAACAAAAAAGTCATCAAGCATCATTAGCATGGTTTAGTTGCACCCATGTGTCAATAGCTGTCTATGAAATCAAAAAACGAATTGTACTGGAACCCTGCCTGACGCTATGCGGACTGACGCTTGGAGCCAAGCGATAACAAGACAGAACAATAACAAAAAAGTCATCAAGCATCATTAGCATGGTTTAGTTGCACCCATGTGTCAATAGCTGTCTATGAAATCAAAAAACGAATTGTACTGGAACCCTGCCTGACGCTATGCGGACTGACGCTTGGAGCCAAGCGATAACAAGACAGAACAATAACAAAAAAGTCATCAAGCATCATTAGCATGGTTTAGTTGCACCCATGTGTGAATAGCTGTCTATGAAATAAAAAAACGAATTGTACTGGAACCCTGCCTGACGCTATGCGGACTGACGCTTGGAGCCAAGCGATAACAAGACAGAACAATAACAAAAAAGTCATCAAGCATCATTAGCATGGTTTAGTTGCACCCATGTGTCAATAGCTGTCTATGAAATCAAAAAACGAATTGTACTGGAACCCTGCCTGACGCTATGCGGACTGACGCTTGGAGCCAAGCGATAACAAGGCAGAACAATAACAAAAAAGTCATCAAGCATCATTAGCATGGTTTAGTTGCACCCATGTGTCAATAGCTGTCTATGAAATCAAAAAACGAATTGTACTGGAACCCTGCCTGACGCTATGCGGACTGACGCTTGGAGCCAAGCGATAACAAGACAGAACAATAACAAAAAAGTCATCAAGCATCATTAGCATGGTTTAGTTGCACCCATGTGTCAATAGCTGTCTATGAAATCAAAAAACGAATTGTACTGGAACCCTGCCTGACGCTATGCGGACTGACGCTTGGAGCCAAGCGATAACAAGACAGAACAATAACAAAAAAGTCATCAAGCATCATTAGCATGGTTTAGTTGCACCCATGTGTCAATAGCTGTCTATGAAATCAAAAAACGAATTGTACTGGAACCCTGCCTGACGCTATGCGGACTGACGCTTGGAGCCAAGCGATAACAAGACAGAACAATAACAAAAAAGTCATCAAGCATCATTAGCATGGTTTAGTTGCACCCATGTGTCAATAGCTGTCTATGAAATCAAAAAACGAATTGTACTGGAACCCTGCCTCTCTCTAATTAGCCAATGAAGAGGAATTTACCTAACAGCAACTTTGATGAAACACTTATAGGTGATTGGATTCTCCATTTGCGTACTAGTGTTACACATATTTAGTGTTACACATATTTAGTGTTACACATATTTAGTGTTATCCATTAAGCAGGTCAGGTGGAAAAAAAATTGCGTACAGTGAAAAGGCGCTTAGGTATTTATATTCCACAAGCACTCAAGAAAGATTTAAACGGAAATACGTCAGAACGTTTTTACAAATCAAAGATCTATATAATACAGACAAAAATGCCATAGAAAGGTTAAAAATGTGAATCATAATCATGAACAAAGTAAGATATGAAAGAAAAAAAATTTATTTCCAATAGTGTTCAGAACAAAAGCTCTGAATGAGGTAGTGTAATGTCCACAAAAATAATTGGAAATGAAATAAAGCAGCGCGTGCAGATAAATTCAATCTAAAGACGTTGAGTGTAAAAGCACAACGTTTCATTTAACCACCTCTTCCCAAAACATAGCACGAGTTCATACAGTCAATGGGTATTAAAACTTTTTAAAAAGAAAAATAATCACAATTTAAGTGTTTAAAAAAAGAAATATTTGTTATTTTTTACAACTTCCATTCTAATGTATTAGTGGAAAAGTCAAACAATATTCATCTATGTGGGACATTTTAAAAAAATCCCGAAAGTTTATTGTCGCGCATTCTAAATCTGTTGTAACTAGGCACTCACTTGCTTCGAGAGGTTTTCCATCTTTCAACCATTCTACTCTCATTGTTGAATCACCACATGGTTCTAATCGTGCTTCAAAATGTGCCATTTTTCCTTCATTCAGTTCAATTTTTTGAATCAACTGAGTTTTAAAATATGGTTTCTGCTTAATTGTTTGGTCGATTTCCACAAATGTTTGTCGCTGCTGCATCTGATAGGCTTCAAGTTCTTGAGTTTTCTGGATGTAGCTTTGTTGCTCTGGAATGCCCAAGCTTGATGTCACTTGTTCCGTAACTATAAGGGAATATTTTCATTTCAGTTTAGAGCTTACTCATAAATGCGTTTATAAAGATCAGAAAAATTAGAATTGAGAGAATATTTCGTAGATAATAGTAGAAACCAAATCTTCTTTCTATAATCTTAAGACATTATTAAATTTGTTAATTTTTTTGAGTTTTATAAAATGAAATGGATTTGCATAAAAATGTAAACAAATAGAAAATTAAGTTTGTATCAAATGTTTTAAAAAGCAGTTATTATTTTACTCTACTGAAAG
The DNA here is from genome assembly GCA_949128135.1 of Parasteatoda lunata. Taxonomy (NCBI): domain Eukaryota; kingdom Metazoa; phylum Arthropoda; class Arachnida; order Araneae; family Theridiidae; genus Parasteatoda; species Parasteatoda lunata. The sequence goes on along the minus strand of OX421974.1, from coordinate 46,394,481 downwards.
AACTATGTTACATTTATAATAATTTGCAATAACTAGTCAAGGTCATATTTCGTGCAAGTAATTATGCAATCTTAAGCTTCAATGATATTTGTGATTATCATTATTTATAATTGCAATTATCATTATTGATAACATCAAAAATGAATTAATAAATGTTGATATACACTTCAATGATTAAAAAAACTTTGTAAGGGGAAAAAAAATTAAAAATTCATTTTGAACAGGACTTGATTAAATTTTATAACAAGCTTTGTCTAATATATTTAAACTCAGCAAGGCAAGCATATTTATTTACCTTTAATTTTAAGAGTTGCAGTTGAAATAGCTTCCCCCTTTTGATTAGAGGCTTTGCACATATACACTCCTGAATCTTCAGCTCGCACATAAGATATATTCAATGCAACATAGCCGAAACTGAAAGTGGTGCTAATTCTTGTTCCTAAAAAAATATAACATATCTATGTAATTTACAAGTTAATTACTTAAAAATATGCAAGGAATACTATTCGATGATATTTTTATTTTATAACCGTTGTTGAACAGTCGACCCAGTTTTGTATACCGACCCAGACTATCGACCAGTCGACCTATACAACCAGTCGACCCAGACTATCAATGTTCAACTCCGAAGGCTTATAATTTTGAACCCGATCCAAAAGACAAGGGAACTCCTAGATCAAGTATTGGGAAAATTGTGTCCTCGTGGAGGACTTTTTTGGTTGAACTAAAGAGCATTTGCGTGGAGAGGAAAACTACGAAAACCTCCCATGGTTAGACTGATGGCAAGAGAACTCTAACCCATGATCCGTCTACCACTTGGAATATTTTACGTCGGCACTGTGGTCGGTGCAATCCGGGGACTATTAACCAGCCATCGCTGGAATTCGAGCCCGGGTCACCTCATTGGAAGCAAACGCTCTATCTCCTGAGCCCCCACTGCTCTATTCTACAGTATTACCTTGATAGGTCAAAATCATAGGTCACGAGAGTCTATTATGAATATATTTATATTCTGTCATGCAGTAGTTGTTATGGATATCGAGGCGAACATTTCTGCAAAGATTTTCTCACATCTACAATATATTACTTTACAAACTGTCCACCCTACAACCAAACATTCGGAAAAGGTAATGAATCAACTTTTTCGGAGTAATATGTCAAACATTAATTATGTAAAGTCGGGTCTATAGTTCATTAATTATTGAAAAGTGAATAAAGGTAATTTAGTCATTTACAATGTAACTAAAAATTACTTGATTATCAATAGGGGATTGAATCTTCATTCAAAGTAAATAGTGGTGATCAGTTGAAGATCAGTTAAAGTAAATAGTGGTGGTTCATTGAAAAATATTATCCTAGAACTTATCTAAAACTTATTAAAGAAGCAAGATATTTTTCATTTATATATAATAAAACAAGACTTCAAAAAATATGTATTTGAATTTCTTAAGTACTCTATCAAAAGGATAAATAATCTAGTAAAATGGGCGATATACTCAATGAGACTAATTCTATTCAAACAATGTATTTGTAAGAATCTATGACGTACCTGCTGTAAGAGCTTGTCCGTTGAAGAGCCATTCCACTTTCATGGTTGGGTCACTGACAGGTGTTATTTGGGCTTCGAAGTGAGCAAAACCACCTTCGACAATATTTTCTAAAGAATGCAACGGCCTAACGAAGACAGGCAATTGAGAGACGACTTCTTCAATAGATTCTTGGCGTTGGTATTTTTCATAGTCTTCAAGGTGGCGAATAGCGTCCATACTCTCAGGGTGTTGAGGAGCTCGTTCAATTTTAGCTCGTGCTGAAAATAAATAGTTTTTGTCCTAAGTTCATTTTTAAAACAAGTATAAGACTATTAAAATCAGGAGACATTTATATCTTAAATATAAAATGCTTTAAATTAAGCCAAACAACGCGGTTAACACAAGAAAGACTGAAACTTAGTATATACCTATATTGCCCAAAAGCAGTCAAAATGACTGCATTGTGAAAGAATAACTAATCTGTAAAGAAAATTTTTTTAATTCATTTTTAATATTTTTTATATTATTTACAGTTATATAACAAGTTATTAGTAAATACTAACAATAAAAAAAAATTTACTTCACTTGAGAAAAAAATTATGCATTATTATTTTTACATTTTTTTGCAAATGAAAAAGCAGTCAAAATGACTTCCTTGGGCAATTTAGTGTTAAAGCACAAATAGTAGAACAAAAAACATACTTCGGTTTCGGTTCTATAAACAAGAGTCTACCTTAGAAAACGTGCTAAATCTTTCACTATAATTTATTTCCACTTAAATGTCCATGGCAATTTTTCCAGCTAGTGGCCATTGGAGACCAAAACGTGCAGAATCAGAAATACATTTTTTATTCAAAAAAATGAAGCAATGAATGAATTGGGAAAAGCCGGTAATATTTCAGAACATAAACGGTTACGTCATACTGTTAAAGTGGCAAAATTGTTAGCTTGGAAATGTTAAAAAAAAAATAATAATTAGAAAGAAACCGGACCTCCTATATCGAGACCACTAGTACTTCTCTGACATAACACACTATTGACCATGACAAATTCTAAATAGGATGCCCGAGAAATTCCTAAATCAGCATGATAGCTTAGCTAATTGGTGTTTCACATTCTGTGTTTCAGCACACAAATTGGCTCTTTGCTTGCAGAACCTAAACCAAAGTATGCATGTTTCTGTGATTTTCATTTGCTGCGCATTATTCACGTTGTTTTGGATTTATTCTTATATAGCACAAAGTGTAACTTATTTTCATTCGGATATTAAGTTCTATTTTGTACTTACGAACGCATCGCAGAGTGGCAGTTGTTGTGGCCTCTCCTGCTTCATTTATAGCCCTACACATATAAACACCAGAGTCTTCCGAGTATGCGTGTAAAAGTGTCAGAGCAACGTATCCAAAATTGTAAGTTGTCATCACTCTTGAGCCTGGAATTAAAAAAAATGATTATTTTACATTAAATATCGCTTTATTTAGGTATTTCCCAAATTTTTTATCAGCTTGTAAATAATTAGGAAATACATTAAGGACGCAATAAAATAAAACTCAGTTTTTTGTTAAAACGTAATAGTGTGGCTGACATTTTAATGGCAAATACTTTACGAAAATTTATATACTTTTAGGTGTTTTCGTAAATTACATAATTTATTTAGATGCTTTGGAACGAATTTCAAACAATCATATCAGACGGTAAAATCAGTAGCAAAGTTTTCTAGTGCTACAAATTTTGTGATGCAGAAAAAGCAGTGCAATCATTATCGTATGACATATTGCAATAAAACGATTGCGGAATAAGGCTAACGAAAAATATTTATTCTCGCATGAAAGTTCAAAGAGCACCGTTTTATATAATTGCAATGTTGCAAGATATCCATGTTTCATCATGTAAATTTATATGATTTGTAGCGTTTCTCGTGAGAGCTGTATTAAGTTCACGGCTGTGTGTGTGGTCTCTCCTGTGTTGCTTTTAACAGTAGAGTGTGTGCAGGATCCCAATTCACGTAAATGAGACTGAGAAGCAACTGCGAGAGGAGGACGATGACGCAGTCACAAATAGCAAGTCAAGGTTTCAATGTGGACCATCCATCGAAGGGGGCATTATTTTCGATAGAGGCAAGTTCATATCACGTCTGGGACACTATTGCTGAGAAAGGAGTTATTGGCAATGTCAACCTTCATTCATCAAGAGTTACCATATCTCATATGCTAGTGAATTGATGTTTAATAATCGGATTGATAGTTACGCCCTAGATTCGTTAAGATTCGTGTAATTTAAATTTCACCACTTAATTGTTTAAAATCTTAAAATAGTTGCATAAAAGTTTTATTTAGAATTTAAAAAGCACGTGGAAAAGGGGAAAAAAATCAATCGGAATCCAGACCATAAGAGGTTACTGGCTATTTTTGCTGCTGCGATGCTTTGTTACGTGCATTTGATTTTATCATTTAGCAATATGCTACTTGCTAGTCAACGAAATCACGCCCTGCGTAACAGTTATATACTTTTAGAAAGAATCTGATTTCAACGAACTGGAAATTAACGCCGTTTAAATACCGTCACCGAGTCGTTAAAATTAAGACTGCAATGGACAATATCACTTACTGGCTTCAACGGGTTTTCCGTTGACGTACCACTCAATGACCATTGTAGGATCTCCAATAGGTACAAGTCGAGCATCGAAGTGAACTCTGTCTCCTTCCTGAAGGGTGAGATCTCTAATGTGAGTTGTAAAAGCCGGCTTTTGGGGTGGTCTCTCTTCTTCTGGAGCTCTTGCTCTTGGTGCTGCCCTTTCGACAGGTTTAAGCCACACTACTTCGCGAGGTGGTGAACCCCTGCAACATTTATAATTCAATATCACAAAATGTGACAGAAGACAAACTGCCACAGTTTATTTTCCTTTATTTTACTTAAGATAAAATCTGCGTTATATAAACACCTATTGTAAATAACTGCTTAAGATAGCTATTTTAAGCTGTTTTCTCTTTTTATTTATTTTGCTTTTTTCAGAACTTACTTCTGTGAAATATACATAGTAAATTAAAAATTTTGTATAGTACACGGACTAGCGAACAAATATAAAAATCTGTTAATTGTTTTCGTACTCTTGCAAGGAGAATAGTATCACTGCAAGGAAGGTAACAGAAATGTAACTTAGGGGTTGTTTTAAAGATTACGTTAGTCCAAGTTTTCACCAATGTTAGCAAAATTGAAGTGCTTGTCCAATATTTTTAAGTCCTCTCAGCAGTCGAATTTACTTTTCAGTGTAAAAATACTGTTTAAAAAAATGATAATTATAAGCAGAACATTTGAGAAAAAATAAATTTACAACGAAAGATATTTGTTTAATTGACTATGTATTTAAACGAAATTATAACTATATTTTTAAAACGGCTAATAATTGTGCTTCAAATGAATAAAGTTTAAACTTTATATATTAAAAAAATTAAAAAGTTTTTGCACTTTTTGAAATCAAATTGATGGAAAAAAAAGTAGCACGCTTGTATTTTTAAGCTGCAATTAAACAAAATTTGACTTTGTCTGCCAAGTAACTTTTCCTTATAAGTTCTAAAGAACTGTAAAGTATATTTTTAAAAACTTCACTATTAGAAAAGCTGTCAAATCGTTTACAAACTTTTAATAGATTTATACATTTGCTTATTACCATTGATATAAAACTACTAATACAGCAACTATAAGTTTTACGTGACAAATTTATTTTGAAGATAAACAAATGATCTTACTGAGGTTCAATAACTTTTTGAGGTTTAGGTAAATATAGACGCCATGGCTCTGTAACAGGTGCAGATTCACCTAAAATGCATTTAACAATTGTAACGAAGATATTTATCAAAGGCTTTATTAAAGATATAAATAAAAAGTAATTAATTAATTGACTTACTGTCCACATATAGTCGTGCGCGTGTAGCTGTACTTCCAGCTTGGTTTTGAGCAGTGCACTGATACCATGCTGAATCCGATGCATTTACTTGATTGATATAGATTGTTGAAGCACCATCATTAGTTTCTAACGAAACAAAAACGTATATTAGAAAAAATATTAAAAATTCAAAAGCATAAAATAACTAAAAATAAACAAATAAAAATAAATTAATTGATGAATCCTAAAAACTTATTCTATTAAAACTAAACAATGAAAATTACTAATTAAAAAAATCTTTAAAGCTGCATACACTGCATTTGCAACTGAAAATGAGTTATTAGAATATATATTATTTAGAAAAAAAATATATTGTTCTTTCCAAATCATCCATACCTTGTGAAAATTAGATCTCAATAAAAATAACTTGTTGTGTATGATGTTTTGAAAGTTTTGTTGATTAAAAGGGCCAATATTAAAAAATCGCAGGAAAAAAATATTTTTAGTTAAAAAAAACATTTGTATGTATGATATTCAAAGTTGATAGTAACTTTTATTTCAATGTATTATAAAAGTTATTAATTTTTAATAGTTTGCTTTTGAGATTTTCAAACACTAACTCATTTCATCTCAAAACGTATTGATTTTTGAACAATTTGCCCTTGGAGATTTCCTTGAGTTGAATATTTAATTATTTATGCTTAAAAACCTAAAAATATCTAATATTTTTCTTTTGTGACTTCTTCGAAGAAACATTTCATTATTTCACCGAATGTGCTCTTTTCTGAGTAATTTATCTTTTAAGGCGTGAATTAACAATTAATTATATCACATAACTTACTGGTTTCTTATTATTTAGTCTACGAAGATTTACTTAATACAACATTTCATTATATTACATAACCTTGCCGGTTTCTGAATATTTTGTTCTTTGAGGTTTCCTGGAATTAACATATGTAATAGTTTCACAAAAACTTGCTGATTTCTGAATGTTTTGTCTTTTGAGTTTTCCTTGAATTAACATTCAATAGTATCACAAAAACATGCTTATTTCTGAATATTTTGTCTTTAGAGGTTTCCTTGAATTAACATTTCATAGTATCACAAAAATAAGCTGATTTCTGAATATTTTGTCTTAAGAGGTGTCCTTGAATTAAGATTTATGCCTCTCAATGAAAAATTTATGATTACTAGGCCTTAAAACGTATCACTTGGCCTCAAAATAGTCTTTAATTTATTAACTTAAATTTATTAAACTTGAATGTATTTAACGTATTAAACGTAAAGGTTTAAAGAATTTTTTTCCTACATTGTATTTGCATGGAACATAATTTTAGAAAGAAATATTTTTCTTCAATATTTTGCAAAGGCTAGTAACATATCTAAATAATATATAAAATAAGTTACGCATTCTTAAAAATATTCCAAACAGTTTATACCTATTAGAACATGGGGTGGAGAAGACTGAACGTGAACCCCATCTCTTTGCCAAGTGAGATTTGGAATGGGAGTGCCAATAGCCCTGCAATGCAAAGTAACTGGTTCCCCATCTCGCACGTGCAAGCTTTGAAATCTTTCAACAAACTTTGGTGACACAACTTGCTCCTTTTCTGTGACATAAATAAATTATGTTTAATGTTTAAAAACACTCACAATAAATTGAAAAACAATTTATTTAAAATAACACTTGATAGCCGTTATGGCTTTTTTATTTATCTCTTTCATAACACTGAGAAAAATGTATGGTTAAAACTACCAGAATATGGTAAAATTTACCGTATTTCTAGCTCTATGGGAACACTAAAAAGCTAAATATTTTTTTCCGCAGCGTTTTAATAATTATTTTGGTAAAAGTAACAATAAATTATGGTTTTATAATATGCGATAAAATTTGGTAATTTGGATAAAATTTAGTCATTCTTTTATAATACCTTAGAGCATGGCGTAGAAACCAGTTATTCGGTTGAATTAATTTTTCAGCGTTGTATTTTTTATGAAATATATGGTAATAAGAACAGTTTTGAAAACCATAATTTCTGGTAAATCGTTACCATTTGAAGAAAACAATTCCAAATGAAATATTTAAATACCGCATATTTTGGTTTAATTAACCAGAATTATTATTATTATTTTTACCAGAAATGCCATCCCCATACAGTATGGAAATTTCACCAGAATTTTTTTTTCTCTGTACAAGCTAGCAGTAAAGTGCTAATAAATAACAACATAAATACTTAAAAAAAAAATTTAAATAACGTTTGAAAATATTTAACATAATGTAATAATATTTTTTTAAAAAAAATGAGAAACGTGTTTAATAATTCTATTTTATCTTTAAAAAAAGGATGTTTTTACCATACTGAAAGATCATCATCGTAGAATTCTGCTTCTAAAATATTTATACTTTGGAATTTTGCCTGTATTTTTTCATGTAAAAAATTAATGCATTTTTTTTCTCTAATAAAGGGAATTAATTTTTTTTTTTACATTTTTGGATATCAGTCAAAATTTGTTTTAAAGAATCAACAACAAAAAGTATTTTAAATTTCGAAGTAAACATTCAATATATATTTTTGAAGTAATTACAAGGCAAAAAGTATGTAACTATTATGAAACATGAAAATCTCATTTAAATATTTTCCCAATTAACTAAGACACCGCGCAGAGCAGAGACTTAAAGAAGACGACATACGAGGGAAGAAACGTTTCATTTAAAATTCCTTTTCCTCTTCATTACTAATTTAAAAGAAAGAAAAAGTGAGGTCAAGCAAACCAAAATTTAGCCCTGAAGCTCCAATTGCTGGGAAAAAATTCAAAATATCACAATGTGAACAAATTATTGAAAGAGATCTTCTCCATAGCATAATCTTAAGTTATTTTCTCATAATTTATTTTCATTTTGATATTTTTAAAAATTCTCTTCAATGTTTGAAACTTCACAGTTTACTCGAAGTTTGTCTGAACTCACCTTTTCTATACTTTAAATTTTAAATTATTTTTGAAGGTGAAAGAGAATTCGCAATGAAAGATTTCTCCCGTGGTATGGCGTCCTCTTAAAATCCAACAGGTGGTACAGCAAATGATACAATTGGAACAATGTTTCTCCCAAATATAGTGAGACTTTCAGGAGAACTCCTCCAGACACCAGTCTCGCCTCGTGGCGGGTACCATGGTTACAGGGAAAAGTTACTTCGAATAGGGGTGCGGGGTGAATAGTTTTGTCTTGATCTTAGCATAGGTCAGCGTGAGTAAATCCATCGACACTTTCATTCCTCCATTGCCACCCTATTAGAAATATGCTCTCACTTGTAAACATAGCAGCAGACAGCCGCAGACTTTTAGTCTGGAGGAGTTTTCCTTAAAGCCGCACTATACATTATTTCCTCATTTAACAACATAGAAAAACTGGTTTTGCCATATGATTTAACTAAAAATACGACTTTTTACCTGCAGAAACGTCAGTGAGTTGAACATGTGAATATTTGTTTCATACGAAGTTTTTATTACTTATTTTCAATTCATTAGTAAGTGAAGAATTACTTAATCAATGAATTTAACTGATTCTTTGATATATTTTCTTACAAAATCATTTAATTTAAATTTAAAACTAGTTTGTAAATTTTACAAACATATTTTTTTATCGAAAATCTATTTCCTTAAATAATAAAAATATGTTTGTCAAACTAATTTTAACAAGTTATTTAGAATTTTTAATGGTGAAATATTTTTAAAAGGAGTGTAAGAATTCAAAATATAAATATTCTTTAAAAAGTACTGTTTGAAAAGTACATAAGTTTTCTCGTTACCTATAACATGTAAACTGACATTAAAAGTTGCTTCTCCACTTTTATTCCTAGCAACACATGTGTATGTGCCGGCATCAGTCCTGCTGGTTGTAGTAATCATGAGAGCGTGAACCCCTCCCTCATTCACTAGAATCTTGTGAGTTGCATCGTCCACAACTTGGTTTCCATTGAGGTACCACGTGACATCCGGGAATGGCCTGCCACTGACTCGGAGATCAAATCGGACCATCTTGCCTTCCGTGACCTCCTTATCACAAGGCACTTTGACAAAGTTAGGTTTCAGAGCACGGCTGGCACCAGTTGAGCTGATGTCCACATCATTCTCCTGGACTGTCCTCTGTACAGCAGTAGCAGAGGTGGTCACGCCGTCACTGAGGGCGAAGGATTGGGGTTGAGATGTTATGTATTGTGTTTGGTTAATGTTATTTGCTGCATACTGCTGTTGCTGCTGAATCTGCTGCTGCTGTTGTGAGTATAGGTTAGTGGTGGTCATAGCTTGGGTTTGCACAGATGTTTGTGAGTACATTTGTGAGTGGGTTAATTGCTGTTGCTCGTGACTATAGCTAAATGCTGTGCTTTTGGGGATAGGGGAGGAAGGTGTTACAGAAGAAAAACTGGTTAGGGTAAAGATAAAAGCAGAAAGAAGAAAAGAGTTAAATGCTTACTAATCTACCATATCACGCTTATCTACTTTAAATTGGTCACATATGAATGTGAACTAAATTGATTTTAACAAAATACATAACTTAACCATTTTTTTTACCATTTTTAAAACAAACAAAAAGGGAATTACAGTATTTAAAAGCTTTTAAACAACTGTTTTTAAGTATCTACAAATATTTTGAAAATCTTTCCTTTACTAATTGTAATTATGTCTCATTTATAGACTTTTTTTTAAAAGCTATCCATAAATCCGACTTATTGTATGTATTAGGTAAAGCAAGCAAAAGCATTAATATCAGAGCAAAAACTATAAAAGAAAAGACATAGTCACAAAATATTCTAAGTATATTAATTTAATAAGTATATTCAATACCGGTTTTAAGTACAATTAAGTATTTTGCGATGAATCAGTGCTTAAGGTACTAAACTGGACTTGCGCAAAGAATTTTGGTTCAATTCCCATTTACGGCTTGAAGCCTATCCAACTTCAGTTCGATTGGTACCAGCTTGACTGGAATATAAAGGTGGTCTGTGCGCCGTGTTTACATTTTGTTGTCCATGAAATTGAGGAGACTTAACCCCTATGACCCCCTGATCTACAACAGGCTGTTGTTCAAAAGATTTTTTTTTTTATGTTCATTTAAAATTATTTTCACAAATTAATCTTTTATTGCAAAAAAAATAAAGCAAAAAGGAATGAAATTGCAATTATGCTTAAATCTCATTGAATTTTACTTTTTGTACTTAAATTAAGACACCAGTGTATGGTAAATAAGACTATTTTGAATAAGACTTTTCTCATAAAATATTATCCCATGATCTTTAAGAATTTTAAAGCTATAGACTTTTTATCTAAAATATTTTGATAATATCTATCATAAGATAAGGTACTTCTCCTTAATATGTATTAGCCGTACAATAAATAAAAAGGCCCTAATTAAAATATAGCTAAAAATTGTATTGGTCAAAAACTTGCAATACATACATTTTTTGTTGCTGTAACTGTTGTTGGAAATTTGTCGAAACTGGAACTCCTACACCTTCTATAACAAGATGTGCAGAGCAAGCAATGCGACCATTTGTATTTTCAGCCAATAATGTGTAGTAACCAGCATCTTCTGGTAGAGCCATGTGGATATGTAATGTTGCTAGGTCATTTGCATAGTTCATCTTGAAACGTTGAGATGCAATTATTCTTTGACCATTTCTGAACCATGTTATCTATAAAATACATTTCAAAGGAATTTTATTAAAACAAAAATTTTAAATAACACTTTGCCGTTTTGTTTAAGAAAATACCACAATAAAGAAAAATTTGAGCTCTTAATGGTATTGACTGAGGCTAGAATTTTAAAGGAATGTGAACAGATAAATCATAAATTAATTATATTTTCATAAAAAAATATTATGTTGTAGTTCCTGTTTGCAGAATATAATTAATCTTCGTAATTTTTTAATTAATACTTCGCAAGTTATGATTCGATAATTGAATAACTTACGATTGGATAACTGTAAGCGGCATCACGTGTGGGTCAGCCAATTAGGTTCTACACACACACGTGGCATTAAATCTTATCCAAAAATTGAATCAACGTTTCTCAAAAACCCGCTCCTTAACGCTATAATTGTAACACTTCATGCACAACCACGTGATTATATGCAACTATGTGATTAATTGCAAATACCCAATTATTAAATAAACAGATTTGTAGGGCTATTTTGCGATGTACCAGTTGTACTTTCAAAATATAATTTAGTATTAGCAAAAGTGTTTGTATTAACAAAAGTGTTTGATATATAGAGAATACAATTTTGTCAATAGATTTTTTATGAGCAGCGACAGCTCAGGGGATAGAGTGTTCGCCTTCCAGTGAGGTGAACCAAGTTTGAATCCCAGCGATGGCTGATGGATACGAATCCGCATCCTGCTCCCACCGACCACAGAGCTGACGTGAAATGTCCTCAGTGGTAGACGAATCATGGGTTAGAGTCCCTTTGCCATCAGGCTAACCATGGGAGGTTTGAGTGGTCTTCCTCTTCATGTAACGCGAATGTGGGTTAGTTCCATCAAAACGTCTTACACGAAGGCAAATTTCTCCCAATACTTGCTCCAGCCGTTCCCTTGTCTTCTGGATTAGGTTCAAAATTACAAGGCTACGGTGCTGAACATTAGTAGTCGTAAACCTAAAAATTGGGTTGGCTGTTCAACGACGGGTACAAAATTTAAAAATAAAATAGAATTTTTTTTTTTTATGTATGGAAATATCTCACAATTCAATTGAAACATTTTTAAGCATAGTTGGCATGTTTTGTAAAATCGAAACATTTTTTTAAGAAATAAAGAAAAATAAAAATAAAATGTTGAAGAGCAAATTAAACTTAAAGGCTTTCTTATTTTATGGCTCTCTTATGAAGTAAACAATGGGTTTTTGATAGTTTTAGAGTAAACAATGAGAACTTTAACTGTTTTTAGAAATTTAATAAGAAAAAAAAAACAGGTTTTATTAAAGTATTGTATCGAAAAAGTAGGAAATTAATATATTTACTTACTTTAGGCTTTGGATTGCCTGTAATTTTAGCTTGGAATGTAACTTCAGATCCCTCGAGCAATTTACTATTACGAGGCCGCGTTAATATCTGTGGAGCACTTGGATTTTGTGTTTTATCTAGAGCTGCTGGTTTTTCAGAGACTTCTTCACCGGGCTGCCTCCTAAAGAGTGATTCTCGAAATTCGACTTCTCGAAGCAATCGATATTCAAAGGTATCGACTCGGAAACTCTGAAACAAACATAAAATTCGAATTCATTCATCTGTCGCTGCAATGTGAGCTTAAAAAAAAAGAAAACAAAATGAATTCACTTACTTCTGAACCACTGTAGTACATAGGGCAGTTTGGGTCAGTGTCATATTCTGCAGATGTGGTCCTCTGGTACATACCGTCCATTTGATGCTGCTGTACATAAGACTGGACATATGTACCGCTAACTTGCTTTTGTTGGTCAATAATAGTGTGTTGAACGTTACTCATAGGTACTTGTCGGAAGGTATCTTGAGATACTATTTTTCCTAAACGAAGTAATAGCAGAGATTGGTAAATAGTTTTTAATTTAAAATATAGGGTGGAATTTGCAAATGGAAAGATTAGTGGATTAAATAATTGGTAGTTTTGAAAAAGTGAGAAATATCATTAATTACGTTATTTTCTATTGAAAACCGTCCTTTCATAGACAGTAAAATAACTTTAAAATCAAAATACACAGTGAAAAATTCCGTATCAAATTGCGGTAAGAAGTATCGGCACTCAGGGTGCCAGTACTATTTACCGTAAAATCTAAATTTGCCTGTTAAAGTTTATGGAACAAAAATCTGATATACCGTAATTTTACGTTAAAAATTGATTTTAAGATAAAATGAATTTTACGGATATTGCACTCAGGGTGTCAGTACTTTTTACCGTAATTGGATTCAGAATGTTTTAGAGTGTACCTCTTCACGTGTCCTTCCACTAATCGATTCAAATGAAAAGATATATTTTTTTCACACTTTACCTTTTACATCTCTTTGTATGGATACTGTCAGAGAGGCTTCTCCTGCGCAATTGACTGCGGTGCATGTATATTCACCATCATCATCTACTGTAAGGCCTTTAATATCAAAAACGCACATTCCAGTGGAGGAATTGTACGAAACATGGCGTCTGTAAAATAACACCAACATAACTAACACGTTCATTCCTGATTAAACTTGATCTAGCATTACTGGACAGAGCTATTTTGGTAGAAGACTTATAATGCACAATTTCTCACCTGTTATCATTTTTGATAGGCATTCCTCTTCTTGACCATACCACTTCTGGCTGAGGATTACCACTGACCCTGCATTCGAAATGGGCATCACCCCCCTCGATGAAGCGTCCCATCGTAGGAGGTTTTTCGAATATCGGAGGAGTTGCATTCAGGGGCCTTTGCCCCTGCTGGTGCCTGTAAAAATCAAATAAAAAATTTCACGCTGATCTGAACCTTTACGATGAAAATTAAAAATAATCATGATGTGCTTCCAAGCATATTTCAATTAGCTGTCTGAAGGCAACGTAATCTAACTTAACATATAATTGACACCTATACAATACCAAGGAAACCAGATGGTGTAACTATAGCATGGTCTCCCTGATCGAAAATGATATGAAGCACATAAATGTTAGTAAAATATTTCTATTAAAAAAATTAAAGAAACTTAAAATTTTTGCTTTTTTGTTTATTACAAGAACTAAAATAAGAATTTAAAGAAATGGTATTGAAGTTTTATTTAAAATAAAACTATTAATTTTATACGTAATGATTATCATATCAATGTGTCATTCTGATTTTTAATAATGAAGGTATCAGCCTTATTTCAAGGTCATTTCAAAGAGACTGAATTGACTCTATAATCACGACATTATTTTTTAAAATGAGTTTTTTTTTTACTCAATTAAGGGCTAAGAGCTCCTTGAAAGAACATGTAACATGCTAAATGAAATGAAATTTAAAAAAAATAAAATAAAAAAAAATAACTCGCGCTTTTTAGTACAAGAATCAATTGTGCTATATGGTAACTATAAAATATTCATTTTATTCTCGACCAAGATTTTTGACACAATACCAAGGAATGCCATTTGCTGCGTATTCATTGGGAATATATATTTTCCTGGACGCTCTGAACATTTTCTTAATATTTTGATGCATTAAAAATTTATTTTATAAAACACACAAAAATGACGGTCAGCATGTTTTTCAATTAAACTTTTCAAATTTTTACTTGTTCTCACTAATACATATATTAAATCATGAATTAAATCATGAAAACTGAGAATGTTGTATTTATCTTTTATGATAAAGATTTTTTAATTTATTTCTGGAAATGTAAACGATAATTATCTGATCAAAAACTATTTCTTTACCACTACGGTAGCGGTATGACGTGAAATTGCTAAACCGGTGCTACGAATTTGAAGCATTCGATAATCATTTACTTGGTTACTTGATTAGCATAAATTTATTTAAAGGTATATAGTTTTTCACAAAATATTACTTTTAGGATTACTATTTGGATAATATTGTTTGAAAAAAGTCAATATGAAATAAATATTATTTATAAAATCTACATAATTTAATAAAATTCATCGAAATTTAGTTATCTGCTTATTGGTATTAAGTAATGTAATAGTAATTTTTTTAAAAATATTTCTTTACTTTATCAAATAATCAATCTTAATGGAGAAAATATATTTGATGTTAAGCGATTACAATATAGAAAGACGATTAGCAATAAATTTTATTAGAAAGTTATTTAAAAGCTTCTCAACACCCATTTAACAGAAGCTTAAAACGTTCCAAAGAATTTCGGTGAAAAAATTTAAAAAGAAAAATGCTTAAATTTAAAAATTTTTTCAAAATTATTATTTTAATAAAAAATACAGATGTGTTACAAAATTACCTCATTTTTATTTTATAATAATTATTACAAATATTTTTAAGAAGTACTGGATTTTAAATATTCTTTCGTGGGACATGCAAACATAAAAGTATACATGTAAATATATTTACATGTTCTAGAACATATTAAGAAAATTGCTGATATTCAAGAACATATTATTACTAAAGAATAGATATTTGTCATACATTAGGCATAATTTGTAACTCAAAAATTGTCTAATTAATAACCAATCAATCAAGGTATTGAAAAACAAACTTTTTTTAATCGCTTCATAAAATCTCTCAATTTAAATGCATGGATTTAAGTTATTAAGTTTCAGTAGATTCATAAGAAAATATTTATAAATATTATTAAAGAATAATTTTTATACTTTTACTTTAAACGTTATAAAACATATATACCAGTATTAAAAGTATTTTATTCTTAATTCTTTGACCGATTAGTTGCTTTAACAGCATGTAATAATTAGTTTCACACAATACCATGTATAACACAGAAAAAAAAAACATGGTCAAGACTACCAGAATATGATAAAATTTACCATGTTTCTGGGTCTGTGGGAACACCAAAAAGCTCTGTAATTTTTACCGAAACGTTTTGGTGAAACGTTTCACAATAAAATATGGTTTCATTACCCAGTCTTTCATACTAAATGCGGTAAAATTCGGTAATTTTTTTTATACCTCAGAGCATGGCATAAAAACCAGTTTATTCAGTTAAATTTACTTTCCAGTTGTGTGTATTTTTTATTCAGTTTGTCGCAATAAAAACTATAATTTTAAAAGCCAGAAATTCCGGCAAAGTTCTACTATGCATACGGAAAATTCTCAAATGAATGGTTTAAATACCGTATATTTTGAAATTTTTTACAATGATTCAAGCTACTCTAAGAAAATTTCTTACAAAAGAAAGGGGGAAAAAATATATATATATATATACATATTAGAATGGTAAAGAGATTTCTAATTACAACGCGAAAATTTTGGAAATATACACCAACATTTACTGTTTTAAAAATTGCAGTTCTTATTATCAGCATATTTAGTAAAAATGCAATAGTAAAAAGTGTATTTAGGAGAAAAAATACACCACACTTTCAGGAATCAAGGTAAAATCTCATCAGATTATTTTTCAGAACGTACCATTCCTTTCACCATTTATTTGTTAATATTAAAATTATAATAAACCGTATATTTTGAAATTTAATTTTGGATTTTTTTTACCAGAACTTTGGATTTTTTTTACCAGAAATATTATTACCATACAGTACGATAATTTTAACAGATTTTTTTTTTATCTGAGAATATTGTTTCTTAAATAAAATTTCATTTTAATAGCATTTTTTAAAGAAAATATTTTAAAACCTTAATTTATTAAGCTTATTAAAAAATATGCACTCTAAATTTTTTATATATAATATTTATTATAGATATTCATTATAGATAACATTAACTTATTTATCTATAAAGCAGTGATAAAGCTTCTCTCGTCTATTCAGAGTAATTCATTAAATACGTTGAAACTCAAAACAAATGTTTGCAGATAGAATTTAAAACTTTTTTTTTACGTAAAAAATGCAAATAATTCAAAATATAACGCATTCAAATAATTTAAACTTTTTATCGAAATGGAATGCAAATCGCCATTTTCTCTGATATTTTAAATTTAGAGATATTTTGGGACTTGCCTCATGCACAGAAGTTATGTAAATTTTCTAAGATATGAGCCACTTTCTAAAAACGAGACACTGATTTTAGCGTGGAACACATCTCAGCGAGACGATGTTTATTCAATGAAGCAAAAGTTAAAAAAAAAAAAAAGAAGAAGACAGAGCAATATTTTGAGAATAAGCTTCCAGGTTAAACGAGCTCCCAAATAGGACAGAGAGAACTGTTGCCAACAACCGCGCTGACGAACTCCAAAGCCTCGCGCCCATTCTCAAAAATAGATCTAGAAACAACATACAAAATGCAGCTTTTTTTCTTCCTTCCCCTAACAGTTGTCGCAGCAAAGATTTCTAAAATACAAGCAAGGCGGAAGCTTAAGTGAGCAATCACTTGATAGCATTTTCATTAATGAGCCCAGATTCAGAATTAAAGATACAAAGATTACATTTCACCTAATCTAAGAAATGAATTTTTGAAGTCGAATATAAATTTTTGCACAAGCTGGTAAGTTTAAAAGCCTGTTTTAGAACAGGAGGGAGCAAAGAGGATTTGAAACGTGCTTACTAAAAACATGAACATGACTGAAAACGGGATGACTAAATTGATTTTGATATTTTCAATCCTACCTTCCACATTAGTGATTCGACAAAATTCGATGGATTTTTTTCTTGAGCTGAAATATTGATTTTTAACCCCTAATGTCATGCTTTATAGATATTTGATAATTTTTTATAAATATTCTAAAATTTAGTATCAAGAGTGATAATTTCGGCGTACTGGTTATATTATTAAAAAATATTATTTTTTTAAATAATCTATTCGTATTTTTTCTTCTGTTTCAAAAATTTTTTATGCTTTCTCTCTTCAGTGTTTGGCGTAAAAAATGTTTAGATTTTTTTTTATTCTTATTTGATTTTTATTTATTATTTGTTTTATTTATTTATTATTTGTTTTTTTTTATTTATTATTTGATTTTTTTTAAGTCTTCAAATTTAGGCAAGAGTTCAAAAGAAAATTTATTGAAAATTCATACACCGAAATCTACATAGAGATCTAACTTTGAAACTTAAAACTAATCGCATGTGTTTGAAAAACACCATATGAATTTCTTATAATAATATAGACATTAAAATTTTAACAAAATAATATTCAGTTTTTCTGAAAAATATGTTCTCTAGACATGAATTTTGATATAAATTACCCTCAATGATTAACAAGTAGTAATTGGTTCACTGAACGTATGGACCAATACGTAATATCGAAATCCAAAATGAGAACAATAACAAATTAAAATTTTAATAATAACCAACGAGAAAAAGGTAAGATTTTCTTACAAATTTCTGAAAATTCATACACCAAAATCTACATAGAGATCTAACTTTGAAACTTAAAATTAATCGCATGTGTTTGAAAAACACCATATGAATTTCTTATAATAATATAGACATTAAAATTTTAACAAAATAATATTCAGTTTTTCTGAAAAATATGTTCTCTAGACATGAATTTTGATATAAATTACCCTCAATGATTAACAAGTAGTAATTGGTCCACTGAACGTATGGACCAATACGTAATATCGAAATCCAAAATGAGAACAATAACAAATTAAAATTTTAATAATAACCAACGAGAAAAAGGTAAGATTTTCTTACAAATTTCTGAAAATTCATACACCAAAATCTACATAGAGATCTAACTTTGAAACTTAAAATTAATCGCATGTGTTTGAAAAACACCATATGAATTTCTTATAATAATATAGACATAAAAATTTTAACAAAATAATATTCAGTTTTTCTGAAAAATATGTTCTCTAGACATGAATTTTAATATAAATTACCCTCAATGATTAACAAGTAGTAATTGGTCCACTGAACGTATGGACCAATACGTAATATCGAAATCCAAAATGAGAACAATAACAAATTAAAATTTTAATAATAACCAACGAGAAAAAGGTAAGATTTTCTTACAATTCAAAGAGAATTAATTGGGTGAAACTATTTATCTCAACAGCTTTGGAAAAAAAATACAAAAATCAGACAATTTGTAGAAAAAGGAGAGTCTATACGCAAAAATTTGAAGGCGGGAGGTAATGACAACTATATTTAAAATTTCCAAAATTACAATATCCTCTTAATATATATGATAATTTTCCAGATTATCAATAAGGAAAGAGAATATAAGGAGAGAGAGAGACTGAAATAATAAGGAGAGAGAGACTGAAGTTTTAATGCTAAAAAATACTGGTTATGTCTTTTCCATTTCAATAAGTAAACTCTTTGGACAATTTCGGTATCCATTTTAATGGTAATCACAATTTTATTGATAAAACTTGATAAATGTGGTAAAATTCGGTAATTTTATCTTCATACCTCGAAAAAAAATTAAGAGATATTATAGGTATAAAAATCATTGATTCGATTAAATGTACTTTTCAGATTTGCATTTTTTACTAAGTGTGTAATGATATTTTTTGAAAAACAGAATTTCCAGGTAAGCCCCTATGAGTTGTTAATATTAAGGTTTAACTGCATAACATTGATATTTTAATTATGTATAAATTAATATGATATTAAGGCATAATATTTAGCCAGAAGTTCTATTATAGTTTAAAGCAGAGGCAGCTATTTTTTTAAAAAAAGTGAAGAGGTCAATAACGATTGAAAACTTAATGAAAAGCGTGAAAGAAAGAATCTATCTCAATAATGAAATACTAATTTGCATTAAACATGGCACTCACTCATTTCCATAATATGTAATGAAACTTTCAGCCAAAACAAAACCCCGAAATATTGGGAATAAACAAATATTAAAAAGAAATAAAGGTTAAGAAACCTTGAAATCGGAAATAGCTTCCTACTTGAAGCGTAAATTTGACCATTGGGAATAACAACAGTGGGATGTTTGCCAACTGAGTCAGTAGATGCATCAGCGTGTTCATTGTTTTAATTTAAAATGGAATCTGCTTTAACAGAAGAAAAGATGATAAAAGGTGCCGATGTCATAGAAGAAGAACTGCTTAAACGTTTTATATCTCTGTACGATATTTTGTACTACTCCAAAATCATTGATTCTAGAAACCAGAGAGTTCATTGGTTAGGAGAACAAGAATTCAAGAACAAGTATTCAAAAAACGAAATTCTCTTCTTGGATGAAGTCCGTTGTTGCAGAGAAAATAACATAACTGGTATAATTATCTTCTTTTCAATGTAGTATTAACTGAGAGCCGCGATGACAAAGTGGTTTAAGACGCTGATATGTTCAGGGCCCGACTTAGCCTAATTGGGGCCCTGGGCAAAAACTTCTTTAGGGGCCCCCCTCTGCTTCACAACTTCAGTAATGAAGAATTGTACTTTATGGGGGTAAATTTTTTACCTTATTATACATATATAGCAAGAAAATTGACTAGAACCTAAAATAACTATAAAGTCCTTCCTCACCTCCAATGAGACGGAAACATCGTTTTGTTCATTTTATTGATTTTCTGACAATTCTATGTCCATTATGCCGAATGCAGCCTTCTGATTGTTAACTTTGTCATCTAGATGCGAAACATATCGTACTTTGTGATATGTAAAAATACAGGCTTTTCATTGGTCAAAATTTTTCCATTGTAATTACGAAAATTTAGCTGAATTCCGCACTCGAAAGCCATGGATTTACGGAAAATAGCTTTTTTGTGTTCATACGATAGATTAATGAAGAAGCTAACATAAAACTGACGGATTTTACCCAGTACTGATATTTTGCTTAAAAAAATTTCATTAATGAAGGAAACCTAAAATAAACTTTCAATTTCATTTGGGGGCCCCTATGATGTGGGAGCCCGTATGCCCCTGCCTTTGTCGGGCTCTGGATATATGTTATTAGAAAAAATAAGGTTTTTATCATTGGTGGCGGATTAAAGCAAAGCCAGCTTTAGATTGACTAGTACAAACTAGCACAATTCGCAATTCTAACTATATTGCAATCAATAGATTACTTGTCTGGAAATTATGGTGCTCTAGCTTTCTCTTTCTCTTTGAATGATCAGGTTCAAATCTCAGTTTTGGTATTTTTTTATTACAGCCATAAATTAATAATAATATTCACAGCTCTAATAATAATATTTGCAGATCAGCGGTAATTGAATTCAACGTGACAAGAAATATAAAATAAACATTTATTGTTAATGCTATTGATTTCCCATTAAACAATATCAAATACTTCTACTTTTTAGTTACAAATGTAACTATTGATGACACAAATGTAAAACATAATGAATTATAAAAATTACTACATTCTTTTGAAAAATTTAATATTTAGGTGTTTAATTCATTTAATGAATACTTTTTTAACATTAAAATCTTTTGCTAATCTTTAAGTTTAGAAATTATATCTAGAATATTGTATCCAACTATATATTTATTGAAAGAAAAACCTTAAGCCTTCATATTTGAATTTGAAATAATTACTAATGATAATTGTAATGTGATAAAACATTTACTTACATTAGCGGAGGTATCACCATATTTTCATCTGAAAAATAAAATATCACAAAAATTGAATATCAAACTGATGAAGACAATAAAATCATCATTTAAATATTTAATAATTATAATATTAAGTCGGTAAAAAGAGTTCTTTTGAATACACCAGTAGCTCGCTACTGGCGTTTTTAAAATAACACTTTCTATTTCTCATTATAAACAACATACCGTCTTATTATAATTCCATTTTTCATGCAATCCTTATTATCAATTGTAGGCTTAATAACCATAAAATAGATTCAAGCTTCAATAAAAATTTATATTTAAAAGAATTAGCTTTAAAATTTTATTTTTATTTTGCAAGCTTTTTTTAAAATCTCAGTTATGTGTTGAAATAAGCATTTTGTTTGCAATAAATACAGAGTAATATCATTATTTTATCATTTCAAATCAACTCATTGGTGCCTACTTTATGTGTTGATAGAAACATGTTACCCTATTACTTAAAAAAAACATTACTAGAGATTTTGTAAAGTATATAATACATACGAATAAAATATAAACATTAGTTAAAAAGAATAACAGCAATGAAAAAAATCTTAAGGTTTATAACTTAAAGGTCCCAAATATTTAAAATACCTCTTATTATATGCATTATTATATACTATATTATATTCTCTTATTATATACTATAAAAAATTCAAGTGATCAAATTACGATAAAATGGCAGCCAGTACATTTTACCGTAATACTGATATACCGTATATTTGCAGCATTCTGATATACTTGAATTTTCTAAACAAAAAAAAAAACGATATACCGTCATTTTGACAGTAATGTTTATTGTAAAATTCTGTAATCACTTTCAAAAGTAAGGAACAAAATTTTTCGGTAAAAATGGATTTTATGGTAAGATGGAATTTTTCAGATGCTGCACTTAAAGAGCCTGTACTTTTGACTTGTAACTTGATCCTTAATTTTTTACAGAAGGGGACATAATATTTAAGATAGAAAAGTATCTCTTCAAATCTTAACAATATTTTTAAGGCATACATAAATTAAGTTTTTGTATAAAAATTCAATATTTTTTAAAAAGGCAAACAAATTGCATTCCATTTTAAAAAACCAAATAAAAAAATAATTTTTTAAAATTTTTTTTCAAGCCTGTTGAAATGCATTCTCTAATAAAAAATGCTATATTATTCAAAATGCGCGTCATGAAAAATAAGATAATAGGAAAAGAATGAAAAACAAAAACAACCATTACTAGAAATTTTAAAGAGAGATACACAATGAAATTTAAAATAATTTATTTAAAATGTTGAGAGTAATTATGGAAAAAACCTTAAAAAAACCCTAACGTAATACAATATACAAATGAAAAAGTTAAAGAAGAAAATTATCAAGTGCAAGCCAGATTTGCCACCAGAATAGTTTCAAAATTCAGTTTTGGGGATACTGTAGCAAAATTTGAATCTAACTAACACATTGTAATTAACAAAAATGATATAAACTTTTTTTAAAAATTTTTTTTTAATCTAATCAAATTTTTTCTTAACTAGCGTTTGACATTTTATTCATAGTATAGTTTTTAGAAAAAATTTAAAATTAATAATTTTTGCAACAACATGTCATTCATATGAAACAACAAATAGTCTGTATCAAAGTCTGTAGTTTTAAATAATCTGAAATCTTTAAATTAATTGAAAAGAGTTATGATAGTACTAAATTTAAATAGAAAGGTACATTGCATAAATAGTTAATATTTGGTGCGTGCAACATGTACAATATATCAATAGAATTCAGATTTAGGTGCAGCTAACGGTATTGTGCCTATCTTTTGAGAAGTGCCCAAAAATATGAAATCAACAAAGAATAATTAACTGTTTCAAAGATTCCATAAATTTTCTTCGGTTTGTAATTAGTAAATTAGTAATTTTCCAGGTAAATTAGTAATTTTCCAGGTAAATTAGTAATTTCCAGGTACTAAATTAGTAATTTCCAGGTACTAAATTAGTAATTTTCCAGGAAACCATTTGGTAATTTTTCCATGCTTATGGTAAAAATTAAGAGGAAATTCTGGTTTTCAAAATTAATCTTATTACCACATGTGTAGTAAAATATACATTACTGAAAAGTAAATTTAACCGAATAAATGGTTTTTATGCCATTCTTTAAGGAATCCTGATAAAACTACATAATTTTACAACATTTACTAAACTTTATCACACGTTATAAAAATAGATTTAATTGTTAATTTTTTCAAAATCATTACCGAAGCGTTCGGTAAAAATTACTTAACTTTTTAGTGTTCTCATAGGGCTAACGATCAATTTTATCATATTCCGTTAGTTCTGACTCTAGTCTTTTTTCCCCCTAAAGTGCAAGTGGAAAGTTTAAAAAAGATTACGAAAATACTTCTGAAAAAGGGTTTGCATTCTTATCTTAAAATGCAAGCAATTTTATTATTTCTTTGTAAAATTTAGCATTCAGAGTTTAATTATTATTATTTATAATATAGTAATAGTTTACTTGACGCGCAAATTTTAAAACATAATTCTTATTAAAGCAACATGAAGAAAAATATACATATGTTAAAGCAGGCTTTTGCAGCTAACATTGTTTTTTGTTTGTCAGACATAAGAAATTAGCTTCATATTTACCTTGGAAAATGCTGTTTTTTCGCAATATATAATTTTAAAGCTATTTCGAAAAAAAAAAAAAAAACTGAGCTTGCTATTGTCCAAATTTTATATCTATACAAAATTTAGGCTTAATTAGAGTGTGATACTTGGGATACCCTCTTGGCTTGCTGATTGACAACTACAAGAAAATGTTTAGTTTTATGTATCAAAAGTAGCTCCAATTACAAGTAATATCTATAAGGTAGAATTATTATTTCTTTTATAAAATCTTTGAGCCTGAACCAAAATATTTTTACAACAATAAATAACTTTGATAAAATGGAAAACGAAGAACCAAAATGTTTAACATAAATTGGAATATTTTGTAAAAAATAAATTAATAAAGAAATAAAATGCTGTTTCTTTTTATTTCTTTCTCTCAACATATGCCACGCCTCAGAGATTTTCCATTACGTACTTATTGCATTCAAATAAACTTTCATTAGTAGTTAGTAATAATTACATTTTC
This sequence comes from Parasteatoda lunata, assembly GCA_949128135.1. Lineage (NCBI taxonomy): Eukaryota > Metazoa > Arthropoda > Arachnida > Araneae > Theridiidae > Parasteatoda > Parasteatoda lunata. The sequence continues at coordinate 46,369,830 of OX421974.1, read as the reverse complement.
TCAAATTTGAAATAAATAAAAAAAAAATTTGAAATAAGTAGCAACTACACTTTCCAACAAATAGCATTACAACCACGAATTACATTTACTTAATTTTAATTTATTATTAAAACTTACTTGAAATTAGTAGTAATTATACCTTTCATTATTCTGAAAGGAGAGTTAAGTACAAATATCATGGATTCATTGAGGAATACCTATTTATTTTAAAATAATGTCATCAGTATTATGTTAATCAGTATTATGTCAGTTAATAAAAGATAAATGGGCAGAAAGTAACAGAATTTATCTGAACAGCCCTTCATATATGTTACGTCTCTTGGAGCATTGTCATGTACATTAAACTAGATAAAAAGAGTATTTTAAATCTTTTTTCAACAGGACAATGATAAGATTTTTAAGAGAATATAATAAATATGGCAGGATGTTTAAAAATATTTTTTTAAACTTAAACGAATGAGTTGATACACACAAAAGAAATTGTTGTAAACTTTTGGCAGATTGAATTGGCAGCCCTCCACTCAAAGGAGTTATTTTGAAAGATTACATGAACACAGTTGTTAGTCTGCTGGAATATGATCAAGGAGTATGTCAGTACTGTTAGAACATCTGTATGGTTATTCACTGATAAGATCAATGAATCAACTTTAAAAAGAATGATTAATTTAAGAACAACTGTTTAAGTACTCAGTAAAAAAAAAGCCTAGAAATAAGAGATTCATGAAGACCCAGTACTTAGTATAACGGTACGAGTACTTTTTCTCTAAAAGTGGAAAATATATATTACAGGATCGAAAAACCTTGCAATTTATTGTAAATAATTCACTGACTATCCGGATGCTTTTCGTTAGTTAAGTGTTTATTGTGGGCTGATAATAATAATTGAATCGAATTGCAATCGCAAGGATACGTTCCTAGTTCAGTGCCAGAAAAAACAGCTGTACTTTATTCCCGGGCTTCTCCAGTGCAGTGTAGAGAAGTGGTTCCCAAAGGATGTTCCGCGGAATCCAAGGGTTCCGTAATAAGGTTACAAGGGTTATGAGAGTTTGGATTCTTTTTAACCAGTAATTATAACTGTATACAATAAATAATCCGTAATATATTTAATACTTAGCCTGTTTCAATGAACATATTTATGAAAAATGCCAATGAAAAAAATAACAAAGTTTTAAAAAAAAAATCGAGCTTCTCCATTCAAAATGAAATAAATAAGTACAAGAATGAAGAATAACGTTTCTCTAATAAATATTTAACGTTTATAACTGCTATTTTTTTTAAAACCATAATTCCTTTTAATTTATTCATTTTCAGCATATACGCACACCAAGAACAAATTTATATAATTAAATATTTCATTTTTTTATTCACATTAAATATTTAAAAAAAATTTTTTTTTCATTTTGAATAGTATATTTACAGCTACTATTGAACTTTTTTTTATCACGTTAGGGTTCCACTAAAAAAGGCTTAATCATTTAGGGTTCCATGACCGAAAAAACCGCTGGTGTAGAGAAAATATTAAAAATAGGGAAAATATTTGAAAAAGTAAGCATGACGCCAGATTAGATGAGCATAACGCAACCTGCCGTAAAATAATTGAGCATTAATATGCCGTAGAATAATTGAGCATTAATATGCCGTAGAATAATTGAGCAGTAATATGCAGTAGAATAATTGAGCATTAATATGCCGTAGAATAATTGAGCATTAATATGCCGTAGAATAATTGAGCATTAATATGCCGTAGAATAATTGAGCATTAATATGCCGTAGAATAATTGAGCATTAATATGCCGTAGAATAATTGAGCATTAACATAGACTAACATTATTTCTATAATTTACTACAAACATTAAATAGCACCGTAGACAGTACAGATACACCACTGTACATTAATATTTACTACAAAAGTTTCCACTTTTCTATGCAGAGTTGGTTCTGAATTACCATAACATCGATTTATAACAGAGCAGTAATACAAACAAGGCAAACGCCTTAAATGATAATTAATAGTATCAGTAACATATGATGAAAAAATGTGTTAATAGCATAACAATGAACCATGTTTCTTAACTATTAAAATCCTCAAGGAAGATTTTAAAATATGCATCAATGATTCAAGCTACTCTAAGAAAATTTCTTACAAAAGAAAGGGGAAAAAAATATATATATATATACATATTTGAATGGTAAAGAGATTTCTAATTAAAACGCGAAAATTTTGGAAATATACACCAACATTTACTGTTTTAAAAATTGCAGTCCTTATTATCAGCATATTTAGTAAAATTGCAATAGTAAAAAGTGTATTTAGGAGAAAAAATACTCCACACTTTCAGGAATCAAGATAAAATCTCATCAGATTATTTTTCAGAACGTACCATTCCTTTCACCATTTATTTGTTAATATTAAAATTTGATAGCGGAATAAAATGGTAACAGACTTTATACTCTGTTGACCTTGCTAATGTTCCAGGAAAATATTTTTTAAAATGATGACACTGTGTTGAAAAGGGTTAGATGAGCTAATTTTATAGTAACTATTTTTAATTATTTCTTTGCCTTATTCTACTTTTTGTTTTCCAGATTTTTCTTATTCCCATATATTTCTCAATTATAATAGAGGGAAGGGAGAAGGGGCTTGAATGATCCTTTTCAGTGATTAGTTGAAGTGTGTTAAATGTACCAGATATCTGTAGCATCGAATTTGAATGATGATATATACTACTGTTGCACAGTTTTAGTTTGGCATAACAAAAGAAAAATTATGTCTAACGTGGAAATGACACCATGTTTATCATAAAATTTTGATATCAAACAAAACTTATTAGATTAGATTTGAGGCTCTGAATTTGAATGTGTTATTTATTTTAAGGCCATTTCAATATTTCTTAAGTCATTCGCTTGCACTCGAAAAAAAAAAAAAGACTTTTCGTGTCATACATTGCCCTCCCCTAAAAAAACGGACCAATCTGAATAATTTTCGATCTAATGACGAGATTTTCACGTTCTTGCAATCACTCCTAATGGTTCGAAAGGTTGGCCTCAATTATGCTAATTAATAAGAGCAGATGATATTTTACTTTACTTAATCAGATACAAAAACGTACTTTCTCTGAATAAACATAGATTTCAGATTTCTAACCCCTAAAATATAGGGGGTAGCAAGTAAGGAAATATGGTTCCAATAGTTTAGTCAGCAAAGCGGTCCAAATTTTGGATCCCTTAATGCTAATTTTACTTTTTACTCATTTCTCCATATTTCCAGAACTTTTTAATGAATCAAAAAAAAAAGTGTGCAGAATTATAAAATACGTTTATCTAAAGATAATTCCATGCAAAAAATGAATTTTTTAAAAATATTTATTATTATTTTATATAATAATAGTCGAAAAATTTTTAAATTTTAATGCAGAAAAATCTTTACGTCATTTAAAAAATGTAATTTTGCATGTCAAAATATGAAATTTTAACGAAATCGGACAAATAGTTCCAGAGAAATCAAATTTTAGAGAAGTCGTATTTTTAAATCGCTAATTACGAATTTAAAATTACCAAATTATCTATCGAACGGCATGAAAACAAAGCTATATTTTATTCTTACAGGACGTTTAAGGATATTGAAAATCGTAATCAGTATTGAAAATCACTAGGAAATTTACCATATATTTTGCCAACGCAATCTCCTCTACTCTTTCTTTTAATCTACAGGATAGATACGCCTACAATAAATATTTTGATAAACAGACCATTGCCGCGCATTATTGGAACCTCGGACATCAATTTAATTTCGATAATGCCAAAAGTCTCTTTACCCCAGTTATATAAGCTCGACTTGAAGCTCTTTTTTTCTACAGATGAATTCCTTAATTAATGACATGAGTTCCTCTCCATATTTCCTTAGTTATTGGAAATGCATTCTGTCCTGGTCTGCCTCTCTCGACTGCTGTGGAAAATTCTAGTTTTAATTTTAATCTTCATTTGTTTTCCATTTTTTTTTTTGCTAACTTTACATTTTTGTGTTTCATATCCAATTTGTCCCCCAATTTGTCTTATGGGAAGTATTGAAAATGGGCGCCTGATTACGAGCTCACAAAGCATATTGACTTTTGTCACCAACAAAAGTTTTGCAGCAAACGAAGTTTTCATTATCCAGTACATCTCCCGCTTTAATTTTTTAGATTCTGTCTAATATTTCTCGTATCCTAGTTGAAGAAACCAAATTTGACAATATATTTTTTAATTGAATTAAAATTAAACTCTAAGAATTAACCTTTTTTAAAAAACAAATTCAAACGTAGACAACTAAAAAATCAATGAACTCATATTAAATTCTATGAGAATCAGCATAAAACTATGATGGAAAAAAAAATTTTAATTCCATTAATTGATATTAAATTTTATTAATTGAGATTAGAATCTATTAATTTTTATTAATTAGTATTGAAATCCATTAATCGATTGAATTCATGCTATAATCCAAGGAAGGAATTTACAATTAATCCGATGAGAATTATTCTGTTATTTGACTCCAAGAGAATGGGTTTATTAAATTAAGTTCAATAATAAAATAATTGAAAATGAAATTTTAAAAAATGCAAGATATAAGACGCTGAAATTAAATCAATGATAAACGCAATGTTTTATATCATGTTTGAAATGTACTTGCATATTTATGTGTCCATTTCAAAACCCAGGTTTTTATAGACAGAGTAAATTAAAGTTTATCATAAATTATTAATTAATCCTGCTTACTAAATCGGTCGAGGATTTATAACAGAATGGGAAAGACTCAAATTATAGCTTCTAATATATTCAACACAATTTAATTGTGGTAGTATAGTTTTCTAGGCACTAAACTGTTATAGTGAAGTATCGGGCACCTAATTTTGGCTTGAGCCCTACCCGGTTTCAGATCTCTGTGTACTAGCTTGTAGGGACCACGGAACCGGGGTGGGGACATTTTGTAAATGAAGGAACACACCCTCTTTTAAGATTACAATTTTTCACTTGATATTTGTGCAATTCAATTTGAAATGAAAAATTAAATGAAAAATTTTCAGAATTCTAAAAAAAAGAAATGTCTATTATAAGTGAGCTTTAACATTTCCATGATGAAAACCTTTACTAAATCATCCCTCCTCCTCAGACGAAATATATCTCCTTATTGCTGATCGAAATTTCTTATTTCTTAATTGTTTGGAAAATTCTTAATTGTTGGATTCTAAATTGTAAGATCCTTATCCACTGTGATTCCTCTGGATAACTATTAGCTGTAGCGGGAGTGCTACATTTCTTTTACAAAGCAAAATAGTAAAATAAAATGCTTAGTAGAAAAGCGAAGGCAAATAATTCTAACATCGACGGTAAATGGAACATTCGATCATAGCTTATAATATTATTTTATTTTAAGAAAGCTTCAAATTCAATAACATTAAAATGAAAATAGCTTTTTAACTCATCATTTAATTTGCTTAATTTCTAAAATGAAAAATAGCAAAGTGAAATAAAAGTCAGTAAACAAATATTTCGAATTTTTTTAGAAGTATTTTCTATGAGGCGCTTGCTCGACAAATTGTCCCACAACAAAGAATTACAAGAATATATTATAACTTATACATTAACGAATATAAAAGTACCACATTTATGATATGATTAAATTTGAAAACCACTATTTAATAATAAACAATGTTCAAAAGAAAACAAACATCGAGTAAACAATGAATGAGTCAAAGAACAAATAATTAAAAATAACGTAGTAAAAGATTATATATATATATATATATATATATATATATATATATATATATATATATATATATATATATATATATATATATATATATATATATATATATATATATATATATATATATATAAAATATATATATATATAAAATATATATATATATATATATATATATATATATATATATATATATATATATATAAAATATATATATATATAAAATATATATATATATATATAAAATATATATATATATAAAATATATATATATATAAAATATATATATATATATATATATATATATATAAAATATATATATATATAAAATATATATATATATATATATATATATATAAAATATATATATATATATATATATATATATATATATATATATATATATATATATATATATATATATATATAAAATATATATATATATATATATATATATATATATATATATATATATATATATATATAAAATATATATATATATATATAATAATATATAATATAACATCTATAATATTTACATTTCGAAAATTTAAGCATCGATATTTGTTTTACAAATAAACCAAATTATTTCAAATTAAACTTATGAAACATATTGAATAATGATGTTATATTTATAACCTTACATCTGCGCAGGACTTAGTAGTTAATTATATAGGAATAAACTTTTTTAAATACAAATAGACATAATTTTAAATAAAGAAATTTAACTTTAAAACTTTAAAACAAAATCTAAGCGAAGAAATTTTTGTAAACAAGGACCAGCCTAAGAGATATCATGTTTCAAAGTTTTAAAAAAAAACATCTGTTAAATAAGTAAACGTGAAAATAACAAAAAAGAATTCTTTGCAAATTTCATTTCTCTTCTTTTTTTTTCCTTTAAAAATTATAACGTATTAAAAAATAGTAATCTTCCTGGTGTCTTTACGAGTTATGCAGTTTATAACAGTTTTGATCATATTTCAGATTTATATTCAATACAGAATATAAAGCAGTAAACAGATTTTTTGATGACCTTTAAAAAAAGTTTCTTTACAGATAACTGATATAATAAAATCATACATCTAACAGAAAACTATTTCGGCTTGTCAGCTTATCTTAATTAGGAATTTCTAAGCATATAATATATGATTAAGTTAAAGCTTTTAATTATAGTGCGAAAAAACACAGATTTAAAATCCAACCCGATACAGGAAAACATATAAAGCACAAAACATTAAATACTAAGAGAAATTATCCTATCCAATCTAACAAAAACATATACAACTAAGACTTTCAATTATTTTTTTACAAATTAATTTACATAATTTTTATAATTTCACAGAAATAAAAAACATGAATGATCAAATAGTTAACAATCAAAATATAAACTGACCTGTTATTTCGCATAGAAAAAAAAATCAAATATCACTTTTTATATGTATATACAAATATATGATTGCGGGCGCGCAGCAGAGTTATACTATGTTCTACTTTTCGTTTAGGGCAGCGAAGAGAGCGGGATTTTCGTAGTTCCCACTGAGCAACTATCCCAACCTTTCTCCCGTCTCAACTATTTTATTTTTAGACTCTCATCTGTTAGTCAGGGGATGATTCTAGATCGGATATCCAGAACCATTTTTGGATCAGGAGACCGCCCCCTTACCCTTCGTGAAACCTGGTGACGCTTTCCTTCTGATTTGTGTAGGACTATCCCTTACGCAACTAAACCAATAATGAAATATCTGGGAATCAGGAAAATCTTACGCAGACGACTTTTGTTTTGCTCCATAGAATTTTTTTCACACCCCCAGAATCAAATGTGACAATGATTATGTCACTAAGTTCTTTTTTTTCTCCCCCTTCTTGGTTATTTTTGTTTACAAAGGGTTTGAGACATTTATTGCCTTTGAATGAGCTAAATCATTTGAATGCGTATAAACTGTTGAAACATTTTAAATACGCCTAAATATGTTAAGGTTCACTAAAATATTTTATTTTATTTTATAACCGTCGTTGAAACAGCCGACCCAATTTTATGGGTTTACGACTAGTAATGTTCAACTCCGTGGCCTTGTAATTTTGACCCCAATCTAGAAGACGAGGGAACTCCTGGATCGAGTATTGGGAGAAATTTGCCTTTTTGAAGACTTTTTGATGGAACTAACCCGCACTTGCGTTACATGAAGAGGAAGGGGACTCTAACCCTACAAGGGGACTCTAACCCATGATTCGTCTACCACTGAGGATATTTCACAACAGCACTGTGGTCGGTGTAAGACGGATGCGGAATTCGTATCGACTGGGATTCGAACCCGGTTCGCCGCATTGGAAGGCGAACGCTCTATCCCCTGAGCCATCGCGGCTCTCACTAAAAATATTGTAAATAAAAGATAGAAAAAAAGTTCAGGAACACCAATGCTTTTGTCACCGATTTCAGGATGAGTTGATAGAAAAGTAAATTTGGGCAATATTATTATTTCCCCCGTATATCTTACTGAGATTGAAAGCAAGAATAAAGATTCCTCTATGTTCAATATTTTTTATATATAACTCTGACTAAGAGTCTAGATGGAGTTATTATAAATCAGCTATTTCGACGTCAATACTTATTCTCTTCAGTTCGGGAGAAAAAAAACTAGCCCCTAAACTTCCTACCGTGAACACAATCTACGGAAAACTTGATTGCTTTTTCACGCAGAAATTCTCGATATAATTAATCAATAGAGAAACTGAAAGTCTTTGTACAAAGTAATCCGAAAGCTATGACATATAAAAGAAACAAACATAACATCATCTACAGTTTAAATATTTTTGCTCCGAGTTTTATTTCTTTTTTTTTTTTTTTTTTAAACAAAGTTAAAAATATTACCATTTCAGTTAAACTGCACTCCTATTCCACACAAGAGGATTTTAATGATTTTAAATATAGCGTATGATAACAAACGATAAAATATTTTAGTGATTTGACAATGACTGAAAATAAGAATCAGAAGATAGGCTGCCTGCACGTAATGACAGTACTGTGCATACTTTTGTAGTTATTGCCTAAGTTACAGTAAACGGCGTATTTGGTTTTTACATGAGATGATTTTCACAATAGTTAATGCTTTAAAGCAAAATCTTACTTATTTTTAGTTTTTTAAATCGTTCACGATTGCAAAATTTAGAGTATTTCTGATAAAGTTTAGAGATCTTAGACGATTTGATTCGATGAGAAATTCTTAATCTTTCTTTTTTCGATGCAGGCCCCATTTCATAATTATTTACTATGGTTCTTGAATAACTGAAGTGTTCCTTAATAAATGCAAACCTGCAGTTATTTTCTCTTCAGGCAATGGCACTACACACCTGCAGACAATTGCACTACATCATTTTAACTACATTAAAGTTTAAAATTACAATGTTAGAAATAATATTAAAAATTAAACAATGTTTAATGTTATACATCTGAATTAAGGTTTAAAAATAATGAACTCATTTAGGAGAAATCTATTTGGAAAAAATATGTTTTGTACAGTGTGCAAAATTTAAAGAACGAACCAACCTGAATAACTTTTGATCTAATAATCGATTCGAGGTGACTATAAATATGCCAATTAATTAATGCAGACAATATTTTAAGTTACAAAATAATACACTAAAACGTACTTTCTCTGAATAAACATACTTTTTTTTCTCGACGGATTCCGAATTCTTACCCCTGAAATATAAGGGGTAGCCGCAATCTGGGAAATATGGTCCCAAAAGTTTGGTCAAGTGAGCGGGCTAAATAGTTTGGCACCCTTAATGTTAATTTTACTTTTTTTCGTATTTCCCCATATTTTTGGAACTTTTTAAGGGTTAGTTTATTTAATAATATCCAAGAGGTCGTGGGTTCGATCCTCGCCGGCCGAAGACTCCCCGTGTAGTAAATGGTGACTGATGCACGTTAAATCTGTCGAGTCTCAAAGTCCTCCATGTTCCCATAACAAATCAATACCTCTGGGGGTACTGATCCAGGAGTTTCCTTGTCTTCTGGATTGGTTCAAAATTACAAGGCTACGGAGTTGAACATTAGTAGTCGTAAATCCATGAAATTGGGTCGGCTATTCAACGACGGTTATAAAATAAAATAATAGCAAAGAAGTTTATATTTTTTATAAGGTATAAAATTTTTGCATTATATTAAAGAATGCAATTTTAAATGACAAAATATAAAATTTGTGTAAAATTGGTCAAATAATTCCTAGGAAATCAAATTTTTTAAGGAAAAAAATCGCATTTTTAAAACTTAATCTCTCTGGAACTATTCGTCCGATTTCGATCTAATTTTGTAACATGTAATGTAAAATTATATTCTTTCAAATGATTTTAAAATAACAACATATTTCTCGACTATTGTTAATTAAAATAATAAATGTTTACTAAAAGTCATTTTTTTGCATGAAATTATCTTTGGATAAACGAATTTTATAATTGTGTGCAAATATTTTCGCTTAAAAAGTTCTTCAGATACAGCAAAATATGCAAAAAATAAAATTAACATTAAGGGGCTTAAAATTTGGATCGTTCTCCTGGACAAACTATGGGGACCATATTTCCCAGATTTCGGCTAACCCCTATATTTGGGGGTAAGAAATCCAAATCCTTTGAAAAAGCAGCATGTTTATTCAAAGAAAGTACGCTTTTGTGTCCGATTTCGTCACTTAAAATATCGTCTGTAAGCATACTGCTTAATTAATACACCAGAGGTTACAATCTTGAATCATTAAGATTTAGTCCTGTATCGTGAAGATCCAATTATTAGATGAAAGGTTAGTTCGGGTGGTACGTTTATTTTTTGCACACTGTTCTCTTAAAACTGATGTCATATTGTTACTATAAAATAAAATTGATAACGGTACTATCGTTTCTATTTATTAATAATAGTTATTGGTGCCTATAAACCTATAAAAGTAATATGTGGTCTTTATAATGAATTATATTAAGCTTATTTATATGGTGGATAGGCGTTCCAATCGTCACTATCTTCTAAATAAAAAAGAATAAATAACGTCGGTCGAACTTTCTGGCAAACGCAAAATCTGGCAAAAGCACTCCAATTTTACTTATCAAAAAGAGCAGCAAATGAATAATGCATTTGCATTTGCTTCCTGTCAAATAAAATAACTGTTTCTCGATTTAGAAGAAAAAGGCTTAAGCTAAGATTCTATGAATAGCAACACCACGGCATACGCATGATTTAAACTATCAGGCATGTAGAGACGACGGGACTGATTTGCATGACGTATATTAAGTGGCGAGTCATGCTTATCTGAAATACACCAGGGATTTCTAGCTAACGTCAGTGTAGAATTTTGTTACTCTTATGAAATAAAAAGAGTAAAATTTTAAAAAGAAAAGCAATATTTTATTAGGTTTCCTTAATCTTTTTTTTTGAAAGCTGTTATTTATACATTATAAAAATGCACTGTTTATAAACTCGCGAAAATCTGAATTTTTAGGTATACTTTTATTATTAGGTAATCATTTTTTTATATTTAATATAGCTGGCAAAAATCATGCGATGAGAAAATTAGTTAATTTGAGTAGGGGAGAGTGGTGTCAATTGTAACCTTTTTTACTTAACTATTTTTAACTAACAAAAAATCCTATATGTTATTAGTATTAATTGACAGACGAGTAAAGTAGACTATCCTCTACTAGAAAAAAAAATACCTTATTTTAAATGTTATTATATCAGTTATTAACAGTTTTTGACAGTAGTGCACTTGTTACAATTGTCTCCACTTACGGGGTCAATTGTAACAGTTCATAAATTCAACTAAAACATAGTTAATTATACATATTATCATAGTTGTGATATATTTTTTAATTGATCAAAATAATAGTGATATTTTAGGAGTAAAAATAATAATGAGCAGAGACCTAAAGGGTTAAACTTTTAACTTCAAGGGGTTAAAAATTTTAATTTATGCTGTGAAAGGTGACAAATAAAATAATGCACATGCAACATAATATAAATGATATAGGAAACTATTGGTGGTTCTTAAAGAGTTAAGTAATGGTTTGTAAACATAAGATTATTTATTTTCAGCTGTTACATTCGTCCCTTTACTTATTGTTACAATTGTCCCCAAGACGCCATTTCAGCTTTATTTGTTAAAAACAATGCTAGTTAATTAACAAAACTAATCTTCTTTTTTTTAAATGTTAATTAAGGTGTTCACTTACATATTGGGTTAATAATTTTTATTTGTTTAAACAAAATTACTTTGTTACAATATAATATTCTAATACCAAAAAAAGTACTTACGTAGAGTGAAAATATCTTTTGAGATGTAACTCTTTCAAAAGTACATAAAAATGGTTGCAAGCAGGGGTGTACATGTAGATTTATTAAATACACCTTATGCGTCACCTAGGAACCAAATCTAGAACCCAACACTCGAAATTTTTGCTCTGTTACAATCGTACCCTGTTACAATTGACCCCACTCAACCCTACTATTGAAATTTAAAAAGTTGTATTTCGCTGCTACATAATAAAAAAAAACATTCTTTTAATGAAAATGAATTCATACACCACAACAATTACAGTACGCAAAAAAGTGAGCACTCTGAACGACTTTTGAACTAATGATCAGATTTTCACGCACAAGGAGACAATCTAAACTGCTCAAATATGCTAATTATTTAGTGCAGATGATATTTCAGGTTAGGAAATCAAACACAAAAACGTACTTTTTTTAAATGAACGGACTCTTTTATCAGCGTATTATGCGCTATAAAATATGGTCCCAATATTTTGATCAAGAGAACGAACAAAAGTTTCGATACACACTCAATTTCGCTTTTTGCATATTTCCTCAGTATCTCCGGAATAAGAGAAGCGAATCAAACAAAATTTTGTACGTGATTGTAAAACGTGTTTAAAATATAATTATTTTAGTTTTTTATTATTTAATTTAATTAGTTAAAAAAAATTGAACTTTAAAGTAAGAAAATGTTAACACAGTTTTATTCTACGAAGGCTTAAAAGATAAAATACAATAATTTATTCGAATCGGTCGATTAGTTCTTGACAAATTTAAAATTATACTATTTGAAGTGTCGAAATAAGTAAAAACAAATTACATTATTCGAAGAAACTACGTTTTTGTGTCTGATTTGGTAACTAACTGTTCGTATCGCCATACACAAAGTAATTAGCTTATATAATAAGTAAAGCTTTAGAACCATTACGATTGAGCCCTACTACTTGAAATTTCGATGATCAGATCAAACGTTATTTAGGGTAGGGGAAGGTAGGGCAAGATGGGACCACCGGGCAAGACGGGACATCGCTTTTTCTTCTATGCGAATTACGGTAGCGACTTCTAAAGTGCGTTTTCGGTAAGAAAATATTATTGTTCTCAATACACACAAGTGTTTTCGTCAGTTCACAAAGTGTTACCGAAATGCAAGCATTGTTTTCGTTTTTCTTATAACGTGTTAAAATATATTTATGTTGTATGCTGTTATTATTTATTTAATACTTTGCAATAAATTTTTCAACTTTGTGGCAGTGTAGTGTTATTATTGTACAAACCTAACGGGTAGTGAAAATTGAAATTTATTTGTTTAAACAAATTTGCAGTTAATGGTTTTAGAAAATGTACTATCCGGGCAAGATGGGACAGCCAAAGTAGAAAAAAAGTGTAATATAAAAATTAAACTCTTCGGATTTGGCAAAAAGCTTAAAAAATAAGGTAATATTAACAACAACAAAAATATGAACTAGAAAATATTACTTAACAAATTATTTTAAAAAAAATTATAAAAATAATTTATAATTAATTAATTGACAGGCAATATTCAGATTGCTTAGAATGGGCTCATGAAGCGTGCAGTGCTTATTCCGGTTTTGGCCGCTTCTTATGCAGTAACTGTGATGTTTAGGAACGTTTTTTTTTTGTCAAATATTCTTTTATTCTGACATTAATTTCAGTGATTTTTGAAAGGTAATTATGTGTCCCATCTTGCCTGGGCTACCCGGGCAAGATGGGACACATAATTATGTTTATGTTATGTAATGTTCTAATTTTGTTTATGTTAAGTTATTATTATTGAACTTTATTACTTATTTACTTTCTGTATGAGATATGTAAGAGCAATGTTCCCACTATATGCTTACAATATAAAAGATATAAAATTGCTCTAGTTTACTATTTTCTAAACCAAGTTTCCTTAAGCGGTCCATCTTGCCCTACCTTCCCCTATTTGTTTTCTCTTTTTTGCACTGTACTCGGAGAAAAAAATTCTGGCAACATTACCGCATAGTGTGGTAATAAGATTTCTGTTAAAAAAAAACCGTTATTATGATTAATAAAACCAAATAAGGTATTTAAATTATTCGCTTGGTAATTTTTCTTTCAAATGGTAACGGTTTACCAAAAATTCTGATTTTCAAAATTATAAAATTACGGTTCTAAGTACCATATATTAGTAAAAAATACAAAACCCAAAAGTAAATTTAATCAAATAAAGGGTTTTTATGCCATGATAAAATTATCACATTTTATCACTTATTACAAAGCCATATTTTATTGTTAATTTTAACAAAAATCATTATGAAAGTTCTTCGATGAAACTTACTGAGCTTTTTGGCGTTCCTTAGAGCCATAAACACAAAGTTTTATCATTTTCTGGTAGTTTTGGCAATATTTTTTTCTCATTGTTTCAAGAGATTTTTGCTAAATGGAAAATATCCCAACAACTGAATTATTTTTTTAACTTAGGAATAATTTTTTATCTTTAAAGTATAATCAAGCAAAGATGCATATTTTAGATTATAATTATACAAAAAAAAAAAAAGGAATTAGTAAGAATAAAAAAAATCAAAACAAAATCATGCAAACAAATCCTTCAATATTCGAAATGAAATAAAAATTAAATTTGAAAAATTTAATCCTTCATTTTTTTCTATACTTCCTTAAAGAAATAAAAACACTAATGTGGTCTATAATAAACACCAATATCCACTTTTACTTTGTAATTAGAGCTTCAGAAAGAATATATATATATATTATGTATATATATATATATATATATATATATATATATATATATATATATATATATATATATATATATATATATATATATATATATATATATATATATATATATATATTATATATATATATACACGGGACGCAGGTGTTCCCTCTGTGCCAAACGAATAGATAATTATAAATCCATAATCAATTAATGCATCGAATTATTGATAAACTCAAAATCGCATTTATGTATCGAAATAGTTGTGATACATTGATAACTACAAATGATACATAAAAATTGTGCCACAGTACATAAACCAATCATCATACACGAATTAATCAATCCGAATCCTCGTCACGAAACTATTCTTTCAATGCCACTAGTAATAGAGCAGAAATATGTATGCATCATTTAGGTTGTAGATAGTTTGTGTGTCATCCTAAATTCCTACCTTCTCAAATGAATCACAAAGGGTGGGAGGAAGTGCGAACAGGCCTAAAAATACCACTCTGATTCTAGCAGGCAGAACGCAAGAAAAGAGGAATATCCCTATCACAGAGCATCTTACATAATCTCAAAATCTTCGTAAATTACCTAATTTAGAAGATCCCTGAATAGATACATACAAGTAAGTAAAAATCTAGATTATTATAATTTTTCTACAATTAAAAAATTTTGTATTTATTTTCCCTTTTAAACGCATAATAAATGTTATTTACTGTATTCTTAACTTTTTGACGCAGACTGGACAATAGACTTTTTCTGACGAACCAGTGAAAATACATTCTGATATTTTTAATTCTAAAAAATAATTATTTAGTTGACTAAAAAATTCTGTTAGATTATCGGAATTATATTTGAATTAAAATATAAAATCCAAAAATAAAGCAGTTTGAATCTTTTTTTTTTTCAATTCTATTCAAAAATTTATCAATAATTGATTTTGTAAATGAAAGAAATTTAAATGATGAATAAATGTTTCTCTTAGATTTAATTAACTGCAAATAAGAGCACATTTGGAAAATTATTGTTTGGAAGTGAGCTGTTAGTCCGTCAGTCCGTAACACACTTGTATCTATCTGCGCTTACTTAACACTTTTTCCTAACCATAAGTTATTAAAAACTAAATGTAATATTTTTCACTTATTTTGACCTATAATACAAAATAATGAAAAATATATTTAATAAAAATTCTGCGTCAAAAAGTTAAAAGTAACTAATAATACTTAATATAAAATGTTCATAAATACGTAAAACAGATTTCGCAGTTTATTGCACTATAATGTGGATCCATATACCTTTAAAAACTCATACTGAAATTTGAAAATTGCAATATTTGAAAATTAATAGCATTTGTTCATTAAAACATAAATGAATTCTGACTTAATTAATAAATGTTTTAAAATATTTTGATAATTAACTATGACTTTATTCCAAAAGTACTATAATGTGTTTTAAAAAAACATAAATTCTTTTCTTTTTTTTATAATATGATATGTAATTAAATTCTACTCATCTTAAAGTATGAGCAAAATAATAAAAATGAAAAAAAATCACTGTCTATAAGTATTTAGTCATTCAGGTTATTCATAATTACTTTACCCAATACACGTGCTTCAAATTCTTTAGTATGAATTTGAATTTGTTTGATTTTATTAGCTGCTTTTCCTTTGTTCATAAGTTATATTTAAAGGAATGATGTGTATCTTTTCATTATAAGAAAAATAAATAAGCTAATAAATGGCACAATGTAAATTTTACAAGAGATCTGTTACCTACGGTTTTATATGAGAGTTATGTTACCCATCTATACTATAGTTTTTAAATGGTATAGAGTAAATTACCATAATATACTAATGAAGTAAGCTTGAAAAATATGAAGAGCTTACAAAAATTAAAAATAAAAATCAAATTTATAACAAGAAAAGAAAAACATCAAATACACCTTACAACATTATAAGACTTAATGCATTTATAACATTAGAAAATTGAAAGTTTTGTTATTTCACTTACCCATTAATTACCCATTTTGAATTACAAATATGAGTTTAAAAGAGTAGAAAACATTCTTTCATATTTTATTAGAACACTGTAAAAAAATCCGGATCAAATTATGGTATAAATTACCGGCACTAAGGGTGCATCATCCGCAAAATTCATTTTTACCGTAAAATTCATTTTTACCGTAAAATATTATACCGTAATTTTTACAGTAGTATTTATTTAATTAGAGTGATTCACTACTTTAAAAATAGTTTTTAACTGTAAAAATTGAGGCACACCAAATTTTTTTAAACATCTTCCGATAAGAATAGATTTAACGGTAAAAAGTACCGAAACCTTGAGAGACGTTACTCTTCACCATAATTCGATCCGGAGTTTTTTTACAGTGCAAATATTTCACAATAGTTTAAGATATTTTACCCAAATTAGTTCATTCAAGTTTGTGTAGTTTGAACGCTTATTTTGTAAATAAAATAAAAGTAAAAAATCAAAATAATTTTTTTAACTACAAAGAAAAACGAAATTCCCTAGAAAAATGGTTATATTTTAAATCTGTAATGCAATAAAAAGAAAGGGACTACTAACAATGCGGAATATAATATCGAAAGGTTGCTATGGCACCGCAACAAAAACAAGATGAAAAGATAGAACTATAATAAAATATCCCGATGAAAAAAACAGCATTTAGAGAATAGGAAAAAAAAAAATACAAATTACCTTCATCATCCTCAGCTTTGTTGACAATTAAGTATCCCGATGTTGTTTTACAGCCGGCAATATTTGTAGCGGTACAAGTGTATTTCCCGGAATCCTCAGGATAAGTCTCCGGAATGCAAAGAATGCAGACACCGTCTTTGGAATATGATATTTGGTAATCTTCGGATGGTGCAATTATGTTATGGTTCTTAAACCAGCGGATTGTCGGTAAGGGCGTTCCCTCCACAATGCATTCGAAGAATACTTTGTCTTTTTCGTTCGATGTGGCATCTTCTAAAGGCTAAAGTAAGAAATATTAATAAAATCAATTAATATTTAATATTTTGAATTTGTATGAAATTTTAAACTAATTTTCATACAAGTAGTTTATGAGATGCGCGTATAACAATTACACGCGAAAAAGAAAGTGACAAAAAATTTATATTTCATCTGATATTTCTTTGTATATCTTCTTAAATTATTTTTTAGATTTTTATTTTGATATCCTCCTTCAAGTGTTCTAAAAACCGTACAATATAATATTTTTTTTGATAATTTGGGAAAAATAATTTTAGTGATAAAAGAAGTCAATTAAGAAGTTTTCTCTAGCCTTAATAATTATATAACTAACGTAATTTATGCTTGGATTGGTGTTTTATTTTAATAGAGTGCTTCTGGCAAAAGAGTGATATGAAATGCATTCTTTCGCCATTTTCTTAATTGCAGAATTATGTGTGGCTCCAAAATTTATTATTACTTATTAATTTTTAATTAATTATGTAATTGCTATTAGCAAAATTAATAATTTAATCCCCTCCCCCAGGTATTTCATCTAAGGGTTTTCAAGTACTCAAAATCAATTATCAGCCAGACTTACTTAAGCAATAGGAAAAATTTAAAACAAAAAATGTGAAATTTATTTAGTGTTATTTTACTAAATACCCTATTGAATCTTAAGAGTGTATACGTTAGCTTTTATTCATACTCTTAAGAAAAGTGTGCAGAGTAAAATAATTATTTTGCAGACATTTATATATTTTATTTGAATAAATCATAACTTATCCGAAACTTATCATCAAATCTGCGACTTATTAGCTACAGTTTTATACCTGATACTTAAAGTTCAACATCGATAATTTAGAGTTTTTTTTATTCATGTTAAACAATAAGTAAAGCATGATAATTACTACTTTATAAATCTTCTTTTAAGAATTTTAAGTGATTATTAAAAAATTAGATATAAAAACATTACAAAAAATGTTATTAATGTTTAAGCTTTTTATAATCCATTCTTATCCAAACTTAAGCTCCTAAGAGATTTATTATGAGTATTGATAAAATTTTCATGACTTTTTATTAAAATTATATTTGCTAATTAAAAAATATACTTTTTTTATTAAAAGCAGCAAACGTCAAATGTATATCGTCTTAAAATATTTGTTAATTAAAGAAACTGAAAATTTAAATATTTAAATTGCGGTTTTTTATAAGGTATATTTTTACATTATAGACATTTCAAAAGTACGTAAATATAAATTTACTTATCACTTTGAATAAAGATCATGTATAAATGATTTTGTTTGCTTACAGTAATAAAAATGCCATCATTCGTTTATCTGAATTGGAAAAAAAAAACTAGCTTGTCTTTAAATGTTCAAACAAAAGGAACACTTATCTTACTTGAACTGCTATTCAAATTAATTGAAAGCCTTAAAACTTAGGTGTTTGGTCGGAAAACTTAGAAAAATGTTATTTTGTATCAAATATCAGTGAATTTAATTTCTAAAATTAATTTTTTCAACTAAATTTGACATTTATGGAAACGAATGTTAGAATTTAAATTATTATTTGTTAGAAATTTGCGAACGATGTTACGTGAAATAGCTAGTGTAAAATTTAATCTCATAATGGAACTGTTGAAATAAAACTGAAACCATTTTTAAATGCGCTACATGAAAGTATGCCAAAAATGTTGAATATATTGAAATTTATTTAATTTTCCATTAATCTTTAAATATACATATGTCCTATTCTATCTTTTTATTTTACTTTTATATCTCAATTATTTTCTTTTAAACATCACATGATAATCTACAAAATTTGAATAACTTATGCAGAATGTTTCTAAATTATCAATGATTAAGACATTGCTTGGTGTTTACCAACTCTTTTTCAAAATACCATTTTTTTAAATTGTGTGTTTTTTTCAATAAAAATTATTCACATTAAAATTCATTCAAGTTAAATGTCTGAACTATATTCTTTATATAAGAAATATATGATTGTTCATAGAAATGAAAGTATTTAGAGCTTGATAAAGTATAAATTGCATTTACTGAAAAATGTTATTATTTAAAATAATTATCAAACTGTATTAGTAGGTTAAAGTGCCTCGTACTATTCATGCACAAAGAAAATAATTTCTGGTGAAAGTACCGTACTGTATAGTAATGACATTTCTGAAGTAAAATTGTTGTTAATAAAATCAAAATATACTTTATTTCAACTATTTTCTTGGCAATTTTTTCGTTCATATGGTAACGATTTACCAAAAATTATAGTTTTCATGACTACAGTTCATATTATTACGCATTTAGTAAAAGTACAAAATTGAAAAATAAATTTTACCGGATAAAAAGTTTTTATGCCACAATCTAAGGTATTATGATGAAATTACCTAATTTCACCATATTTAACAAATTTTATTACATATTAATAAACCATATTTCATGTTAATTTTACCTAAGTCATCACCAACGAACTTGGGCAAAAATTACCGAGCTTTTTGGAGCCAGAAACAAGTTTAATTTTACCGTATTCTTGTAGTTTCGACCAAAATTTTTTCTTCTTCTCAGTGTTGTTATCAGTTATTAATATTAATTAATCATTTAATATTTTTGTTGATAAAAAAGGTTTTATGATGATGTTTAAAAAATGCTTATATATTTTGGTAAATAATTAGAAGAAATATTGTCAAGGAAATATCATACAAATAGATTAGCTTTCATTTGAGAAAACAACTGCACTAAAACAGTTATATTTTTACAAAATTAAAAAAATTTTGAAATAAAAGATGATAGATACATTCTACCTAATATATTTATTGATCTAAAAGTCAAAGTTCACACAGTGGCCGACAATTATCAATATTTTATTGCAAAATTATTGCAATGAAATAACTTAAACGTGAAATAATTTTAAAAGTAAGTAGTTTTAAGAAACAGAAAGTTAAGATTGCGTGCCTGATTTATAAAATATGATAATATCCTTTTTGTAAAATTATATGATCAAAACTTATTGAAGTTTCCGATAAACCACTCAACTGTATACGTTTATATTCTTTAAAAGAAACGAAACCAAAAACTCTAAAAATTTGAATTCGCAAACTGCAATTTAAGATAACAAAACGAAAAACCATTTTCAGATTATCAAAGCAAAGATGACATTAAAGTCATCAAAAACCAGTTTTTTTTTTTTGTTTTTTGTTTTGTCTAGTAAGAAAGAAATGCCAACATTGTTATAAATTTCTCTGAAAAAATGGTTGAAAAGCAATTTATTCAATTGTTATTTTACCGTATTTAAACAAATCACACCAACTAGGCCCACCTAATTAAGCCACTTAATCCCTTGCAGCTTAATACGGATTATTGCCGGGAGGGCTTATCTATCAGTATCATGACTGACAGAACGGTAGTTAGAGTCATAGCGGTGACGCTACAATATTTCCTACATTCTCTTATACACTTGAAGAGTATCCGGCACCCCTTAGTCCCCAATTTGCGACCCTGGATTATTAAAACACGATGTTCTCTCATTCACCCATAGATGGTAGCACCATAAAAATTTATTATTACAAAAAATTCTAGTATTTTTCATATCTTATGATAAATGAAACAACCAGATAAGTAAACCACATTCCACGGTTCATTTGCTAAAACACAACTCAGCCTAACTTCAATGCCCACCACATTACGCATCATTACCCTTACCCAATGTCAGGTAAATTTCTTTTTTATGGTTTTAGCTTTTTTATGGTTAGTTGTAAATGGTTGAAAAACCGCATTCATGGTTTTTTAACCATACAAATAGTAAACGGTTTCAAAAACATGAAGATAAATATGTTTTTACCGTAAACTTTCAGGTTAATTGAACTGAAAGGCTTCCGTCGGTTATTTTACCATATTCTTTGAATGAAAATTCTAACAGTGTAGTGGTAATTCTCATTCCACTTTTTTTTAAATTCAAGTTGGACTTGATTCAGATGAATTCGGTCCTGTGTTTGACCTCCTTCATAATTCATCTTCGGCCGAAAAAAATTACTGAATATTTTTTTTAATTTTTAATTATTTTTTATTCATTTTTATAAGGGTTAAGATGTGTTAAGATATGCTAAGGGCAGTCAATACGGAACCGACTCGGCATGTTATAAAAGTGTTAAACGCAATACTATTTATCACAACTTTTTGATAAATAGTAATAAATAGAAATACATTGTTTTAAGTAATAAATAGTATTCAATAAATAGTAATACATTGTTTTTTGTAGAATTTGAAGCTTTTAGATGCGTTACCTTTAAGCAGTCTTTACTTATCTTTAAAATATAGAGTATGTTTTGAAATAAAATCTGAACTTATTATATACTCCATAATAAGTATTATAAAATAAATTGATATCTTTTTCCCAATTTCCATAGTATTGCTGTGTAACATTTGTAATTTTTTAGCATGTCTTTTTATCAGAAAAAATTAGATGTTGACGATTTTTTTAATTAAAAAAATTATTATCATTATTATTATTTCAGACTTATTACCCAAAAGCGATAAAATATGGAGTACCCTTATCTGTTACCTTGAAGCTACGTGAGAGATTGGACTAGTAAAATAGGAGTGATAATTTATATAAATTCTTACACTCGCACACTGTAAAACATAACTCTAAATTTTACAGAAGAAAACAAATTATTTTTAGCAGAAAAAATTGTAATTGTCTAAAGATATATACAGAATTTTTTTTTCTGTTTTCAGACGTTACCCTCGTGCAGCAATTATTTTATTTCTTTTGTATACATAATGATCTAATGCTGTTTGTCACAAAAAAAATTTTTTATCTGTTTTTCACCCTAATCATAAACTAATTAAAAATTAAAACTGTGAATTCTAATTCTAGTTTCTAACATGCATTTATACTTACCGTAAGGTAAATTTATCTTTTTTTAAATCATTTTACGATTTTTTTCGATACTCTCTCTTACTTTTCAAACATTATTTAATGGTTTTGAACATCGAATAAATAAAATTGCAATTCGACCGCATTGTCGAATTGATACTCAACTTAATTATTATTTGACCTTAGATATAATCCTTCCATGAGTTAAATTACCAGACATTTCTATAAGGAAGTGGCCAATATAGTTTTATACGTTTTCATACTTAAATATGCTTTCCCTAAGTAAGACTTTTAAGATAAAGACAGTTTTTAACTACTACGACACATTTCATAATACAAAATCAGTATGGGCACCGAAAACTTTTTTTTTTTTTTTTTGTTTTTTTTTAAATTCAATAAATTATAAAATGTTATATTTATATATATTGATAAATTTTTATTTTTGTGAATAATTTATCTTTGAATTTTTTACAACTGAAGACTTATTTTCTTTATCTTTAGCATTTAAGATGAAAAACGCATTTATAAAGAAAATGGTCATTGCAATTACTGAATTAGACAACATTTATCCTTCTTTATTTTTTCTAAATACATTTGTATTATGTGTTCCAGCGTAAGTAAACAAACTCACCCCAGCCCCGAAGCATGCTGTTTCAATGTTTTTTAATTTTTATTATTATTTTTAAATAGTAAATGGTGAAAAGTAGGCCATTTGTCTTGCGGAAAAAAAATCAAAGATAATGAGAATTTTTAATAAGTTAAATAATAAAAACTGAGTGTGAACCAACTGTCCCCGTGTTATGAGCAGCTATAAACAATACAATACAGTACTGTTTTTTTTTTCATTATTCGTAAGCATTAACTAAAAAAAAAAAAAAAAAAAAAAAAAATTAACAAATATTCGAAAAAAAAGTGTTGCAACTTTTTCTTTCTTAATTATTTTTTTAATTAAAAAAAGTGACTATACTATTATTTTTTCAACATAATATTTTGATTGCTAATTAAGCAACTCCATTTCAATAAAATCGAGAAAGAGTCGTGAAAACATGCTTTAATCTGGATTCGAATGCGAACTAATAAATTTCATAGCGGTGGTTTATGTAAGTATTTTAATTAATTATAACTTGACGTATCAATAATATAAAAAATAATAAAGGTTCCAAAAATACGTAGTGTTAGAAGTGAATATAAATATTTTTGGACAACTTTAAACTTTTTAAAATTAAACAAAGAATCGTAAAAACTAATGAAATCATTTCCACAGCAGTGCAGTCTTAATACCATTACTTAAAACATCATTATGTTAAGGAAACTATTATATATTAGTTACTTAATTAGACGATAAATTAAGAATTAAAAGGTAATAGAAGATTTTTAAAAAAAATTATGTTAAAAAATTAAATAGTTTATTATTATTTTTATAATTTCATTCAACTTTTCAAATTTGCTTAGTTTTTAATAATATGAATCACTAAATATTCAATCATAATACATTAATTATTATATATCCCCAGATTTAAAATAGTGATAAAATTAGCTTTATATGAATAAAAATCCTGCTTATCATCACTTAAATTTAATATAAAAATTACAAAGTAATAAAAATTTACTCACAAATGAATATTTCCTAAAAAAGTTAGAACAAAGATAAAGCATATGAATTTTACATCTCTCAGAAGATTTTTGTAGCAGTACTAAAATTCTTTTCATTTTTCGCTTCCAAACGATAATTTAAATCTATTGAGTTGAGATGCGATACAAAAAATAAATTCGTGGAATAAAAATCGGCATAATTTATATCATGATAAATTGATTTTAATTTTATTAACTCTAAATAAAAAAAGTTTTATTATATTCTTTCACGTTCATTTCAATGCTATTTTAAGGATCTTTTAGATAAAGTGAAAAAAAAAAAACACAAAACATTTTAAATTATATAAAATTCATCGAAATTTAATGGTTGGGTTAAATTATTTAAAATAAAATAATGAATTAAAAAAAAACGCAAACAAGAAAAATATAGATAAAAACCAGTATGACAATAAATTAAATAAATATAGTGCTCAAAACAGAAAGTTAAAAGCAGACGAAAATTCAATCGTTTGCAATTATTACACGAAACAAATCAACTTTAAATTATCGGTCGTAGCATTTCAGCAATAATATATGATGAAAAACGAACTTTATAGAATTGATTCCTAAAACGTTTTAAAATCGGTTTCAGTGTCTTTTCTATAAGTAAACAAGTTCTTAAATATTTATTCCTACTGATAAAAAAGAAATTTTACAACTGATGTAAAAATCCTGCTTTTTATCTTTAATGAATTGCTTAAAGATTTTGTAAAGTAATTTTCCATATTGTACAGGTCATGAACAGTTTGAAAAGATTAAAACTAACAAGATTAAGAAAGGTGGGGAAAAAAAATTTGGATTTGGATGACAGTTACAAGAATCAAACAAATTTCGAACAATTTTCTATTTACTATATTTATATCATTATTGGATACTTTCAACTATTCACATGGTTTTGTCTAATCATATGATCATCCATGGTTTTTTAACGCAATAGCTTACAGAATCAGTTTTCGGATCAGATTTAATTGGATACCTGTAAGTAACGTCACGCGTATGTGTCGTCCCTGTTTGGCTGACCCATAAGTGATGCCGCTTGCAAGTAACTAATTATTAAAAGTATTGCTTCACAAATTCTGTAATAACTTAAAAACTGAAGAAGGTATTTTTCAATTAAAAATAAAATTAAGAAATTTGTGTGTATTTTGTCAAAAGAATAATAAAGTGTTAATCTATACTTATAAACCAATGTTAAAAGTTCATAATGGAATTTTCCTCTTCACATCAACAGCTGTCGCGGAAGAGAGGCATGTAGTGAAAATATATCGGGTTTAAAAAATATAAGAGTAACTTAATGGCATTTAAATTTAGAAACATCTAACAAATTACAAATAAAAGTCTTTAAATATTTGTTTGATTTGTTAAATGTCCATAAAAACAGTAACGAGGTGCTTAAAGCAGTTAATTTACGTTGAAAATATAATATAACTGGCAAAAAACAAATAACTAATGGGCTTTATAAAGAAACAAAAGCGTGCTATTAAGTGCATAATAAGATATATTTGCCTGAAATAATTAATTGTTGTCAGTCTAAAGAGTGCTTCAACGTGACATGGTATAAATGGGGACATGATGCAGAAAACATACCTTCATCAATGTTACTTGAAGCATTTGTCATTTAGAGCATTTTTTAAGTTTATTTCCTAACCGCAGACACATAATTAAGGACAATGTCGAAGTCTAGGAACTTCCACAAAGCATTAAAAAGTTGGCAAAAACTGTGACTATTAGTCAGACTCTTCGTTTTCTTAGAAAAGAGAGAAATGATTAAAATTGTTGTTCCCGAAACTCAAAATGTTCCAAGATTCTGTATTTTATTTCTTATAATGTATGTAGAGTGATATGCAAACACCATCCTTGATATGTATTTTCAGAATGCTTGTGAAAGATAAAGAGAAACAAATATAAAAACTAGGGATTAAAAACTTTTATTTAATCGGGGGGGGGGGGGAATACTTTAGAAATCTAACGAAACAATACTAAGGTACAGAACTCTAAACATTAAAAACTGTTTGATTGTTAAAAGAAATATAGTGGAGTTAAAAAAAGTCATATCTATGAGTTTCATAGGGAAATCAAACTGGTTTTGGTTAATAATTCGACACGTTTTAATGCCGTTTTACTGTTTTTCACTGAAATATTACTTTTCGACCCCTAATTGGTTCACAATTTTACATTATTTTTGAAAAGGAGTTTAAAAATGTATATTTAGGGTAGTTTTTATGAAACACTCTATGTATTACCTCTTTTAAAAGATTACACAGCTTAAAGACTTTTAAAATATTTTGTCTGTAATACAAAGGTTGAAATGATGTGTCTAATTCAATTCAAAAGCAAAAGTTCACAATCAAAATATAGAAAATGATTCTAAAAATCTCTCATTTACAGAACTATATTCTCCACATTTAGTATTCTAATTTTTTACTTAAAAAAAGCAAAGATAATTTAGTCTAAAATAGTTATATTTATTCACTACATCACTATAAGAAAATCCGGATCAAATTACGGTATAAAGTATCGGTACCTTCACTGTATTTTTACAGGCTAATGGTCTACAGTTATATACAGTTTACAGGGTACCGGTACTTTTTACCGTAGTTTAATCCGGAACTTTTTTATAGTGTAGCTAATACAAAGTAAAATTAGGAAATGAATTTTACCTAAAAAATACCAATTTTGTATTTTTACTTGCTTCTTAGTTAAAAGAATGCAAAGTTTTTCTGTACAATAAGGATTTCTCTATTTGTTTAGTTTTTTTCTTTAATTTATTTTTTACTGGCACTGAACCTTTATCAGAAGACAACGGAACTCCTGGACCAAATTTTGGAGATCTCACGTGATTTGCTTCATGTAAGACATTTTGAGGACAATGAGAATACACATTTGCGCTTTACTTAATTACACTTTACACTTAATTACATAGCAAAACTACGAGAATAATCATTCAATGTATTTGTGGCTCTATGGGAACATCAAAAAGCACGATAATTTTTACCGAAGCACTTTGGTAATGACGTTTTGTAAAACTGATAATGGGTGGTTTTATTACAATGCTGTTTTGTAATAAATGTGTTAAAATTTGGTAATTTTATCATTATAATCTTTATTTAGAGCATAGCACAAAAACGAAACATTCAATCCGTTAAATTTACTTTTCAGTTTTGTATTTTTACTAAATGTGCGATTATACGAACAATAATTTTGAAAACCAAATGTTCTGGTACGAACGGAAAAATTACCAAATGAATGGCTAGAACAGCATATATTTTGGTCTTATTATTAGAATTATGGGGGGGGGGTATTTTTACCAGAAATATCATTAGCATGTAAGTATGGTAGTTTTACCAGTATTTTTTTTCTCCGTGTATTATGACATAAGCTGTATATTGTGTGTACTTATAAAATAAACGTGAATGCATTACAAAGATTTTAAGATTTGTTTCCATTGAAAAAACATTTCTTTTTGTCATTATTGTTAGTTAAGTCAAAAATAGTTTTAAAAAAAACCTGATAGCAAATGTTTAAGAATTTTTTTTAATTTTCTCAACAATTTTGTAATCACCGAAGTTGTAGGTCGACACATTTTCAAGAAGGTGCTTTTTTTTTTATTATTATTATTTATTTTTAGTCTTAACAGGCTGGGACTAATTATATGAAAAAAAGCCCGCTTTCTTATTGCAGTTAATGGTACAAGTAGTTATTTATAACTGAAGTTTTAGATTAAAAAAAAAAGAATAAGCATCGTCCTGAAAATTTCAAATTTTATTTATTTATCTTTCAAATTTGTTCTAAAATGATATTGAATTTAGTACATATTTTTTATTACCACGTTGTGCGTTCGCAAGTTTGAATATTAAATCCCCCGTCTGGTCACACGAACTACATAAAAGCGCTCATATCAGGGTATGGTAATGCGAAGCGCGTTAGTAACTGGCAAATCAATAAAAATTTAATTTGAAATAAAGGTTAAGTTGAATGTAAGCAAATTATCAGTAACTACTTAAAACTATGTAGAGCCGTGAAGACTCAGGGGAAAGAGCGTTCACCTTCTAATGAGGTGAACCGGGCTCGAATCCCAGCGATGGCTGGTTGATACGAATTCCGCATCCATCTTGTACCGACCACAGTGCTGGCGTAATGTATTCTAAAGGACGTAAAATATTCTCAATGGTAGACGGATTATGGCTTAGAGTTCTCTTGCCGTCAGGCCAACCGTGGAATTTTTCATGGTTTTCTTTCCCATACAACGCAAATGTGGGTTAATTCCATCAAAAAGTCCTCCAAAAAGGCAAATTTCTGCCAATACTTGATCCAGGAGCTCCCATGCCTACTGGATTACGTTTAAAATTACTAGGCTATGGAGATAACATTAGTAGTCGTAAACTCAAAAAGTATGGCAGGCAACGACGGTTATAAAATAACTACCATCGACCCTAGCTAATAAAATAGATTCA
Organism: Parasteatoda lunata; assembly: GCA_949128135.1. Lineage (NCBI taxonomy): Eukaryota > Metazoa > Arthropoda > Arachnida > Araneae > Theridiidae > Parasteatoda > Parasteatoda lunata. The sequence continues at coordinate 46,341,112 of OX421974.1, read as the reverse complement.
AAGCTGAGTGGGCTTTTAACCGTCGAAGAGAATCGAAGTAAGGATCCACTCAGTGACAGACAGCAGTGTAGTTTATTGACATTTGCTCTAGAAAAATAATAAAATAGAAATTCACCAAATTTTGAATGCCAGGAAAATGACATATTAGCTTAGAAGTTAAGAAAACAGTCATTTTAAGCTAATAGTAAGTAACTCAACCTAAGAAACTAAAAAAAAAAAAACAGAAGATAATTTTAACTTTTTATGTAAATGAATTCCAAAAATAACTGTGAAAAATTTTACAAATTAGTTAAGTATAATGAAAGTGAGAGAGTAACACATACAATGAGATAGTTTTTAATTTTACCACACTTTAATTTGCAAAGAAACAGTTAAAACAAAGAAAACAAAAAAAAAAAACAAAAAAATTTTAAAATTTCATTAATCTTGAAGCTTTCAGAGGAAGCAAAATGGTTGGAAGATATTGGGTAAGGAGCAGACATTTTTGAATTTGTGATATTCTAAGAAATTTTGACACAGTCTTTTTTCCCGGACCACCTAAAGTGATTAGCAGTCTGTTTGCCAGCACGAATAATAAAGTTAACTTTAATATCTTTAAGAACTACTTCAAAAACTTCTCCTACAATGAAAATGATAATCGTATGAATTCTTTAATTAATTTTATAAAAATTTATATTAAAATTAATTTTAAAATAATTTACACTGGAAATTTTTTAATAATATTATTTAAATTTAAAATATTTCAAATCATTTTATTTTGCAACTTTATTACATATTCTTTAATTTATACACCTAAGCAGCGTTTAAAGACTATGACATAATTAAATTGTACAGGGATGTTCTTAGTTTACCTTTTATATTTTTGACTATCTGTGTTTTGAAAAAAAAAAAAACCTAACGCCTTTGCGTTAAATCGACCATGATTTGTTTAAATTAATTATTTTATCCAGTGTAGAAAAAATCAAAAATGTTTTTGTTGTTGATGTGTACAGAATAAAATTGTGTATAATAATCAATCATTAAATGAATAAATAACTTTAATTACATACGAGCATATTACAATCTTTCATAAACTAGGTATTAGGTTAATATTTGCCTTCCTTCTTTACACTATAGTGTTTAAAAAAAATTTTTTTATAGTGTGCTGTGTTAATGTCCTGGAATTTATAAGCCAGGAAATTGACAGCCAGGATAATGACAATTTTGCCATTTTACCGCATTTAACCCTACTTTAATTAAACATTTTGGCCTAAGACGTTTACTTTCCGCAGAAAACATCAGGATTTCTTGAAATAACTAAGGTAAATGTAAATAGTTTATGTTATTAATGATTACAAGAGGAGACAGGAAATTTACAACATAAAAACCTACGCACCTTGTAAAATGTTTTGAAATAAATACATTTTGACTCAATTAGACTCATTATTTTTGGCCAATTCCTGCAATTAGACATGTTCTAATAGAACTGTCTATGTTAGAACTGTGATGTACTGAACACATATTCTAATCAATCTCTTAAGCTAAGATACTGATTGCTGGAGCTTCTATTTTGGTTACAAATTACTAGAAAAAAGTGGCCAGGAAAATGACATATTTTTATGGGACAAACAAATTATTGACAGAAAAAATTATTTTCAACGAAGTTTTTGGAAATAATACCATCTGCATATACTCTAGAAATGCTTACAACTGTTGAGATAAAAAAAATTAGATATTGAAAAATATATGAGAAGTTTTGAAGCTAGTTATTATTGGAAATATTGTTTGTGACATACCAGGAAAATGACATTTTGATATTCAATTAAATTTTACTATTATACACATAAACTATTATCTGCGGGAATGTGAAAGCGCACTATTTTGGATTAGTCTACTTTTTGTCGTTGATAAAATTTTTATGTCATCGTACATAAAGATAAAAAAATAAATAAAAAGAACTACCTAGAATTTAACATTTTGTTGTGTGTGTGTGTGTGTTTTTTTTAAATCTTACTAGGAGCTTTTTATATTTCTTTTTTATTTATTCCTAAACATAAATGTTTCCCGCAAAAACACTGAGCACTTTGACTTCAAAATATACAATTATTGTAGCTTTTTGTAAGAACATTCAATTACTGTGTTAATAGTAACGAAATAGGTGATTAAATAGATTTGAAAAATAATCATCTGAACTTGAAAACAAATTAACCTAAGGAATACAGATTGTGAGTCTTAATGAGAAGAAATAAATACGAAATAGTATTTACTCATTGAAGAGACTTAAAACAATTCAAATAGGGTACATTTTTTATCTCTACTTAAGTTATTTTTATTTTTAAAAATTAAACACGAAATAATAAGATTTACATCTGGCAACATGTAACCTATCAATATCTTTCCTGTTTCCTACTTTTGATTGACATCTACGCAAGAGAGAGTTTATAAAATAAAGGTCTCGTGAAAGAAACATACATTTTCTACAACATTGGATAAATGGGGAATATTTCTCTCAGTTTAAGGTTTATATCAACAAGCCTACAATCATTCACGCTTTTACGGATGAAGTTGTATTGACAAAATGTAGCCACGTTTAAGCATAGCTGTTTTTGTAACAACAAAGCTTCCTTCAGTTACTTTATTATTGTATATAATAATTTTAATTATTGTATATAATAATTTTAAATTCAGTTATTTTTCTGTAGTTTAATAATTTTAATTAAAAACTTACGTTTCAATCAAAATTACTTTTAGTGTGAGTTTTAGGATTTATTGTACTTTAATTCATACTTTATTAAGTATGTATTTGTAATCATTTGTAATTCATACTTTATTAAGTGACAAGGCTCTCATCCGTAATTTATATATTTTATATCCGTCGCTGAACAGCCGACATAATTTTTTGGGTTTACGACTAATAATATTCAACTCCGTAGCCTTGTAATTTTGAACCCAATCCAGAAGAGAAAGGAACTCCTGGATCGAGTATTGGGAGAAATTTGCCTTCATGGAGAACTTTTTGATGGCGCTAACCCGCATTTGCATTACATGGAGAGGAAGACCACGAGAACATTCCCCGGTTAACCTGACGGCAAAGACACTCTAAACCATGATCCGTCTACCATTGAGGATATTTCACGTCAGGTCGGTGCAAGCCGGATGCAGAATTCGTATCGACTGGGATTTGAACGCGGTTCGCCTCATTGGAAGGCAAATGTTCTATCCCCTGAGCCGTCGAGTCCCGATCATCTGTCATTTTATTTTATAACCGTCGTTGAACAGCCGACCCAACTTAATGGGTTTACGGCTACTAATGTTCAACCCCGTAGCCTTGTAATTTTGAACCCAATCCAGAAGACAAGGTAACTCCTGGATCGAGTATTGGGAGAAATTTGCCTTCGTGGAGGACTTTTTGATGGAGCTAACCCGCATTTGCGTTACATGGAGAGGAAGACCATGAGAACCTCCCACGGTTAGCCTGGCGGCAAGGGGACTCTAACCCATGATCCGTCTACCACTGAGGATATTTCACGTCAGCACTGTGGTCAGTGCAAGCCGGATGCGGAATTCGTATCGACTGGGATTCGAACCCGGTTCGCCTCATTGGAAGGCGAACGCTCTATCCCCTGAGCCATCGCGGCTCGATCATCTGTCATTGAGTAGAACCGGATTTTCCTTCCCAGCTTTACATCCATGGGTAGATACTAGTTTATCTGGGAAATAAAGGCGGTAGGCACGCAACGCTTACATCATTGTCCGTCACCATCATGAATTGTAGAGATTTAATATCCAGAACCTTCTTCCAACAAATGGTTTTTTCTGCAGTTCCTTGTTCTACGTTTTTTTTTACTTTAAAGAGAAGTTCCCTGATTAAAAACTTATAAACTTTATCTTATAAACTATTATTCCTGAAACATAACTGTTTAGGGCACGATTTAAACTAATTGAGCTGGTAAGTTATTTACACAGTCGAAACTTTTTGACATTCATTAGTGAAAAATATATTCTAGAATGTACTCAGAATTTGTCTCACCAGCAGCAAATGGCGGTCCCATACTTAGCGTTTTTATGCTTGATTAGCGATCATCGTATGGCTAGTTTTTTGTTAGTTATATGCAGACCAAAAAAAAATTTAAAGCTAAAAACCAAGCAAGCAGTTTTTTAAGCATAGATAATTAAACAATCATGTTCAACAAATATGGAAACATTAATGATATTCATAAAGAACTTAAATTATACATAAGTTATTGTAATAACAGTAGTTAAATATATTTAACATATATATTAGAAAAAAAAGAGATTAAAAGCTAGAAAATATGAGAAAAATTATTAAAGAGAGTAAGAACAGTGATTCCCAACCACAAGCATTTTAGTAGAAATTTTAGAATGATAAGCCACGCCCTTCATCTTTTTCTAGGCAATAATACATTTTTAAGAAACATCAGGCAAAACAAATACCAAGCTATTACGTAGTATAAAAGTTTCTTTAAATTTACACTAACACAAAAAATTATAACTGAAATTCTTTTATGAGAACTATCAACTTTAACCCTTTGAAGCAAAAAAAATATTTTTTAACATATTTTTCTCATTATTTTGTATTAATTTAGGTCCAGATAAGTATAAAATAATGTATTTAGCGTTTTATAATTTATGTTTATGAAATACAGCATAAAACAACAAAGGTAAAATATTCCAATCAATCAATAATTTTTTTAATTTGCACTTACTAGCAGCTGTTTCGAACTAAGAGAAGCAGTGATTTAAAATTGAAATTTCTTTAATTTACAAAATTAATTATCCATAAAATTTTGAATGTGAATAAAATAAATTTTTAAAACTACTTTTTTTTGGATTCTATATTTTAGAACACATATAATTCCGATAATCTAACAGATTTTTATTAGTAAATATTATACTGTTTTTTGTAATTAAAAAATAGCAAAATATATTTTTGCTTGTAATTAGAACGTCAGCAATATATATATATATATATATATATATATATATATATATATATATATATAAGCAGCTATAAAACGGTGATAACAGTTTAGAACGTTGATTTTTTCTCCAAATTGTATAATTAAAGATATTCCATAAATATTAATAAAAAAAACAGAATTATCTAAAAATTATCTTTATTGCCAGAAATAAACCTATATCCCAACACATAAAATAAGAAATAACTATTTTATTTAACGTTAAACCTGCGTCACACAATTGATTTTTGTATCAAATTTACAAATTCTACTATCACTTCTCTAGCCAATGGGATTTGAGACAAAGTAACGAATTCATCTACCAACTATAAAATACAATGTTGGGACATAGCCAGCCAAAGCAATATACAAATAGCCCAATCATCGAATCTAATTCAACTGCCAAAATAAAACATCTAATCCAGAGAAGCGATCATTTTTTTATTTAATTATTGGTAGCTTTTTGAACTACTCTTTCCTGTTGAAGAAATAATGATCACAAATCATTAATAATGAGACCAAAGGTTCACTCCAAATGCGTCATTTTTCCAACAAATTTTGGCCTCTCACTATAATTTTAAAAAAACAAACAAATATATAACAATTAACGAATATTTTGCCAGAAACAAAATGGTTGTTTTAAAATTGCTGAGAAAATTTCCAGTTGATAATCTCATAGAATCAATGGGAAGAAAAGACTAGTAAACATGGATGACAGTATGAAAAAGAATTGTTCATAAATTCAAATACGGTATAGGATGGAAATGAAGAAATTGTCAATTGTAAAAGCCTGGCAGAATCTATACTAATCCTAGTGAAACTATGAATTAGAAAAAAAGGGTGTGTTAAGGAATAACTAAGAACTCAATATATATTTATATTCCTATAAACTGTTGTTTTCAAAAGCATGTATTTAATTCAATTAATAAACCCACAGGGATAGCCTGCTTGTCGGGGTGATGGACTCATGACCGTGGGGACGGGAGTTCAAATCCAGCTGGCCGAAAACTCCCAGTGTAGTAAACGGTGACAGGTGGACGTTAAATCTGTCCGATCACAAAGTCTTCCTTGTTTCTATAACAAATTATACCACTGAATGTACCAGATCGGAGATTGATCGTTCTCTGATTCAAGTCAAAATTATGATCTGTGGATGAATGAATGGATGCATGAATGTGTAGCCCCTATAAACGGATGTCTGCAGTATGGGTGTGGCAGAAGTGTGGTGAATTCTTGACCATAGATGGCACCACTGGAAAACAAGAACAATTGCACCCCCTCTGCCTTAATGGCCAACGACAATATCAACAACAATAAGTCCACAAATTTATTTCATTTAACATCATTAGTAATCACAATATGGAACAATTCCACCTATCTAACAGGAAATAATTTTAACTGTCTTCCGCATAAAGTTAATTAATTATTGTTCATGGTTTTAATTCTGATGATACAGATTGGTTAGGGCATGTTTCGTGAATCCCATTCATCAAGAAGAAGTATTGAGTTGATTCTAATTTGAACACTTGCTGAAATTCTTAAGCAACTTCTTTTATAGCAAGGTTTGGAACAAAATAGTTATTACTCAATCCAAACTATATATATTAGTCGTATTTCAACAAAAAACAGTAGTCTGTACAAAGAACAGTAGTCGTAGAAATTTCAACAAACAGTAGCCTGAGCTTTATAACGAGAATTAAGTAAATGTTGAAAAATGATTCAATTTAATTTGTTACTTCTAAGAAAAGTATCTGATATACTTCTTAGGGCCACGAAAATCATCAGATTAAGTCTATCAACACATAATCGATCACATCTATACATATTTTTAATAAATTTAACATTTTACATGTCTGATACTTTTTGCATACATCCAGATTTTTTTTAAATAAATAATATCTGAAATTAATAAGTATTAAAAATATCAACCAAACAAAGTAAAAATATGATGTATTAAGAAGACTTTCTTCAGTAATATACGATGTAGCATGCAATAAAAGAATAATTAATTAATTTAAAATATTTCAAAGTTAATTATAAATAATATCTATGGTAATGAAAAGGCATATTGCGAAAAAAAAAGCAGTTTCATTTAAAATACTTGACGTTTTTCAGCAATATTTGAGCATTGAAGTATTATTGATTTTGTATTATAAATTATTTAACTATTTTTTTTTCAAAGCGAAATTATTTCAAAGCTTACAGTTCTAAAGAAGTCAAAACTAAATTTAAAAATAACGGAACTGATCCTTTTTGCAGTGAACCCTCCAAATAATAGTTCTTATCAATTGTTGAGTTGATAAATTATAAAAATATTCTTTTATTTAACCATACTATTCTTGTTAAATTTTTAAAACTAAAAATAATAAATCCTTAATAGTTGAAAGATAGTTGTATTAAATTTTATAAGTATTTCAAGATAAAAACTAAAAAATTTTTTTAAGTATCATGCATATTTATCAAAAGCAAAAGTTCTCACACAAACTCAATCAAGCAACATCCCTTTTGTCAGCTACTTTCATTTATGTTTTTTTAAACAAAAATGTAACTTTTTGGTGGTTTATAAAAAAAATTAAGATCAGTCAATAATACGGAATTATTCATGGGTTTAATTGATACTTGAAAAAATATTTTAAAAGTTACCAAAATGTTTTATTTCTTAGATAATTTATGCAAAAATAGTAATTTGATAAAAAAAAAATTTTAACAAGCAATTTGAAATACATTTTTCTACTGTCAACAAAAATCTGTTTTGATATAAGTATAATTGAAGACTCAAGTTTAAACTTACCAACAAATCAATAATTTAAACATGCATATCCCTTTTTTTTAACTTTATCGAACAGTAGTTAGAGCATTTAAGATAAAAATCTATTTTCGAATAAAATTTTTTAAATAAATTTATTTCAACGAAATATGGTCTAGAATCAAAATAAAAACGGTACTTTCATTCTTATACGAAAATTCCTTTTAAATTAATTATGCAGTTTTGGACAAAAATATATCCTTAGTATATAAATTCAGTTTTTAAACATGAAATGAAATAAATATTTAAAGAATGTCATTCTCAAAAAGAGAATCAAAAACGAATTTTACGTTTTTAAAATGATAAATTAATTAAATAATAAATGAACAGATTTTATATATAAATTATAAATAAAAAATATATATATATATTTAACAAAAAGAAAAGTTTTTTGTTCGTCTAGTAAATACTCAGTTATTTTATACAGCATAAATACTGTTATATTTGTCAAATAATTTAAGTTGAATGAGAGAAAAACAAAAAAAAAAGTTTAAATAACAACGTATAATAAACGTATAACATTTTAAGAGGTATTAATAAGTAAGTATTACATTAATTTAAAGAAAGGAAATTCAGAAAAAAAATAATAAAAGAAAACGAATAACTCTTGTCAGAAAAAAATAACAACACTGAGAGAGCGAGGTCTTATCATTCCAAACCTGTTATTTTAACAAATGTAATTAAAATTACAAATAATGACTAAATCATGCTTTGCAATTTTATTTGAAAAAAAAATCCCCAATGTTTAACACAATCAAAACAAACAAAACATAGATTTTATAAATATAATAGAGGTTGGCAACCACTGGTCAACTAGTCTACATTCTATACATCAGTATATATCTTCCTTAACGAATCAGCACCCCTCACCTTTGAGAACAGAGGTGGCTTCACTTCCGCGCCAAGCACAGGCTCTTCCTCAATTACTACTTCCTTTTTTACTTTGGGTCTATCAGATACTTCTTTCTTAATTATAGGTTTTGGTGAAATTTTATTTTCTCCGTCAGAGGTCTTGACCACTTCAGAGGAATGCTCCAGAACCAATTCGTATTTTTTAGTGATTGAGATTTCTTCAGTTCGTGTGGTCGATGTCCTGGTGGTCGAAGATTCGGACATGTTATAGAATGAAGGATCAGTTGAGGTTTGGCAGGACGCTGAAGAGGTGTTACTTTTTAAATCACACGAAGTGGATTTGTTCTCGGAAATGAACGATGGTATTTTTGAGGTGAAATTTTCGGTCACACATTCAACAGTTTTGAAATCTGAATCGATTTTGGGGGGTGCTATTTTTTGCGGAGGACTTCTGAGTTCTGGAATTTTTTTCGGCTGCCACACCGGTACGCGGCTTTGAGTAGTTTCAATTCCAGATTGGAAGGATGTTACGGATTTAGGAACGAATGTTGTCGGTTTAGGAACATGCGAGTTTTCTGAGGACATTATCGTTCCGCTGGACATGAAAGAACGCGATTCAGATATTAAAGTACTTTGACTAATGGAACTAGTATGTTTCGTGTCTGAATCGAAACCGTTTTGGACTGGGACTGGAACTTTCGATAGTGACTTAGATCCGGTCAAACCATGTAGGGTTTTGTCTGTAACATCTGGCTGGGAAAATTTCATCACAGATTTCTTCACGAAACTTTCGGACATCGAAGACGCTAACGGAAACCTATTTATACTGTCTTCGATTGCAGTTTGTGTTAGATATGACTCCATGCCTGTTTTGGAATCAGTCACAACAGATACCACTTTTTCCGTCTCACTACAGGGAACAGTTGATATACGATCAGTCTCTAAACTAGAAGTAACAGATTTCTGTACAGTCTCTGCGATTGGAACATCAACAATTGGTTCATTGCTAATAGATGGAACAATAACTGTTTCTTCGGGTTCAGGCGAAGGTATTGGGACAGGTTCTACTATCTCTGTTATAGCTGGTGCAGGAAATGGGGTAGGTTTAGGCTGACTCCATATTTTTGGACAGGCAGCAGGCATTGGTGGAGGAGAAGGTTCTTTTGGAGGAGGTGCTTCGATTGGCTTTATACTGCTTTTTATATCATATGGTGTGACTGTTATTGGTTCACTGCTTGAAATTTTTGTATACATCTAAAAATGTAAGAAATAAACAAAAACATGTTAAAAAATATTAATATGATATTTGAATACAGAAACAAAAATAAATAATAAATGTTACGAGCGAAATTGAAATGATTTCATTATTTTTCTAAACAGACACTGTGTTTATAAATGATGTAAGACTATAATAAAATGTCTGGAAACTAAAAATTAAGAAACATCATAGCTCAGCATGCAGCCAGGGTCAGGTGCTTAGAGATGCTTTCAAAGCTGCATCTTTAAATGACCATGGTAAAATATTCTTGCTGTTTTATAAAAATTCAAATGAAACTTTGATAAGTTCAAATGAAACTTTGTCAGATAATGTCATCAAGATTAACGAGTTCCAGAAAAAAACAGCGGGTTTTTTTTTTTAAATAAAAGAAAATTGAAATTTAAAGGCTTTTTTACTAAAGACGTCATATTAACATCACCCCCCCCCCCAAAAAAAAAAAGCCCAAACTGTACGTTTACGTCTCAACAGCTTTCGAGAAAAATGCAAAAGAGAAATAGTTTTTCACATCTGGTACAAAGAAAATAATTACATTGAACAACATGGACATGGGTATTTTGGTATTTGTGTATGTTTGCGGACGTAGAGTTCGGCGTATATCACGTCACGCATGCGTCATTCCAATGGCATCTAAAGGGTAATTTAAGGAGATATATTATACAATAAAGGTCAAAATCGTATTTAAAAAGTTGCATCTTTAAAGCTATGGGTAGAAGCAGGCAAAGCTCAGTGATCAAGTGTGGCACATGAACCTGGTTCTAATCGAATCCAGTTAATGTATTTCTTAACATTAAAGATAATTTTGCTCCTGATTTTCTTTTATCCACAGAACTTTACATAAGTAAAATATTACCCAAAATTTTTGTTCAAAATTTATATGTTCAAATTTTTTCCCAGAAATTTTCGCACGAATTCTACGCCTAACTATTGTATCACAAACGCTATCTTCTGTCAATGTAATGCAGCCAGCCTGATAATAAACTGATTTCCAAATACATCCCGAAGATTTCCAATGAACGAAATCAATAAAGTGTTTTCTTACAAAATGTCATAGTTAACTCTTGAATTTTGTTCAAAACAATTATCATAATTGTACAGTTAGTATTTAAGTAAGGAGAAAAAACCAAAACGCTATCGAAATTTGATAAATCACTCATTATCGGAGAAGATGGGATTAAAAAGGTCACAAATCAGTGTCGTCATTGTATGTCATTGTATGAGACATTTCTGACTTTAATCAATTTCTTTTGAGAATCAAACTGATTTTAGCGTTTCATACATCTTCCTTGTAAATGATTCACAGAGTGTGATACAACCAGATTCTGAAAAAATATTAAGGAAAGTTAATACTAAACACCTTGCTTATTAAGTTCAACTTACTTCTTTTGTTTGTGAAATTGATGAAAATGCTTGATAACTAATGTGTTTTTCTTCGTCAGGACTTTTCTCTTCTTCCACAATCAAATCTGCTACGCAACGTGCTTCACCAGCAACATTACTAGCAACAGCCATAAAAGTTCCAGAATCATCGGGGAAGACCTACAATGTAACTTAATGCATCAGGATTTTGTTTAAACAAACATTAAAAGTTATTGCTTCAGAATAATTGTTTTAGACCAGTGGTTCCCAATTTTTTTTTCGGTTATGCAACCCTAAATAATTGACTTTCTTTGGCGGAACCTGGACATAATAAAGTTTAATATAGTAATAATGAACATATAATCTTTTAAAGACTGTTTTTAAAATTTTTAATTGAAGGAGTAAAGTTTTTTTTTTGTTTTGTTTTGTTTTATCATTAATATGCATACATAAGCTAAAAATGAAAAAAAATATTTTTTAATTACTTCAAGATGAAAACTTAAATATGCATTGAAAATGTTATTTAAGGAAATATATTTCTTTATAAAAGAATTTAATTATTTTATTTCGATTTTTAAAAAAAATTATAATTTATTTAATTTTTTTTTTTTTTTTAGAAATATTATATACAGGGTGATTCATAAAAGATGGGCAAAATTTTAGGAAGTGATAGTACACACCCAAGCAAACAATTTTTACCAAAGAATGCATGGTCGAAAACAAAACACAAAACCGTTAGAGGGCGTTAAAAGTTACGTTCTTATATGAGGCAAAAACACACAAAGAACGATGAAATTAAGTTATAAAAGCAAATTGAATGGCATGTGATTACAATAAGTGTCCAAAGCAATGCCGGCAGCGGCTGTGCACGCAGTACAACGGCAATGAAAAGATTGGCGAACATTCTGAAACACACCAGTCATATCGCGAACTTCCCCTGCAGCGGTCGAAAGCTTGGCGACAAGTTCTTCTGCAGATTCAATGTGAGTCTAATACATAAGAGCCTTTAGCTGTCCCCATAAAAAGAAATCTAGACATGACAGATCTGGCGAGCATGGTGGCCAAGCTATAGGACCACCTCGCCCAATCCATTGGTTTGGAAAGGTTACGTCCAGATAGTTTCGCACTTCTCGCACGTAATGAGCTGGTGCTGAGTTCCGTTGGAACCAAATGCATATCGGCTTTTTCCTTATTGGAGAAGGGCAACATCCTCAGATGCGTTGCTACCGCGATTGACAATGCACTCTCAAATCAACAGCTTTTATGCATGAATCGTGATCAAAATTTGCATACGAGATCTTCTTCTTCCCATAACATGCAAATAACTCACAGCGCGGTAACTCGCAAGAGGAATGGAGCTTTCACGTATGCATGAAACAACTTTCCAAATGCGCTAGCACCTTTGCGTTTTGTTTTCGACCATGCATTCTTTGATAAAAATTGTTTGCTTAAGTGTTCACTATAACTTCCTAAAATTTTGCCCATCTTTTATGAATCACCCTGTATATTTTTAAAAAAAATGTCATTTCACTTGAAATAATTTCATAAAAACAACCAAAACATTTAATAAATTATGAATTATAGGATCCAATGATAGGATCTAAATATAATCATAATGATATCTATAGGATCTAATGATAGGATCTAAATATAATCATAGCGATATCTATAGGATCTAATGATAGGATCTTAATATAATCATAATGATATCCAAAGGATCTAATGATAGGATCTAAACATAATCATAATGATATCTATAGGATCTAATGATAGGATCTAAATGTAATCATAATGATATCTATAGGATCTAATGATAGGATCTAAATATAATCATAATGATATCTATAGGATATAATGATAGGATCTAAATATAATCATAATGGATCTATAATGATAGGATCTAAATATAATCATAATGATATCTATAGGATCTAATAATAGGATCTAAATATAATCATAATGATATTTATAGGATCTAATGATAGGATCTAAATATAATCATAATGATATCTATAGGATCTAATGATATGATCTAAATATAATCAAAATGATATCTATAGGATCTAATGATAGGATCTAAATATAATCATAACGGATCTATAATGATAGGATCTAAACATAATCAGAGTTTTCAAAACTCATAACTGGTTATAAAAAAAAGTAACAACTGAAAGAACTTCTTAACTCTTTAACGAAACCATAGAGTTCTGCGTAACATCATGTGAGAACCGCTTTTCTAAACCATAACTAAAGTTTCATAAGTAAGTTCTAGAACATTTAGTTCCCAAACTAAAGCATATCATTTTAATGGAAATAAAAATTAAGAGATGGAAGTTGTAATGGAAGTTGTAAATTAGAAATAATAAATTGAAAATTAATATTAAAGCAAGGAAAAACAAAAACCTTGTCAAAATCTTATGCATTACTATTGAGGAAGGCAGCATTAAAAACATCAAAATATCTTTGATAGTTGGAAGAAACATATGGAAGGTGAAAGGCAAATATTAGAACACCTTCAAACTTCTTCGGACTATAAAATAAATTTCGATGTTTTTAATCTCACTTTCTTCAATTGAGATTTCTCAGATTTTGGAAAGAGTTTTTCTTTCACTTCACTTTAATATTAAAGTTCTATTTTGAAACACATATGATTTTGACCTCAGTTTTGATAGTGATTCTAAACATTTTAATCGAAGATGGTAATTACGAAATACCCTTAATTATTTTTTTTTCAGAAAGCCATGCCTTCAAATAAATAACAATTGAAAATGAAGTAACAGTAGCAAGTGAAATAACTATTAAAAATAGTATAATAATAGAAAAATAATATAGCAATTAAAAATAGATGGCAGTAGAAAATTAAAACAATAGTTGAAAAGGAGATAAAATAGAATAAAAAATGCCTGCTAGTGAAAATAAAAAATAGCAGCGGTCACCCTAGCAACGCATGCAATGACGACGCATGCGCACTGTTTACTATTACTCTTGAGCACAGTTGAAAATTATGTGCACTGCACACCATCAAATCCAAACCAAGACCCATTTGCCAATGGGTAAAAATTAAATGGGAACAACAATGGAAAAAACAACAATGAAAAATGAAATAATTGTAGCAAACATATTAAATTATTCTTCGAGTTTTCTTTTTTGTTCTAGCTCATATTTTATTTCTTTTCTACAGATTCAAGTTATTCGATTAAAATTAGAGTTAAAAAATTATTGAAAAACTACAACAAAATTAGATCAAACAGTTACAAATATTATTTTTACATCCTGCGTTTATATAATCCAAATTGAAGAGAAAGGCTTATTTCAAAAAATAAAGAAAGAAAGAAAGAAAAAAAAAAGGGGTAGACTTTGAACATGAATTTTCAAAAGAGGCATTGCTCATGGCATTTAAATAATAAATGTCGCAGATAGTATTAATTGTACAAAATGGAAGTCGATTTAATATTCAGACAATAAAAATAAATAAAAAATACACACCGTAAAACGAGACTAGAGTAAGTAATAAAGAAATTTAAAATCCTTCCAGTAACTGATTAACTTTTCAAGCAATTAATACAGTTTCTCTTCAAGTTGATAACAATGTAGTAACATTTATTTTTTAAGAAAAACTTTCATTTTTTAAATGGCTTTGCATTGTGTTACTTCCCATTAATATATAGTTTTAATAATAAGTAGTCAATGTTTAAAACTCAACATATGCCAACATTCGTAGACCAAATATTTATGTATATAAGCCGTTTTCCTCTATAAAAAAAAAAAAAAAAAAAAAAAAAAAAAAACTTCCTTTAAAGTTTTAAAAATGATCAAGTTACATATGAATTGATCCAGCTAAAAAGTAGTGAAATTTGTGGAAATAAAAAAAGAATGCAATAAATAATTGTGTTATAAAAATAAATTTATAAAAAGATATCAATTGTAAAGGACATAATAATGAATAATAAAATAACAGCTGGAAAAGTAATAACAACATAAAATTTATAAAAAGAAATTTAATGAAGATGGCAATGAAACAAATAACAATTAAAAATGAAATAACAGTAGCAAGTGAAATAACAAATGCGCGAAAAGAGTATAATAAGAGAAAAATAAAATAACAATTGAAAAAAAGATTGCAATAGAAAATTAAAATAACAAAGAGATAACAACAGAATAGAAAAAAAATTAAACAGAGACAACAATTTAAAGAACAACAATGATAAATGAAGTAATTGTAGCAAATAAATTAAATATTGAAAAAGTCATATTAATAATGTAAAATAAAATAATATTAGGAAAAAAAAACAGAAAATGCAATTATAATTGGAAATTGAGATAACAAAAGAAAATTAAATAACAATTAAATAATCAAGGAGCTAGAATGCTTTATGTCTATGAAAGCTGGTTGCAAGAAAAACTTAAAAGAGATAACAATGGAAGAATTAAGAATTTAAAAAAAGAAAATAACAGTAGCAAGTAAAATAACTATTAAAAAGGATAAAGTAATAAAAAAACTAAAATATCAACTGAAAAAAAAGATGGCAATAGAAAATTAAGATACCAAATAAAAAAGAGATAACAATAATATAAAAAATAATTAAACATAAAAAAAAAAAAAATTTTATGGAGACAATAATTGGAAAACAACAATGAAAAATAAAATAATTGTAGCAAATTAAATAAATATTGAAAATGAAATACTATTAATGCTAGATAATATAGCATTGGAAAAAGACAAAAACAGAAAATGCTATTATAATTTGAAAATAAAATGACAAATGAAGATCAAGAGAAAAGAATGGTTATGTCTATAAAAACTGATCCTGAGAGAAAAATAAAGCTAATTTTACAAACTGGCAAGAAACAGTTTTTTCCTTCATACTTTTTCCTTTTTCCTTTTTTTTTAGCACGGCCCATCTTTAAACAAGTCTGAGGGGGTGGCCGAAATTCTAAGTGAATCTCAATACTTGGCAATCCTTAAAATGGAGCTTGGTAGCTCAGGGGAGAGAGCGTTTGCCTCCGAATGACGTGAACCGGGTTCGATTCCCAGCAACGGCTGGTCGATACGAATTCCGCAACCGGTTTGCACCGGCCACAGTGCTGACGCAAAATATCCTCAGTGGTAGACGGATACTAGGTTAGAGTCCCCTTGCAATCAGGTTCACCAGGTTGTCGTGGTATTTCCTCTCCATGCGGGTTAGTTCCATCAAACAGCCCTCCACGGAGGCAAATTTATCTTAATACTTGTGCCAGGAGTTCCCTTGTCTTCTGGATTGGGTTCAAGATTACAAGGCTACGAAGCTGAACACTAGTCGTAAACCTTAAATTGAGTCTGTTGTGCATCAACAACGATTATAAAAATAAAATAAAATCCTTAAATGCAATGGCGATCCAGAAAAAATTGACATAAGCCATTCTTCCTCTTTGATCTTCAAGTGAAAAAGGGATAAGAAAAAATTAAGAACCAAACAATAAAGCTTACTTCACTTATCAGCAAAATGTGTCTATTGCCAGTGGAAGAAATTCGAAAGTCCGGAGAGTCCTTCAAAGGTGTGCCATTTCTAAACCACCTCACTTCAGGAACTGGTATTCCTGTTACCTCTACTTCCAGAGTTATTTTACTTCCGGATCTTACAACAGCAGCATCGAATTTCTTTTTGAACCTTGGTGCTTCTCTTAAAGCTGTAATTAAAATGAAAAAATAATTACAAAACTACTACTGATGAGTGTTTATTAGTATCGTTATTATTATTTCGAGAAGAGAAATTATTTTCTCTCAAAGAAACTTCCCTGAAGCGAAATGCGGGTGCGCATTAGTAATTTGTAGTATTAATCGTTTTGAAATAATGTTTAAATATTATTCAGGGAAGAATAATTTTATGCATTAAATGTAATTATCGAAGCCTATTTTGCTCTTTTTGTTTGAATGCTTTAAGCATGATGCAAAGCTTTAATATTAATTATATATAATATATATCTGGAAAAAAAAAAGAACTTTCTAAGAAAACTGACAAATAACTTAAATATTATTTTTATTTTTTTTTTTTAAAATCAATAATTTTTTTTAAAAAAATTCATTTTTTAAAAACTTTTCAAACAATAAATAAAACATCAAAAATGAAATTCAGTTCCAAAAAAACTTTTTTTTTTTTATGAAGAAAACTTTTTGGGTATGATGAAATTTTGAGATAGCGCCATTTTTATATTAAGTATAGAAGTTGCTAACTATAGATGGACAGGGAAATAACTAACCTAATAATATTTTATAACATACGAATATTTTTATGGGCCTAAACAATGACAATTGGTTGTAGTGACTCTCCAAACTGTAAAAATTAGATCAGAAACAAATTTAAGTTTTAAAAAAAAATTTGCTTTTTTTTTTTTAGATGGTTCTATTTTTATACTGAGTATAGAAGGTGTTAACTAACGATGAACAAGGTGTTGATGTAGTTAATTTACGTCGCACTAGAACTGCACAATGGGCTATTGGCGACGGTGTGGGAAACATCCCTGAGGATGATCCGAAGACATGCCATCACAATTTTGATCCTCTGCAGTGGGGATGGCACCCCTGCTTTGGTAGCCCAACGACCTGCACGCGAAGTCGAGCACTTTACGGTGGAACAGTTTAACGAGGACCAATACCGCACACACTCGGTCCCTCGCAGACTGATCCAAGTGGTCCTCCACCCGCATACTAACCGCAACCAATGATGCTTGACTTCGGTGATCTGCTGGGAACCGTGTCTTAACGATCAGTCCACTGCGGAACAACAATGAACAAGGAATAAATCTTTTAAAAATTTTTATTTTCAACTTATAGAAATAAAGTTACAGTTGTTTTTTCGTATGCAGACAGACGGAACCGTAAGCGAAGTTAACTCCCGAAAACGAAACCAAAATAATTTTTCTGTTGCTTTGAAAATTTTAAGCTTTATTTATTTAAACAAATAAGATTTTTAATGTATATAAAATTTATTTTCAAATTTTTAATTTTTCTGCTGTCAGAATTTTCTCACATTTCAGTATGTTTTTGTAATTTAAATGCATTTTCGAAGAAACGTTGATTTTGAGAAAAATTCTTTACGCTAATACCCATTACAAAAAATATTTATTATAGAACTCTTTGAAATTTTGTCAGTAGACTTAGTATAATGTTAGCAGTGTTTTGAAACAAAAGCAAACGTCTAAGTGTGAATTTATTATTTTTATCAAGTTTTAAGTAAGCATATTTCAAAAAAAAATTTTTTTTAAATTAGTTCTATTTCATTGGGGTGGTTTTTTTTAAAAAGTTTTTTAAGATTCATGTTCGAAACACGGGTAACCATATTATTAGTATTGAAAAAAAAAAATGTAATTTTTGCATAATTTGTTGTAGAGCAAAAATGTGTAATTCGTGGTATTTTTAAGCTAAAATCAAATTCGTTTGGGAAAATATTTTATAAATTTTTAAATTTAAATTTTAATTTAAAATTTTAGAACCCCTACTTCAAATTGAAATTGATTTTTTTTAAAAAATTGCGTCGATACCAGTTGGATACCTTAAATGACAATAATACATGAAAAAATACTATCAAATACATAATTATCGTGTGCTTGAAAAACTTATAAATTGGTAAAATGATAAAGATTAAATGATTGATGAAAGATTAAAAGTTATCCAACCGAAAACATTGTGATTTGAAATTCCTGACTTTGGAGTGAGAAGTTATAAATGGTGTTCTCCCCATTGGGTTACTTACGTTTTACTTTGACATCCGCTATGCTAGTAGCTTTTCCACTGGTATTGGATGCTATACAAGAATATCGACCACTATCAGATTCTGAACTTTTCAATATGAACACCGACGTTCTATTTTTACCACTTGTAATCTGTAAGTTAGTTGAACTTTTCAACTCTATATCATCCTTTAGCCATTGAATAGTTGGTTCAGGTTCCCCTAAGGACAAATGCAAAATAAATTATAACATTTTCCTTATAACAAACAATTTTAAAAATTTTGATGCCTCTCAAACATTTTTGCTTCGGAGGGTAAGGAAATAAAACTTATAAGGCTTATTTTCATACTTTTATATGATTAAGAGAATTAAAAAGAATTTAACCTGCTAACTATCACACTATCAGAAATAAATTAATATTTCAATAACTACACACCCAAGAAAATAAATTAACATGCTAACAATCACACAATTTAACAAATAAAATGACCTTCTAATAATCACAGACTCTATCAAATAAATTAACTTTACTACAAACACAAGCTCTTAGAAAAAAATTTACTTTTCAACAATCACACACTCAAATACAATAGCCTTCAAAAAATCACGCATAGAGCGAAAGATATTGTTGCATTAAATTAACAATTGCAATTTAGTTAATTTTCGTTTACATAGTACGTTGCATGAAGGGAAAAAAGTTATAAACATCTCATTTGGAGCCGCGATGGCTCAGGGGATAGAGCGTTCGCCTTCCAATGAGGCGAACCGGGTTCGAATCCCAGTCGATACGAATTCCGCATCCGGCTTGCACTGACCACAGTGCTGACGTGAAATATCCTCAGTGGTAGACGGATCATGGGTTAGAGTCCCCTTGCTGTCAGGCTAACCGTAGGAGGTTCTCGTGGTCTTCCTCTCCATGTAACGCAAATGCGGGTTAGCTCCATCAAAAAGTTCTCCACGAAGGCAAATTTCTCCCAATACTCGATCCAGGAGTTCCCTTGTCTTCTGGATTGGGTTCAAAATTACAAGGCTACGGAGTTGAACATTAGTAGCCGTAAACCCATTAAGTTGGGTCGGCTGTTCAACGACGGTTATAAAATAAAATAAAACATCTCATTCGGGGCCGGGATAGCCTGGTCGGTAGGTCACTGAGTCCATGTTCAAGAGTTCGTGGGTTCGATCATCCCAGGCCAGCCGAAAACTCCCCGTGTAGTAAATGGTGACTGATGCACGTTAAATCTGTCGAGTCCCAAAGAATCCTCTATGTTCCCATAACAAATTAATACCTCTGGGGGTACTGATAAAGTAGTTTCCTCGTCTTCTGGATTGAGTTCAAAATTACAAGGCTACGGAGTTGAACATTAGTAGTCGTAAACCCAAAATCGGGTCGGCTGTTTAACGACGGATACATACATACATATATATATATATATATATATATATATATATATATATATATATATATATATATATATATATATATATATAAACTCATTCAGAGCCGTGGTGAATCAGGGGACAGAGCCTTCCAATGTGGGGAACTGGCTTCGAATCCCAGTGATGGCTGGTCGAGTCAAATTCCGCCCTCCGCTCACCACAACCACAGTGCTGGCGTAAAAATCCACAGTGCTAGACGGATCAGAGGTTAGAGTCCCCTTGTCGTCAGGCTAACCGTGAGATGTTTTCGTGAATTTCCTTTCCATGTAAAGCGAATTTGGGTTAGTTCCATCAAGAAGTTACTCCACGAAGGAAAGTCTCTCCCAATACTTGATCCAGGAGTTCCTTATTGTCTTCTGGATAGGGTTCAAAATCACAAGTCTATGGAGTTGAACATCGGTAGTCGTAAACCCAAAAATTGGTTCGGCTGTTCAACAACGGTTAAATAAACAACTCATTCAATTCACGTGATACTATGAATTTCTGATTTGTTTACGTTGAAATATTGAAATTTTGGAAAAAATTGTACAATTTACCCTCTAAGTGCAGCTTTTGAGGTCAAAGAATTTAAGATTTTCTCATATTTTGCCTTTGGCTCTAGCGCAAAAAGAATAATTTCTTTTTTAATTTATTCAATACTTTTTCACAATACCCGCCTGAAGGTAAGTTTGTACTTAGTGTCGAAAAGCGTATGAGTAAAAAAAAACTCCAAGAACCACCATCTGTACGTAAAATTTAAAGGCAAAACAATAAAATATCATGAAATATTGATTATTTTTAAATATCGTGATAACAATATTTTAAAGTATCTCCGGCTGACATATTATGAGCGACCTATCTAATTAATATCGAGTATAATATAACTATCAACAACGATGATATTACGACTACAATCGATAACGATAATATCTTGATTAACAATTAGTTATTGAATAAGCGCGATAATTATTGACCACGTTACTATCGGAGTTATAGACACTTTCTAACTTGGTAAATTTATTGTTATGTTTTAATGATTTCCCATTGTTTTTTCAAAGTTATGATTAATAAAAAAAAATTTAAGAAGAAATTTTCTTTATTTGCTTAACAAAAATATTGCCGAAAGTAAAAATAATGTAAATTGATAAAATATTGGGTTACTCGGAAGTAATTTCGTTTTTTATCTTCAGGAGACTTAACTATATTGTTTCCAAGTCAACTTTTCCTTTAAGCAGCATAATCATTATATATTTTGAAATCTGATAAAGCAACGCTTACTAGTGAAAAAGTTCTATTAATTCTATTTATACTTTTTTACAATCGAAAAGGAAAAAATGTTGTTCAAGCAAGAAAAAAATTATCCGATTTGTTTGAAGCATGGAGACTAGAGTATCAGATGGAAGCCCAGCTCAATGCATAATTTTCCTCACAATGTAATTCGTCAGGATTTACTGGATAGTGCTTGCATAACCGCCGCTAGGTGGCTGCACAAATAGTAGGCCAACTAATTTTTTCATTCGCCAGCATTGAACGCGTGCGGGATTTTTGAATTAATAAACTATTTCAAACCTTTATATTTACATTTGTTTGTGATTTTTTTGATAATTATTACGAGTAATTATGGGAAACTTCTGTTTTTGTAGATTTTCATAAGAAGATACACCTTAGTTAATTAAACTTATGAAGACATAATAAAGACATTGATTGATGCAAACCGATGAATAACAACTCGTGAAATCGCTGAGAGACTCGTCTGATCACTAAAGGACCGTTCATAATCATTTGAAAAGTCTAAAGATGCAATCTCAAAACTCGATAGAGTTTCTCATGTTCTTATGGAAAGAAATTTCTGCCGTCGCGTTGACGTCGATGATTTGCTTCTCAAACCTTAAGAAAAGCATCCATTTTTGACACCTATCATCACTGAGGACAAGAAATGTGTGTTTGCTGCAATGTTCTAGTCTCTACAAAATTTTTAAGATGGTAAAACCTTTACTTCAAATAAGGATGCCTAAAAAATCGCCTGAGTCAGTTTTTTGTCAGCAAATTTTATGCACTGAGAATCATGGGGCCGCCAAAATGAGGACAAAAGGTATTGGACTAGAATAAACAATCTAATATTTAATAGAATATATATTCCCTATAATAGAATCGTCTTTCACTTTCCTAAAAAAATTAATTAATGAAAAAAAACCGGAATTCGTTTTGAACAACTCTATTGAAGAAATATTGCGATATAAATTGAAATATCGATTGACAATGTATAGCGGTATCAAAATTCGGATAACACCCAAAACTGTTAGTTACCAATGGTAACTATACCAAAGGTGGTTAAATGTAATGTGTGAAATCTAATACGTTTCATTTACACTACGGGTTGTAGTGTAAGTATTTCATAGCATTTCATTTTTATATTTAAAATGTTATAATACATTTCTTTTTAATTCTTGGATTTTTAAATTTGATTTGATAGATTAATGCAAAAACATCATGATATATGAGAACAAGTTATAGAAATGAAAATGAGTGTTAACCATGACAATCGCCATATTTTAAATTTATCTACAATTGCATTTCACTGGGTCTTTCACTATCACTTGGGAAATTCTTCCTCCACAAAAGAATGAAAGTTAGCAGGTTGTCTTTATTTCAAAGAATGCCAAGAAGAAAAAAAAAAAAAATTTCTTTGAGAAATAACCTTAAACATATGCATCATATTTTTTTTTTAAAAAATTAGCTGTTTAGAAATTAAAAATTAATTATTTGCCATACCTTCATAAAATGCCTCCAAAAGCAATTTTTCACCAGCAGTAACGATTCCAGCGGCAACAGGTTTCGTGAATTTTGGTGGAACATAGTTAGGTTGGACTTGCGCAGTAGACTGAATAAAACCATCATAAATAGCTAAAGGTTTCTTTTCTTCAGTAGTTTTCGCCACTATCAGTGGAGGTTGAGGGATGGACTGCGGTTTCTTCACCACAGTGGATTGCTCCATGCTAATCAAGTGTTGACTTTGCAACGATGAGAAAGATGGAAACTCTGGTAACTGGTAATCAGTATCACTCAACTACAAGCAAAAACAATTCTTTTAAAAGATTCATAACTCATTATTGTTTGATCAAATAAAGAGTTAAGTTTAATAAAATTAAAAACAAAAACATAAATTAATAGGCTCATAAAGCTGATGATCGTTTCGGTATTGTATAAAAGTATCGTATAGATGATCATATAGTATTCGGATACTTAACAGAACACATTAGTATACGAAGTACAGCGATCGTTTCGGTACTATACAGTTTTGACTTTATAGTATACAGATATTTGCCTTTGCGGTACTGTACAATTATTTACCTTTTCCATGTCAAGTATTTGGATACTTAACAGAACACATTAGTATACGAAGTACAGCGATCGCTTCGGTACTATACAGTTTTGACTTTATAGTATACAGATATTTGCCTTTGCGGTACTGTACAATTATTTACCTTTTCCATGTCAAGTATTTGGATGCTTAACAGAACACATTAGTATACGAAGTACAGCGATCGTTTCGGTAATTTTATACTATATAGTTATTTGCCTTTGCGGTACTATACAGTTATTTACCTTTTTCATGTCAAGTTAAGTTTTTGGATACTTAACAGAACACATTAGTATATGAAGTACAGCGATCGTTTCGGTACTATACAGTTTTGCCTTTATACTACACAGTTATTTGCCTTTGCAGTACTATAGAGTTATTTACCTTTTTCACATCAAGTATTTGGATACTTAACTGAACACATCAGTATACGATATACAGCGATGGTTTCGATACTATATATACAGTTTTGCCTTTATAGCCTTTATACTATACAGTTATGTGCCTTTTCTACATCAAGTATTTGGATACTTAACAGAAAACATTAGTATACAAAATACTGCGATGGTTTTTGGTACTAGACAGAAGTTCTTTAAGATACGATTACAGACAATAGTAGACACAAAAAACTTTATGTAATACGATATTAACTTACCATCCTTAATTTTATTAGAACTTCAGAGCAAATTAGTATGAAATAGTAAATATTAAAACTTGATAATAAAAAAAAAAATAAAATTACCTCAGACATAGAGCTAATAGTACTAGTTTGCATGATAGTTTTCTTTTTAGACATAACCATAGAGTGGGCCCTAAAACAAACAACAATGAAATATAGTTTAAAATAATAATAATTTTATTCATAAAAATTGAAAACATTCCTTTTATATGCATTCAAGATTAATATTAATATATTATGCATAATGATAAAATCGCAAATGAAACATTAAATAAAAGTCTAATGTTTGTCAAAATTGGAGAAAAAAAAATCATTACCTTAGTTCTTCACGTGTAACAGCTGGTTCACTAACAAGGTAATCTAGGCAAAAAAGAGTGCAATGAAAATTAGCAATTTAAAAGGCTTTAACATAGAATAATCGTACAGACTGTTATTTGAAAAAAATTGTTATAGAAATATGTGCCAGGAGCAAGAGTAAATATTCTTATAATCTAAAACAGTTAAGTTATATCCATTATTTCATAAGGAAGCAATAAACTATAGTTTCATACAAAAAATATTATTTCTTTAAATAATTATCAGAATTAGACTTTACAAATAAGATGTTTTTGACGGTGATAATTTTAAAAAGAATGGCCAAATTGCAATAAATGTTAAAACAAGCAATCTCCTGCTTTATAATAGTAGTATGTTTAAGCAAAGAATCCCAAGGAAACTAAAGCAAAAAATATGAAGAAAAGAAAACAATAAAAAAGAAAATTGAACGGGAAAAAAACTTTTTTTGCTTAGTAGTCGAATGAAAAAAGTTCGATAAGTTTCGAATACCCTAAACACAACACTTCTCGTCAGATTGATAGCATGTAAAAAGTGAAAACTTATAAAACAAGACAGAAAAAATAAAGGGAAAAATTAATGAGAATAAAACAAAAGAAACTACGGTAGCCGAGAGAATGATGGTGACTGAAGGCGACAAATTAGGATTATATTATTATGCGCATGGCATAAATGGAGCAGAACTAAGATCATATGCTAGAGAATCGTCATTGATATGAATGAATTAAGATACAAGGTCAACAAATGAGCAATAGAACAACAAATGAAAATATTTAATTTACAAAACGTTTTAAAGAAAATAGAATACATCAGTCTCTTTTAAGAAAATTGAAGTGAAAAACCCTTAAAGAATATTATGACTTTAATATCTATTAATAAACATTTTGTCAAAAGAATGTACCTTCAAGTTGTAATAATGCAGATGTAGTTGCGATCCCAGAATTATTTTCAGCTATAGCTGAGTATCTTCCAATATGGTTATTCTGAATATCTTTTATAATTAACCAATATTTTTTGTCATCATCAGTTCCAGTTTCATGGTGGGCGTCTTTTAGTACGGGTTTGCCTTTAAAGTTCCATCTCACCTAGAGAAATAGAAAATACGTCACCAGGCATTAAGATTGTATGAAATTGAATGTTTAAATATTTATATAAAAAAAAATTTAATAACACTATATTATAAAAGGCACAAAATACGTTTTGTACTGAAAGAGTAATGCTACATAAATTCTGCCAAATACATTTAATTTCCTTTCTAAAAAATTTTCAAATTATTTTATTTAATAAAGTTTTATACTTATTAAGGAAATATGTGTTGTTTTTACATAAATAGAAAATTGAAAATCGGGGATTTGATTATTACTTATAAAATAAAATGAAGCTTAGCACAAAGATAAGAAAAAACATATCTCTCACATACGCGATTAAAAAGATGCAGAATTCTTGCACGCATGTGATCTTTTAATAAAATAACTTTTTTTTAAATATTTTTTCTTTAGACAATGAAGTATTTTTTTTTTCACAAAACAGCACATCGTTTGTATAAAAATAATTTGCAATATCAAAAGATACACCACATTTTAAAGGCCATTAAGTTCATTTGAAAAAAAATTTAAATCACTAAAACCATATATTTAAAGTGGATTAAAAAGGAGAAAATAATTCTGTTTTCGACAGACCAAAAACAAAAAACACATGATGCAACAAATTCGAAAAATTTTGCGGTGATTATCATTTTTAGCAGAAGTTATGCGCACTCGGTTTTATTGTTTATTAAGTCTACTTTATATTAATGTATATTTTATTTTTAGTTATCTGTTTGTTGTCAAAATTGGTGAAAAATTCTACTTGCAATATTTAGAAAACAATTGTAACCTATACTTAGTCAATTTAGCTCCAGTCGAAATAGTGATTGGTCGATAATATTTGTCGATAATATTTTATAATAAGATAAATGTCGATAATATTTTATTTTATAATATAACCGTCGTTGAACAGCCGACCAAATTTTTGGGTTTACGATTATTAATGTTCATCTCCGTAGCCTTGTAATTTTGAACACAATCCAGAAGACAAGGGAACTCCTGGATCAAGTATTGGGAGAATTTTTGCCTTCGTGGAGGACTTTTTGATTAAGCTAACCCGCATTTGCGTTACATGGAGAGGAAAACCACGATAACTTCCCACCGTTAGCCTGACGGCAAGGGGACTCTAACCTATGATCCGTCTACCACTGAGGATATTTCACGTCAGCACTGTGGTCGGTGCAAGTCGGATGCGGAATTCGTATCGACCAGCCATCGCCGGAATCGAACCCCGGTTCACCTCATTGGAAGACGAACGCTCCATCCCCTGAGCCATCGCGAATCAGTGTCGATAATATGACGTAAGTAAGCCATTGAAACTTAAATTGTCAACAAATGCAAAATGCCAGCTCAAATTTGATTATTTTAGCAGGTCGAAAGGTTAAGTAGCCGAAATTTCTTTTTAAGATTTCTATTTAATAATAGGGCGATTGATATCTGCTTGCAGTAGTCGGAGAGCAATTAAAACTTATGTGATTTAACGCCAGGTTAACAAAAAATTGATAATTCAAAGACATTGAATGAAGCAAAGAAATATTTTTTATTGTAATCGAAACCAATATAAAAAAATATCCATCATAAATTTAATGATCTTAACATAAAATATATAAGTGCAAATTTGGTTAACCCTTTGACGAAGAATTTTTATTAAACATATTTTTCATCATTTCGTATTAATTTAGGTCAAAATGAGTGTAAGATATTAGATTTAGTATTTTAATAATTTATGGTTATGAAATATAGCATGAAATACCATTGTCATTTTCTGCGTTAAAGGTAAAATATTCCAAACACGATTCATTTTTAAATAAATTTTTACAGTTATTGATATCTAAGAGAAACAGCTATTCCTCTTTGAAATTTCTTTAATTTACAAAATCAATTATGAAAAATTCTTGAATATAAATGGGAAAAAAATTGAACTACTTTTTTTGGATATTATATTTTAGTACAAATATAATTTCGATAATTTAATAGATTAATTTAGCAACTATAAGTCTATTTTACATAATTAAAAAATACCAAAATATATTTTTACTCTTGCAATTAGAACTTCAAAAAACAACATATAAAAGGGGCACCGGAGCAATTGATGATTAACACTTGAGGAGAATCACCATATAAAAAATAATTTTGGCAGCTGAAGCTTACTGTAGGTTTTGGACTGCCATCAACAACTGTGTCAAAGCGCACTGTTCCACCAAGGGGCAACATTCGGTTTTCAATGTGCTGTAGAAAGGTAGGTGGGACTTCTTGAGGTGTTTGTCCGAATACCACAGGTCCAGAAGGCGACACTGATACAGAACATATGCTCTGGGCATCACCAACTTTATTCTGCGCCTTTACAGAATATGTCCCCCGATCTGTAAATTTGGAGGTAGGTATGGTCAATCTGTGAATGCCAGAATCTTCGGCAACAATCTTTGAGGAAGAAAAAGCAATGTATTACAATGTGTGCATTGTATATATTACATATGCAATGTGTGCATTACATGCGATTAAAAGCAAGCTTATAATCACATTTATTAACATTATCAGGGAGTACGGAAATCATTACCTTTATTACATTGTTTTCGCTTAATCTATCACTTAATACCGAGATTTCTTTATTTAGGAAGTTAGTCGACCCTAATTCATTTTTGGGGGTTTTCGTTTTAGTTATTTTTTATAAATATCGTAAATCGAATCTTTCTGTATATTGTTTTCAATTAATCTAGAGTCATACTAAAATTTGATCTTTTTTTTTGTCGTATGCCTGTTTTAGGCAGATTGTTCTTGCTTTTCAGTGGCGCCATCTATGGCCAAGAATTTGACTCCTGTCACACCATTCACACAACCACAAACCCGTTTATAGGTCGGGTCACATTCACACATAAAGGAGAAAGGACAGAGAACACACACAGAGAGTGAAAGAAACATCCATGCCTTGCCCGAGATTCAAACCCAGAACCCTTCTGATGCAAGGATAGTTCCCTGCCCCCTACACAGGCCGGTCGGCTTCTATTTTTCGTTATTTAGGAAGTTAGTCCATCTTAATCTATTTTTCGGGGGATTTCATTTCAGTTAATTTTAATAATATTTCTGTTGAAAGTAAAAAAGTCTAGTTCATTTTTTCATCCAATTTTATTGCAGATAAAAATTAAAGAAATTTATCTATTTACAGTTTATAGGGAGCTAAAACTCCATCAAGATATTTTTACATTTTCACTCTCATAATGCGAGTGCGCGCTTTTTTTTATTTATGATGTGAATTTTCTTTCTTTCAAGTCATGTGATTTATATTTTATAGATGTTCCTTTGTTTGAACTCAACTACACAGGCAATCATAACACAGGATGAAGATGCTATTAAAATCTGAAAATACTTATTGAAATCTGTGTCATTCCAATTTCAAAAAGTCATATTTTAGAGAACAGTAAAGATTCATTGCATAAATAAATATTACATTTCTAACAAATTAAAGATGATTTGCACGTGAAATGACCCGTTAATTGTGCGAAAGAGATAATTAAAAAAAATTATTATATTTAGATTTCGTTTTTATGTCTCTAATTCCATATAGCTATTATTTCAGATATTACATATATCAATTTTAAACCTTTGTCAAAAAAGAAACCAAAGTTTCTAAACATTAGAGGTTACAAATAGAGATTTTAAGAACAGAAAAAGGTAAAAAAAAAAAGAAGAAAAAAAACCCATCAAAATCTGCTTGAATGAGATTGTTGAAAATCTAGAGGAGTTTAAAGGTAATTGTCAAAAACACTTTCATTCAAATTTCCTTCTAGCAGTCGCACGGCTTTTATGTTTATAATCTCACTTTTTTCAAGTGTGATTAATTATATTTTAAGAGAGCTTTTGCTTTATACTCAATTAAATATTAACTTGCAACCTCTAATGTGTAATTTAACTATAAATTTAAAAACTATGCATTAAGGGTGCACCCTGCATGGCATGTTTTAACTTTTAACAATAATCAAGATATTATTATGTAGTTAAATGAAATTTTCCTTATTGCGTCTTATTTTAATTTATTCATATATTTTTGATAAACAAACAGCCTAAATAGTTAATTTAAAGCAACGACATAATCACCATACTCGTATAATTTTAACCCTAATAGATTAAATAAGAGTACTTCTGAGTTGAGTTCAGGATTTAGTTGATTCCATTTTGAATAAAACTGACCGCTGGCAATACGATTTTAACCCATGATCTACCTACTAGAAGAGATAATTTATGCATTCACGGTGATTATTTAGACAAATGTTATTAAAAATAAATGCATGTTTGACAATGTCATTAAGAAAAATGTAAACATTTAAAATAAAAATTTGGGTACAGAATTTAAAGTAAATATTAAGTTGTTCTAAGATAACGTACAATACAACGAGTTATCGACAATGCCAACCTTCATCTATCAAAAGGTACCTCATGATTGATTCAAGTTATCATGTCTTATATACCAGTGAATTGATGTTTAATTTTCATAGTGGTAGTTAAGCCACAAAACTATTTGAAAGGAAAAAAAGAACAATTTCAAAGACAATATGTTTTTCACAAATCTTCAAAGCAATTATCCTTTCAGTATTAGTGTAGCTTCCAATAAAAATATTTAGGATAAAAAAAAAATTATTTTATTATTGAATAAAAACCGGTATATAAAGATATATAAACCTAAAACCATGCAAATATTTTGCAAAGAAAACATTGCGATTTACCTGACGTTCGTGAGTGTTTTGAATTTTAGCTCCATCTTTGAACCATCCGACAGTGGTTCCACTTTCTCCAGCAACTTGGCACTCCAATAATATACCATCGCCTTCAACAACAGATACATTGTCCAACAGTTTTAGAAATTTCGGAGGGTCATATTTCTCCACGGTAAGCAGGATGTCTTTTTGTTCGAATTGGCTAGAATTGAAAAAAAGAAATGTATAAACCACTACTAAATATGAGATAAAGATTAAGTTCAGTAAGTTATACAGAAATTTATTTCAAGGAGACAGTGTCGTTTATGGCGACTAAACTCTAACTGACAGAAAAGTTCAGTGGGCAGGTACTGTTTGTCTAAGATAGGTACTCTGCCAGACATTCGTCTGGAGCTGTGGCGGTGACTATGGTAACGAGGTATGATTATTTCAAGTAGGGGTGCGGGGTCCCTCTTTCGGACTGGTTTCGACGAAAGAAAAAGAGACCTCTTCATCGAAGCTACTCTTCCTAAAATGCCCTCTTCTTGTTTCCATAGCACCAGACTGCCACAGACTTAGTGGCGGTCAGAGTACCTCTCTTAGACAAACAGTAGGTACTTTATTCATGTCACACTAGTGCTGCACAACGGGCTATTGGGTCTCGGAAACATCCCTGAGGATCTTCCAAAGACATGCCGTCGCAATTTTGATCCTCTGCAGAGGGGATGGCTCCCCTGCTTTGGTAGAACGATCCAATAAGTGGTAGATTACGGTAGAACAGTCAAACGAGGACCAATACCGCACACCCTCGGTCCCTACGTAGGCTGATCAAAGTGGTCACCCACCCGCTTACTGACCGCAGTCAGTGATGCTTGACTTTGGTGTTCTACTGGGAGCCGTGTCTTTATGATCAGTCCACTGCGGGACGAGAAGTTCAGTAAGTTATACGAAATTTCATACTAAAGAGACCACATGTCTTGATAAAATTCGAATTGGAGATGAGGTTCAGCGGAATTGCATACTGTGAAGAGACCACATGTCTTGATAAAATTCGAATTGGAGATGAGGTTCAGCGAAATTGCATACTGTTTAAAGACCACATGTCTTGATAAAATTCGAATTGGAGATGAGGTTCAGCGGAATTGCATACTGTGACGAGACCACATGTCTTGATAAAATTTGAATTGGAGATGAGGTTCAGCGAAATTGCATACTGTTTAAAGACCACATGTCTTGATAAAATTCGAATTGGAGATGAGGTTCAGCGGGATTGCATACTGAAGAGACCACATGTCTTGATAAAATTCGAATTGGAGATGAGGTTCAGCGAAATTGCATACTATTTAAAGACCACATGTCTTGATAAAATTCGAATTGGAGATGAGGTTCAGCGGAATTGCATACTGTGACGAGACCACATGTCTTGATAAAATTTGAATTGGAGATGAGGTTCAGCGAAATTGCATACTGTTTAAAGACCACATGTCTTGATAAAATTCGAATTGGAGATGAGGTTCAGCGGGATTGCATACTGAAGAGACCACATGTCTTGATAAAATTCGAATTGGAGATGAGGTTCAGCGGAATTGCATACTGAAGAGGCCGTGTGTGTTGCCAAATACTAATTGGCTGGGCGGTGAGGTTCAAAGAATTAAACGTTTCAATCTAAAAGACTGCGTGTGATGACGAAATTCGAATTGGAGGTAAACTTCAGTTAGTTTTAAGGAATTTCATAGTTATGAAACCATGTATGTAGGAAAAGTTCTAAGTGGTAGTGAGTATCAGTAAGTTATACGAAATTTCACACTTAAGAGACCGGGTGTGTTGATAAAATTTTAATTGGTAGTAAAATTCAGTAAGTCATAAGGAAGTTTATACTAAAGAGATCATGTATGCTGAAAAAATTCTAAGTTGGCGGAGAGTTTTAGTAAGTTATTTGCGGAATTTAAATGTCTTCAATTTTAAACCAATATTTTAAAACATTCAGATTGTTTGAAATATCAAGATCATAACAAGTCAAAGTTTACTTTTTTCAATCAATGAGTCACATTTTTTTAATTAACAGTTAATAACCATCGCTTCGACTCGCTTTCTTTATTATATGGTTTAACAAATTTTAAATCCGCCTGTAAGTTTTGTTTTAACTTTTAAAGCAATATTGTGATGGAAGAAGAAGTTCAGAAATTTAAAACCCAAATATTTTAATTTTTACAATTCAGTCTGTTATTGCAACAAAAAAAAACTTTAGGAAAACTTTTTTTGGGTATGTGTACACCAGAAAAAGTTAAATACTAAAAAAGTAATACGAAAATACGCGACTTTTGTCAAAAAATTTATTTTGAGTTTGATTTGAAAATTTATGACAGGAATCACAGTTTTAATTTTCTTACTAAAAACAAATTGGAAATATGTTAACTGCCTTATAGAATTTTTAGTAACAAAAAAAGTAAAAACTTACCTTTTATGTATAACATCAACAGCTGAAAATAGAGAAATACTTATAATTACAAAAATTATAAACAAAAAAAAAAAAAAAAAGGAAAAAGCAAAAAAAAAATTTTTTGCCTTGATTTTTAAAATGCTAGATTATACTGAAATAAATTTTGAAATGCCTAATTACCAATCAATCCGATTTAGTTAACAATTAATTATTCGAAACATTTCAAACACATAAATTATAGAAAAACAGTTACAAAGAAAATGTTTAAAGCTTTTAAAAAATTTATTTCAATATGCAGTGCACAAAAAAATAAACGAACTACCCTGAATAACATTTGATCTAATGATCAGATGTTCACGATCTAGGACTCAATCTTAATGGTTTGAGAGGGTGACCTCAATTATGCTAACTAATTTGTACTCAATTATGCTAATATTTGAGGTCATCCCCCTCGAACCATTAAGATTGTGTCCCAGAACGTGAAGATCCTATCATTAGATCAACAGTTATTTATGGTGGTCCGTTTATTTTCAGTAGCAATTCAATGATTCAATTACTTTACATTTCAACAATCGCCAATCACAATTAGGACTAAATTAAAGCTTACGTTTAACAGTAAGATGACAAACACTAGAGGCTTCCCCACCGGAATTAATAGCAACACATTTGTAAGTTCCTGCATCTTCCAAATAAGCTGTTTCGATTATAAGGGTGCAACGATCACCTTCGAAAAGAAGCTGAAAATCATCAGACTCTTTCACGGGTTTTCCATTGTGATACCAAATAACCTAAAATATTTTCAAAAATAATTTGTTTTCATCGAAATTTCTGCAAAAAATAAAAATTAAAAAGAGAATTGCAATTCAACACAAAATATGATGTGGATCAGAAAAAATGTTTTGTCTTAGATTTAAACAAGCTGAAGATAATGATTTCAAAATACAGTGAAACCGGTTTTTGTGCGGTGGATAGGGACCGCATAAAAGAAATCGCACAAAAAAATATTCAAAAATTTTATCAATTCTTACATATAATAAACAACTTTGTACGATATTTTAAAAATATCGTACAAAGTTGTTTATTATATGTTGTTTATTATATATAATCGATATAAAATTTTTTTATATCGATTTATAAAAATTTTTTTGCGGTGGGTAGGGACCGCATAAAAAAAGTCGGATGTAGAAAATACATCAATGATTTATGAAATAGATGAGAGAATACTTTAAATTAAATTAAATAATTAAATTAGACCTAAAGAAATTGTAAAAAGATTTAATTCTTCATTGTACATATACATGGAGAAGTTCTCAAGTTATACATTAAATAGTGGAATTGTCTGTCTTTTTACTTTCTTTTGTCTATAATTATTCATTTTAAATGAGTACTTATGTCCTAAAATAAAATAAAAATCATAAAAACAACATATAAATAGAAACAAAAGTAATTAGTTTATTTACCTTTAATCTCACTATAAAATGAATCCTTAACCACGTGAATCGTGTATAAAACTATCTGAATACGAAGCGTATACTGTTCGCGCGTCGAGCGACATTATGTACAATAACTGACTCTGCCTTGTCCGGAGATAGTTTAAAATAAATGAACAGAGCATCGCGAAGTCCAGATACATCGTTATCAAGGAGGCCACATAATCAAAGATCGTCCACAACATGTATATGTATGTACATTGATGGGAAACATTAAACTGGTGCTAACGCCGCTAAAATTCATATACCGCATAAAAATAAATCGCACGAAAAAAAAATTGTACAAAAATAAAATCGCACAAAACCAATCGCACAAAAACAAAATCGCATAAAAAAGGACCGCACTAAAACAGGTTTTACTGTAACAGGTACTCCACTAAAACGCTTTGTCACTCCACTAAACTTGTTACTCCACTAAAACACTTGTCACTCCACTAAACTTGTTACTCCACTAAAACACTTGTCACTTACCTAAAACACTTGTCAAAAATTAATCTAAAAAATATAAAACTAATACTTTTAATTAATGGCTCAGTTGTTCAGACACTTATCTGTCATTGAGAAGAAACCGGGTCCCCAATCAGCTTCGTATCAATGGGTAAAAGCTTGCCTGGGAAGTAAAGGCGGCTTGTGCGCAGTTCTAAAAACGTGCCACTGATCATGATATAGTGGAGCTTTTATCTCCATAACCCCTCTGACCCCCAACGAACTGTTGCGGGAATACTTTATTTTTAATTACATAATAAACATTTCAACTAGAGGGGAAATAAAACAGTATCGAAATATGGTGAATCATTACAAAGGACGGTGAGGTGAAAAACATAAAAAACCAATTGGATTGCTTGATGAAACTTGAAGGTGTTTCCAATGCTCTTTTTGTCTTTCAAACCCTCTCTTTTTGACAGCAACCAAGAAATTTTTAATGTTTTACGTTTGCTTTCCTCAGTTCTGATAAGTCAGATTCCGATAGAGTTTTTAAAAATACACATTAAAGAGCGGTCATTACAGAACACCCTGCATAATTAAGCTAAAATTAGAACATTTTAATTATTCCAAAACAGTAAGGATTGTATATCAAATTTTTTAAGTGATTTAAAAGAAAAACCTTGTAAGTAAATTACAAGTTTTGAAGATATATATATTAAACATAAACCAAAATCTTGAAGAAAACATATCAAAATTGTTTTTACCTCAGGCTCTGGCTGACCGACTATTACGCAATCCATCCGAACCTTTTTGCCTTCGAACACAGTTTGGTCAACAAGTTGATGTTTTACTTGGGGTTTTGCAGGTTCAATATCTGATGCAATCTCTGAATCACTTTAAACAAAGGAGGAAAAAAAAAATAAGCAAAAATTATAATCTCAAATAAATATAGTTATAAACAGCGCAGAAAAAAAAAATTAAGCGAACCACACGGTATACAAAAAGAATTTATTATCCTCGCGCTTAACATTTTAGAATCCTTTTAAAGAAATTAAAACTGTATATAGATCAGAGTTCATTAAATAAGGAATAAATCAAGTAAGAAAAATTCTGTAATTAAATAAGGAAAAAAAATATCAAACTCTGACGAATTATTATTGGGGAAGGTGAGTTTAAAAAACATAAAACCAATTTGATTGCGCATCGAATTTTCCAGCAAACTAACACGTTTCGATGTTTTTAATTTTGCGATTTTCGTTAATGATACGTAAGGTTTATTGAGAAAAATTTCATTTTATCTTCGATAAAAGATTATTTTGCTACCCCTGCTATGTGTGTAATTTTTACTTAATTTTTAACGAGAGTTTTAATAATATATATTATGGAAAGTTATTATGGAGCGCTCTTGTACAGTGCTGAACAAAAGCAAATATTAATTGTGAGTCTTATCATTAAAAATTACCTAATCCTTAAGTTTGTCCGTAAAAAAGTAGTATTTTTAAATTCTATTTCTCAGAAACTATTCAACCGTTTTCTCTCAAATTTTGTATTTTGCTATATTAAATTAAGTTTTTTAAAATGATGTTAAAGTTATATACCTTACTATTCAAATTTTTTCGACTATAATTAAATATAATAATAAAATAATATTACATATTCAATGAAAGTTAATTTTTGCAATGAATTATATAATTGTGTGCAAAAATTTTTGAATTTGTTTAAAAATTTCTCGAGGTAAGGCGAAGTACGCAAACGCAAAAAAGTAAAAGTAGCATTTAGGGGTTCAAACTTTGGACCACTCTCTTCACAAAACTATTGGGACCACATTTCCCTGATTGCTTATTTTGCTGTCCTATATCTTTGCAGTCAGCAATCCAAATCCGTCGAAAAACAATTATGTTTATTCGGAGAAAGTACGTTTTTTGGCCTATTTCGCAGGGCTCGAAAAAAGTCGGAAATTTTAACCGTCCCCGAGTACGGCTTGTCCAACAATGTACCCGTCCTTCTTTTAAACTAACCCGTCACTTAATCCTCCTAACCCGTCACAATAAAAATATAATTCTCTCTTATTTATTACAAACATTTATCATATCAATTGCACAATGAATTAGTAGTTATTAGGATTACAAATACTAGGATAATATTATACAGTTATAAAAGAAATACTAGGTTACTAATAGTAACCTAGTATTTATTTTATGAAATAATTTATTTCTTATATGAAATAATTTAAATGACAAAGGTCAAGTTATCTGGAATGTCAATTTATCCGAGGGTACTGCGTTATTTAAATGAATCAAATATGACGTTTGCCAGTTCCACAATCAATCTAATGATTTACAGAGGTTTGTGCTCAGAAATCTGAAAGGGGTTTTCCATTTAGGTAGATGTTCATAATTGCGTTTAACGCTTCTTGTTAAGACCAGTACGTAATGTGTTTTTTTGTAAGTTCATTACTGAAAAGCTCCTTTCAACCGCTGCAGTACTCCCAGACAGAGAAAACACCAATTCCACCAAGCGCAGTATGTTGCTGTATTTCTAGATTATAGAAGTGAGGTGATATACTCTTGTAAGATAAAAAAAATTGAAAATGTATCACGAACTTTAACGGGAAAATGGCCGTCCGCGCGGACGTCGAATTCGAGAAATTTGTTGTCCGCGGCGAATTTTTGATCGCCGAGGACGGGCGGTTTTTCGAGCCCTGCTATTTCGTAACTTAAAATATCATCCGCACAAATTAATTAGCATATTTGAGATTTCCCCGTCGAACCTTTGAAATTTAGTCTTAGGACATAAAAATAATTAAATCCAGAATAATCGATTTTTTTTTTTTTTTTCATATTGTATTTTCACTTGCCAATTAGTATTTTCAAATTTATTGCTTGAGCAATATTAAAAATATCTAGTCTCTGCGATATTAGAAAAAATATACAATGAAAGCACAAAATGGAGTAATTACACCGAAGAGCCATTACATTATGACCACCCTCCATCTATAACAATGTATGGTGTGGCAATGTATGGTAGTATGGTGTGAGCAATGTTTTCAAGGGGCATATTAAGACCCATAATCCTCATAGAACAATCCCTGACGTCTGTAAGCTACTTGAACATAGTTGCAGACCAGGTTCACCCATTCATGGCAACAGTTTTTGGTACGGGGGATGATGTTTACCAACAGGATAATGCACCATGTCATAAGGGTCGAATCATCATGGATTGGTTCGAGGAACATTCCAGTGACTTTCAAGTCAAGTCTTGGCCCCCAAATTCACCTGACCTTAATCCAATAGAGCATTTGTGCTCTACTTGGAAAACCAAATTCATGCCGCCACGCTACCCCCTCGCAATGTGAGGGAATTGCAGGACCAGTTGGTGAGCGCTTGGTACCAGATACCTCAAACTACCTATCAGCACCTTGTGGAATCAATGCCACGGCGGGTGCTAAAAGTTTTGAGGGCTAAAGGTGATCCTACATGTTATTAGCAGGGTGGTCATAATGTAATGGCTCTTCGGTGTAAATATTAATAATAGTGTGATTTCAAGAAAACGTACGACGTCTCTAATGGTAGTCGACCTTTGACAGACACATTGCATGATGACACAGCTTCCCCCGCTTTATTGCGGGCGATAATAGTGTATGTTCCAGCATCTTTTGGAAACGCTTCCGTGATTACAAGAGTAGCGTTAGTTCCATCAAAATGCAACTGAAATGAAATGAATTAAGATAAACATTTAAACGCAGCTAAAAGAATACATATAATAAACAATACTTTACGTACAACATAAATAATTTTAAAAAAGATACAAATAATTTAACCAATTTTGATAGTTGTTGCACACAATATTAAGCAAGTTTACAATACAGTTTTCACCTCTTTCTACCCAAATCCAACAGAGATTTTTCTCCCATTCATTTCTAATTCAATGAGTAGTTTGAGGCACGGAAAAATTTAGATACAGGGTGTTCCCCAATAACCACCCTTATTATTATAAAAATTTGTGTCGAAAACGAAATAAAAAAGATTAGTCGTATTAGAGATCGCAAATGAATAATTAAGCGAGGAAGGAAAATAAACACAATCGAAATCTACTAAATCAATGCCTGCACTAAAAAAAATCGAATTCTGTGTTATTTCCTGAAGAAACAAAGGGAAGTTTAAAGTCGAAGATTCAAAGCAGTTATTAGTTTCGTGAGGCAACATTTCTGGTAATTTAACTGATTTTTATATTTTTTTTTCTTCGCCTTATAGTTAATTTGAGCCATTTAATTGACACCCCTTTTTGACTTCACCTTTGGGCAAAGACATAAAATTTATATATTAACGGCGGTCATTGATTTACACCCTTAATTTATTAATCTCTAATGAAATGTTTTAGATTATTAAGCTAAATTGTTCGTTAAATTTTATAAAAGTGTTCAATTATCAATGTATAATCATGTAATAAAAAATCGCTCATAAAGACAAAAATCACATCTAAGTTGTTTAAAAGGAATATTAGGTAAATGAGTTATAACTGATTGAAAATTATAAAAAAATGTACACATATTTTTTAAATGAATGCCTGAGAAATTTAAACATACAGTAATAAACAAGTCATAATTTTTGTTTCCTTCTCGCTTTTCTAGTTCTGAGAAATTTTAAATTGATGTGACAAATCTAGAAAACAAATTTCATTCAAAAATACAACAAATATTCGAAATAACAATAAACAAGCACGCGCATTCTCCAATGGTTTAAGTATGAAAGAACAAGACATATATTTAATTTCAGATTTATCATAAACATTAATAATATGAGTTATTTAATTCATTATAATAAATAAGTTATTAATATTGGCTACAAATGCATATAAAACAACGTTTCGCCATTAAGTTTGTAGTGTGTCTACCACTACAAAAATACAATTCCGATTCACTAGTATATAAGACATGTTAAATCGATTCTATGTTGGGGTACCTTTTCATAGATGAAGGTTGACATGGTCGATAACTACAATCCCCACAAGTTCTATTATATGAAATAAAAAGAGTTAAATTTGCCTGAATAAATATTTCTTGAAAAGAATTAGTTAGAATTATAAAAAAATTACTTTAGTGTCCCTAGTTTCCTTTAATGATTTGGAGTTGTGGAGCCATATTACTTGTGGTTGAGGTTGACCAGATACGGAGCATTCCAATCTTAGTTTTTGACCAGCTCTAGCCATTACATTTGAAAGAGGTGAAATAAAATATGGACGCTCTGAAGGAGCTGAAGCTAAACAAAATAAGAACAAACAAATAGTTTTATTAAAATTGATAAAAATCATTTGATAGAGATAAAAAAAAATTATTGTAAAAAAGATAGAACAATCCCTCTTTCAACAATCGTTCAAAATGAATTTAACAATTATCAAACTATTTTTGATGGTAAATAAAATTTGACATTTTAATGAAAAATTTATTTAAAAGTAAAAAAAAAAAAAATTACGGAAATATCTATGGTAATCAGCTTGTTTACAACGCACGGGAAAATCACTACAACATTGAATCGTAACATCCATACTTTGAACAACATGGGGGGGGGGGGGGGGGATTCTAGTAAAATTACAGTACTGTAATAAAATACAGTCAATAAAAAATAATAGCTATTAAAATTGCAGTTAATAAAAAAGCAACAAAAAAAAACACTCGGAAACATATCTTTTAAATAATTCAAGAAAAAAAAAGAAAGAAAGAAACATATATTTTAAATAATTAAACAAAATAGAAGTGTCGGCTGTTTAATTAGCAAATCAATGTGAATTTTAGAAATTTTTCTCAAAGGAAATCCTATGAGGAAAATTCTTTTACACACATCTTTCCCAAGCAGACTAATTAAAATGGTTGAACAAATTTCAGAATCGAGACCTAAAACTTTGTTGTCTAAATTTAGGAAAACGCAAGCTGTCCTGAAGTTTTAAAAGAGACATCAAAGTTATTTATTTTGTTATTAACGATAATAACTAAGAAAAATGATGAACGAAACATACTATACATCATCCAAGGCCTGTTCCAGGATATGCTGAAGATATTATTATGAACTATTAATTATTATGAACTAAGAAAACTTATAAACAAAACATATTATACATCATACAATGCCTGTTCTAGAATAATATGAAGATGTTGGGGCAACTCATTCAACTCATTAACCAGATTAAATTTAAAAAATTTATCTATATAATGAGCAATTAAATTAAATACATACTCTGCACTTTTATATCAGCGCTGCAAGCTACTTGACCAACTTGATTCACTGCACGACACGTGTACCTTCCTTGGTGCTCCATTGAGGCCTCATCAATTTTAAGTGTGCAGAAACCGTTGTTGTAAGTTATAGAATATTCTGTAGAATAATCAATGCATATTTCATCCTTGAACCACGAGACAAGAGGTAATGGATTTCCAAAAACTTTGCATTCAAGTTGGTGGGATTCTTCTTCAACAATCGAGGCGTCTAATGGTTCTTGCACAAAATGAGGTGGGATAAGTTCATTTTGAGTTCGAGATTCTGAAAATCAGCAACAGAATACTCAACATATAAGATTAACACATAAGCAACAGAATAAGCAACAGAACACTTTGACGCAGAATTTTTATTAAACTTAGACTTAAACTTAGGTTTAGACTTAAGACTTTCATTTTTTTTCCTTCATTATTTTGAATTAATTAAGTCATAATAAGTGAAAAATATTTTATTTTAGCATTAAATTATGGTTGGGAAATACAGCATGAAACATTGATGTTTTTTTTTTTTTTTTTTTTTTTTTTTTTTTTTTTTTTTGTGTGTGTGTGTGTGTGTGTGTGCTAAATGAAAAATCTTACAAACATGGGTCACTTCCAAACAATAATTTTTCAAATTTGCACTTATTTAGATCTAAAAAAACAGTTATTCATCATTGAAAATTATTTAATTTACAAAATCATTGAATGATAGCTTTTGTAAATATTTTTTTTTATTTCCTATGAGCTGCACAATCAGTCTTCCCCATGAGCAGAACTAGTGCGTTCTCCAGAAGTGGTATCCACTCTTTCAGGACCACCACAATGGGTGAGATACCGTTGGCCATGTTAATTTGGACGTCTAGTTTCTGCCACACTAGATGGCAGCACCGAGACTCTAATCTCTTTTGTGAATATTGTTGAAAAAAATTTCAACTACTATTTTTTAGATTTTATATTTTAGTCCAAATAAAATTCCGATAATCTAACAGATGTTTTTAGTAGTTTTTAGACTGCTGTTTAAAAGTAAAAAATTACCAAAATATAATTTTGCTTGTAATTAGAGAGTAAGAAAAATGCATATAAAAGAGGCACCGGTGCCCCATTGCGTCAAAGGGTTAACCCTTTTTAAACGCAGTATTGCTTCAAGCCGTATACATTTGAAGTACACTGTACAAACTGTGGTGTAATATCTAAAAAACTGCGTGAAACATTGTTAAAAAATTACATGAAAGAACACTTTTTTTTTCTAAGTTAACACCAAATGGAGCTTCCGTATAGAATTTAAAGGGTGTATGAAAGCTCTAAACACCCTTAATGCAAAGCTTTTATACCGATATCACTCGCCCTTACACCATACGTTAAATGTTTTTGCTTCCAAAAGACTCCAATGTTGGCGTGTTTTGATTTTGTCTTTAATTGTTTACAATCAATGGCGAGTTGGTTAGTGTTTGCGGCTGTCTTTAATGTTGCTTTTCATCTGCAGAAACAGCCGTTAAAAATATGTATGTATGCTTATAGTTGTATGATAAGGTTATTTCCATTTTAATTTTGAAGTCTCTGTAAACTTGATAAAAACAATCACTCCT
The DNA here is from genome assembly GCA_949128135.1 of Parasteatoda lunata. NCBI lineage: Eukaryota > Metazoa > Arthropoda > Arachnida > Araneae > Theridiidae > Parasteatoda > Parasteatoda lunata. The sequence continues at coordinate 46,298,403 of OX421974.1, read as the reverse complement.
GCTCCGTTAAGGTTAATTCGAATTCGACGTAATATTCTCTCTACTACGCGCATGTTTAATTTTCAAAGTCATTTTATTTTAAGAATTAAGTGTGTGGATGCAATCTAAAGTTCTAAGTTATGTACAATCGTTCCTGCTCCGTTATGCCTAATTCGAATTCGTCGTAATATTCTCTCTACTACGCACATGTTTGATTTGCAAAGTCATATTATTTAAAGAATTAAGTGTGTGTATGCAATCTAAAATAATAACTTATGTACAATCGCTCCGGCTCTATTAAGCCTAATTCGAATCCGTCGCAATATTCTCTCTACTACGCGCATGTTTGATTTTCAAAGTCATTTTATTTTAAGAATTAAGTGTGTGGATGCAATCTAAAGTTCTAAGTTATGTACAATCGCTCCTGCTCCGTTATGCCTAATTCGAATTCGTCGTAATATTCTCTCTACTACGCACATGTTTGATTTGCAAAGTCATATTATTTAAAGAATTAAGTGTGTGTATGCAATCTAAAATAATAACTTATGTACAATCGCTCCGGCTCTATTAAGCCTAATTCGAATCCGTCGCAATATTCTCTCTACTACGCGCATGTTTGATTTGCAAAGTCATTTCATTTTAAGAATTAAGTGTGGGTATGCAATCTAAAATAATAAGTCTTACTTTATATTTCCTCATAAAAAATTACTTTACTGATTCTCACGTGTATCATATCTTACTGTAGTTATAAGTTTTAGTGTTACTACATAGCAAACACGTTGGTTGGTGGCGGCCACTTAACACGAAATGGTGTAAAGGAATATTCTAGGTGTTTCACAGCAACAGAAACATCTTTGGATTTTGGTGTAGTAGAACACCATTTTTTAATGAAGTAGATAACACCATTTTTGGTGTTCAGATATATTAAATTTTTTACAGTGTAGTGGTATCTAATTTAGTAATAGATATGGTGTTGTAACTGATATTAAGTTGATATACTGGTATACTGATATACTGGTTTTGATACATCACACGGGTATGCTGTTTATAATTATTTTTACTAAGATTCATTGTTCATTTTATCAGACAACAATGCTTATATTTTGGTAATAGCTATGGTATTTTGACTAAGGTAAAGAAGAAAAAACAGATTTCAATTAAATTTACATACATAAAACCTGCAATAAACCCTAAATACTTCTTTTAATTACGTTTAAAAATGTCTTTACGATATTCTATTCTTCGTCACTATATTCTAACATTTTAAAAATAACAATTTTAATACATGAATGTGAAGTTAATTTACCATCAGAACTGAAATGTATTTATCTTTAAAATTGAAATTAATTTATATAAATTTTCATTAATTTTACGTCTAAAACAAAAATTTATTTACAGTTAAAATGAAAATCAATTTTTAGCTGAAATCAAAATTGATTTATTACTGAATTCTCAATTTACCTTTAAAATTGAAATCAAATTATCTTTAATCTGACACAAATTTTCCTGTATTATCAAATTTAGTTTATCTTTGAAATCAATTATAGTTTACCTTTCAAAACTCGAATAAATAAATCTTACAAATTGAAATTAATTTACTTTTAAACTAACACTAATTTATTCTGAAAATGAAAATTAATTTGCGTTTAAAATCAAAATTAATCTATCCCTGACATCTAAATTAATTTACCTCTAAAATCAAAATTACTTTATCTTTGAAATCAAGATTAATTTATCTTTGAAATCAATAATAGATTAACTTCAAAAGTGAAATAATCTTAAATCATTAAAATTGAAATCAATTTATTTTTTAAATTAACATTAATTTACTTCAAAATTAATTTACTACTAAATTTAGTTTATCTTTGAAATCAATTATAGTTTACCTTTCAAAACTCGAATAAATTAATCTTACAAATTGAAATTAATTTACTTTTAAACTAACATTAATTTATTCTGAAAATGAAAATTAATTTGCGTTTAAAATCAAAATTAATCTATCCCTGACATCTAAATTAATTTACCTCTAAAATCAAAATTACTTTATCTTTGAAATCAAGATTAATTTATCTTTGAAATCAATAATAGATTAACATCAAAATTGAAATAATCTTAAATCTTTATAAATCTTTAAAATTGAAATCAATTTATTTTTTAAATAAATTTTAATTTACTTCAAAAAACAAAATTGGTTTACATTTCAGACCGAAATTAATTAACCTCTAAAATGAAAAGTAAATTTACCTTTAACAACAAGATGGCTTTGAGTCTCAGCACTTCCAGCTGGGTTTGTAGCTCGACAAGTGAACTTAGCACTATCTTCCGAAAAAGTTTCCTCAATGGTTAATTTACAAACACCTTTTTCTAAAGAAGTTTGGTAGTCTGGATTGTTTTCGACAAGAATACCATCCTTAAACCATTGCACCTTAAAAAAATTATATGCATATGATTAAAAAAAAAATTCATGTAACTATATTGATTTTAAATAAGAAGTATAAATATTTTAAAAACATTATCTCTAAATAATAATCTAAACTTTCAGTTTTTCAATCAATTTTGCTTCACTGTTTATGTATTTATTTATTCATTCGTTTATTTTTTATATATAGATTTACTTATTTATTTTATTTAATCATTTAGTTAATTTTTATTTATTTATTTATTTTGAAGTTTCAAACATACTTTCCAAATTATATTCTTAATTTATTGACTTAAAAAACGTTATTCTATGGGTACTTAAAAATAGAGTTAATGGCTTTTAAATTTAAAATCAAGTACAAATATCTTAAAAGTTTCTCTCTATATTATATTCAAAATTTTCAATTTCTCAATCAATTTAGTTTCATTGTTTATTTATTTATTCATTTATTTATTTATTCATTCATTCATTTATTTTTTACACATTTAATTACTTATTTATTTTATTTTATTTACTCAGTTAGTTATTCTTTTTGTATTTCTTTCTTTCAAAGTTTCAAACATACTTTCCAAATTATATTCTTAATTTATTGACTTAAAAAACGTTATTCTATGGATACTTAAAAATAGAGTTAATGGCTTTTAAATTTAAAATCAATTAAAACCTGCAAGGAAATTCTGTCTAGTAGAAATATCTTAAAAGTTTCTCTCCATATCATACTCAAAATTTTCAATCTCTCAATCAATTTAGCTTCATTATTTGTTTATTTATTTATTTATTCATTTATTTATTTATTCATTCATCCATTTATTTTTTACACATTTAATTACTTATTTATTTTATTTTATTTACTCAGTTAGTTATTCTTTTTGTATTTCTTTCTTTCAAAGTTTCAAACATACTTTCCAAATTATATTCTTAATTTATTGACTTAAAAAACGTTATTCTATGGATACTTAAAAATAGAGTTAATGGCTTTTAAATTTAAAATCAATTAAAACCTGCAAGGAAATTCTGTCCAGTACAAATATTTTAAAAGTTTCGCTCTATATCATACTCAAAATTTTCAATTTCTCAATCAATTTAGTTTCGTTATTTGCTTATTTATTTATTCATTTATTTATTTATTCATTCATTCATTTATTTTTTATACATTAAATTACTTATTTATTTTATTTTACTTACTCAGTTAGTTATTCTTTTTGTATTTATTTATTTTAAAATTTCAAACGTACTTTCCAAATTATATTCTTAATTTATTACCTTAAAAAACGTTATTCTATGGGTACTTAAAAATAGAGTTAATGGCTTTTAAATTTAAAATCAAGTACAAATATCTTAAAAGTTTCTCTCTATATCATACTCAAAATTTTCAATTTCTCAATCAATTTAGTTTCAATGTTTATTTATTTATTCATTTATTTATTTATTCATTCATTCATTTATTTTTTACACATTTAATTACTTATTTATTTTATTTTATTTACTCAGTTAGTTATTCTTTTTGTATTTCTTTCTTTCAAAGTTTCAAACATACTTTCCAAATTATATTCTTAATTTATTGACTTAAAAAACGTTATTCTATGGATACTTAAAAATAGAGTTAATGGCTTTTAAATTTAAAATCAATTAAAACCTGCAAGGAAATTCTGTCTAGTAGAAATATCTTAAAAGTTTCTCTCCATATCATACTCAAAATTTTCAATGTCTCAATCAATTTAGCTTCATTATTTGTTTATTTATTTATTTATTCATTTATTTATTTATTCATTCATCCATTTATTTTTTACACATTTAATTACTTATTTATTTTATTTTATTTACTCAGTTAGTTATTCTTTTTGTATTTCTTTCTTTCAAAGTTTCAAACATACTTTCCAAATTATATTCTTAATTTATTGACTTAAAAAACGTTATTCTATGGATACTTAAAAATAGAGTTAATGGCTTTTAAATTTAAAATCAATTAAAACCTGCAAGGAAATTCTGTCTAGTAGAAATATCTTAAAAGTTTCTCTCCATATCATACTCAAAATTTTCAATGTCTCAATCAATTTAGCTTCATTATTTGTTTATTTATTTATTTATTCATTTATTTATTTATTCATTCATCCATTTATTTTTTACACATTTAATTACTTATTTATTTTATTTTATTTACTCAGTTAGTTATTCTTTTTGTATTTCTTTCTTTCAACGTTTCAAACATACTTTCCAAATTATATTCTTAATTTATTGACTTAAAAAACGTTATTCTATGGATACTTAAAAATAGAGTTAATGGCTTTTAAATTTAAAATCAATTAAAACCTGCAAGGAAATTCTGTCCAGTACAAATATTTTAAAAGTTTCGCTCTATATCATACTCAAAATTTTCAATTTCTCAATCAATTTAGTTTCGTTATTTGCTTATTTATTTATTCATTTATTTATTTATTCATTCATTCATTTATTTTTTATACATTAAATTACTTATTTATTTTATTTTACTTACTCAGTTAGTTATTCTTTTTGTATTTATTTATTTTAAAATTTCAAACGTACTTTCCAAATTATATTCTTAATTTATTACCTTAAAAAACGTTATTCTATGGGTACTTAAAAATAGAGTTAATGGCTTTTAAATTTAAAATCAAGTACAAATATCTTAAAAGTTTCTCTCTATATCATACTCAAAATTTTCAATTTCTCAATCAATTTAGTTTCAATGTTTATTTATTTATTCATTTATTTATTTATTCATTCATTCATTTATTTTTTACACATTTAATTACTTATTTATTTTATTTTATTTACTCAGTTAGTTATTCTTTTTGTATTTCTTTCTTTCAAAGTTTCAAACATACTTTCCAAATTATATTCTTAATTTATTGACTTAAAAAACGTTATTCTATGGATACTTAAAAATAGAGTTAATGGCTTTTAAATTTAAAATCAATTAAAACCTGCAAGGAAATTCTGTCTAGTAGAAATATCTTAAAAGTTTCTCTCCATATCATACTCAAAATTTTCAATGTCTCAATCAATTTAGCTTCATTATTTGTTTATTTATTTATTTATTCATTTATTTATTTATTCATTCATCCATTTATTTTTTACACATTTAATTACTTATTTATTTTATTTTATTTACTCAGTTAGTTATTCTTTTTGTATTTCTTTCTTTCAAAGTTTCAAACATACTTTCCAAATTATATTCTTAATTTATTGACTTAAAAAACGTTATTCTATGGATACTTAAAAATAGAGTTAATGGCTTTTAAATTTAAAATCAATTAAAACCTGCAAGGAAATTCTGTCCAGTACAAATATTTTAAAAGTTTCGCTCTATATCATACTCAAAATTTTCAATTTCTCAATCAATTTAGTTTCGTTATTTGCTTATTTATTTATTCATTTATTTATTTATTCATTCATTCATTTATTTTTTATACATTAAATTACTTATTTATTTTATTTTACTTACTCAGTTAGTTATTCTTTTTGTATTTATTTATTTTAAAATTTCAAACGTACTTTCCAAATTATATTCTTAATTTATTACCTTAAAAAACGTTATTCTATGGGTACTTAAAAATAGAGTTAATGGCTTTTAAATTTAAAATCAAGTACAAATATCTTAAAAGTTTCTCTCTATATCATACTCAAAATTTTCAATTTCTCAATCAATTTAGTTTCAATGTTTATTTATTTATTCATTTATTTATTTATTCATTCATTCATTTATTTTTTACACATTTAATTACTTATTTATTTTATTTTATTTACTCAGTTAGTTATTCTTTTTGTATTTCTTTCTTTCAAAGTTTCAAACATACTTTCCAAATTATATTCTTAATTTATTGACTTAAAAAACGTTATTCTATGGATACTTAAAAATAGAGTTAATGGCTTTTAAATTTAAAATCAATTAAAACCTGCAAGGAAATTCTGTCTAGTAGAAATATCTTAAAAGTTTCTCTCCATATCATACTCAAAATTTTCAATGTCTCAATCAATTTAGCTTCATTATTTGTTTATTTATTTATTTATTCATTTATTTATTTATTCATTCATCCATTTATTTTTTACACATTTAATTACTTATTTATTTTATTTTATTTACTCAGTTAGTTATTCTTTTTGTATTTCTTTCTTTCAAAGTTTCAAACATACTTTCCAAATTATATTCTTAATTTATTGACTTAAAAAACGTTATTCTATGGATACTTAAAAATAGAGTTAATGGCTTTTAAATTTAAAATCAATTAAAACCTGCAAGGAAATTCTGTCTAGTAGAAATATCTTAAAAGTTTCTCTCCATATCATACTCAAAATTTTCAATGTCTCAATCAATTTAGCTTCATTATTTGTTTATTTATTTATTTATTCATTTATTTATTTATTCATTCATCCATTTATTTTTTACACATTTAATTACTTATTTATTTTATTTTATTTACTCAGTTAGTTATTCTTTTTGTATTTCTTTCTTTCAACGTTTCAAACATACTTTCCAAATTATATTCTTAATTTATTGACTTAAAAAACGTTATTCTATGGATACTTAAAAATAGAGTTAATGGCTTTTAAATTTAAAATCAATTAAAACCTGCAAGGAAATTCTGTCCAGTACAAATATTTTAAAAGTTTCGCTCTATATCATACTCAAAATTTTCAATTTCTCAATCAATTTAGTTTCGTTATTTGCTTATTTATTTATTCATTTATTTATTTATTCATTCATTCATTTATTTTTTATACATTAAATTACTTATTTATTTTATTTTACTTACTCAGTTAGTTATTCTTTTTGTATTTATTTATTTTAAAATTTCAAACGTACTTTCCAAATTATATTCTTAATTTATTACCTTAAAAAACGTTATTCTATGGGTACTTAAAAATAGAGTTAATGGCTTTTAAATTTAAAATCAAGTACAAATATCTTAAAAGTTTCTCTCTATATCATACTCAAAATTTTCAATTTCTCAATCAATTTAGTTTCAATGTTTATTTATTTATTCATTTATTTATTTATTCATTCATTCATTTATTTTTTACACATTTAATTACTTATTTATTTTATTTTATTTACTCAGTTAGTTATTCTTTTTGTATTTCTTTCTTTCAAAGTTTCAAACATACTTTCCAAATTATATTCTTAATTTATTGACTTAAAAAACGTTATTCTATGGATACTTAAAAATAGAGTTAATGGCTTTTAAATTTAAAATCAATTAAAACCTGCAAGGAAATTCTGTCTAGTAGAAATATCTTAAAAGTTTCTCTCCATATCATACTCAAAATTTTCAATGTCTCAATCAATTTAGCTTCATTATTTGTTTATTTATTTATTTATTCATTTATTTATTTATTCATTCATCCATTTATTTTTTACACATTTAATTACTTATTTATTTTATTTTATTTACTCAGTTAGTTATTCTTTTTGTATTTCTTTCTTTCAAAGTTTCAAACATACTTTCCAAATTATATTCTTAATTTATTGACTTAAAAAACGTTATTCTATGGATACTTAAAAATAGAGTTAATGGCTTTTAAATTTAAAATCAATTAAAACCTGCAAGGAAATTCTGTCCAGTACAAATATTTTAAAAGTTTCGCTCTATATCATACTCAAAATTTTCAATTTCTCAATCAATTTAGTTTCGTTATTTGCTTATTTATTTATTCATTTATTTATTTATTCATTCATTCATTTATTTTTTATACATTAAATTACTTATTTATTTTATTTTACTTACTCAGTTAGTTATTCTTTTTGTATTTATTTATTTTAAAATTTCAAACGTACTTTCCAAATTATATTCTTAATTTATTACCTTAAAAAACGTTATTCTATGGGTACTTAAAAATAGAGTTAATGGCTTTTAAATTTAAAATCAAGTACAAATATCTTAAAAGTTTCTCTCTATATCATACTCAAAATTTTCAATTTCTCAATCAATTTAGTTTCAATGTTTATTTATTTATTCATTTATTTATTTATTCATTCATTCATTTATTTTTTACACATTTAATTACTTATTTATTTTATTTTATTTACTCAGTTAGTTATTCTTTTTGTATTTCTTTCTTTCAAAGTTTCAAACATACTTTCCAAATTATATTCTTAATTTATTGACTTAAAAAACGTTATTCTATGGATACTTAAAAATAGAGTTAATGGCTTTTAAATTTAAAATCAATTAAAACCTGCAAGGAAATTCTGTCTAGTAGAAATATCTTAAAAGTTTCTCTCCATATCATACTCAAAATTTTCAATGTCTCAATCAATTTAGCTTCATTATTTGTTTATTTATTTATTTATTCATTTATTTATTTATTCATTCATCCATTTATTTTTTACACATTTAATTACTTATTTATTTTATTTTATTTACTCAGTTAGTTATTCTTTTTGTATTTCTTTCTTTCAAAGTTTCAAACATACTTTCCAAATTATATTCTTAATTTATTGACTTAAAAAACGTTATTCTATGGATACTTAAAAATAGAGTTAATGGCTTTTAAATTTAAAATCAATTAAAACCTGCAAGGAAATTCTGTCTAGTAGAAATATCTTAAAAGTTTCTCTCCATATCATACTCAAAATTTTCAATGTCTCAATCAATTTAGCTTCATTATTTGTTTATTTATTTATTTATTCATTTATTTATTTATTCATTCATCCATTTATTTTTTACACATTTAATTACTTATTTATTTTATTTTATTTACTCAGTTAGTTATTCTTTTTGTATTTCTTTCTTTCAAAGTTTCAAACATACTTTCCAAATTATATTCTTAATTTATTGACTTAAAAAACGTTATTCTATGGATACTTAAAAATAGAGTTAATGGCTTTTAAATTTAAAATCAATTAAAACCTGCAAGGAAATTCTGTCCAGTACAAATATTTTAAAAGTTTCGCTCTATATCATACTCAAAATTTTCAATTTCTCAATCAATTTAGTTTCGTTATTTGCTTATTTATTTATTCATTTATTTATTTATTCATTCATTCATTTATTTTTTATACATTAAATTACTTATTTATTTTATTTTACTTACTCAGTTAGTTATTCTTTTTGTATTTATTTATTTTAAAATTTCAAACATACTTTCCAAATTATATTCTTAATTTATTACCTTAAAAAACGTTATTCTATGGGTACTTAAAAATAGAGTTAATGGCTTTTAAATTTAAAATCAATTAAAACCTGCAAGGAAATTCTGTCTAGTAGAAATATCTTAAAAGTTTCTCTCCATATCATACTCAAAATTTTCAATGTCTCAATCAATTTAGCTTCATTATTTGTTTATTTATTTATTTATTCATTTATTTATTTATTCATTCATCCATTTATTTTTTACACATTTAATTACTTATTTATTTTATTTTATTTACTCAGTTAGTTATTCTTTTTGTATTTCTTTCTTTCAAAGTTTCAAACATACTTTCCAAATTATATTCTTAATTTATTGACTTAAAAAACGTTATTCTATGGATACTTAAAAATAGAGTTAATGGCTTTTAAATTTAAAATCAATTAAAACCTGCAAGGAAATTCTGTCTAGTAGAAATATCTTAAAAGTTTCTCTCCATATCATACTCAAAATTTTCAATGTCTCAATCAATTTAGCTTCATTATTTGTTTATTTATTTATTTATTCATTTATTTATTTATTCATTCATCCATTTATTTTTTACACATTTAATTACTTATTTATTTTATTTTATTTACTCAGTTAGTTATTCTTTTTGTATTTCTTTCTTTCAAAGTTTCAAACATACTTTCCAAATTATATTCTTAATTTATTGACTTAAAAAACGTTATTCTATGGATACTTAAAAATAGAGTTAATGGCTTTTAAATTTAAAATCAATTAAAACCTGCAAGGAAATTCTGTCCAGTACAAATATTTTAAAAGTTTCGCTCTATATCATACTCAAAATTTTCAATTTCTCAATCAATTTAGTTTCGTTATTTGCTTATTTATTTATTCATTTATTTATTTATTCATTCATTCATTTATTTTTTATACATTAAATTACTTATTTATTTTATTTTACTTACTCAGTTAGTTATTCTTTTTGTATTTATTTATTTTAAAATTTCAAACGTACTTTCCAAATTATATTCTTAATTTATTACCTTAAAAAACGTTATTCTATGGGTACTTAAAAATAGAGTTAATGGCTTTTAAATTTAAAATCAAGTACAAATATCTTAAAAGTTTCTCTCTATATCATACTCAAAATTTTCAATTTCTCAATCAATTTAGTTTCAATGTTTATTTATTTATTCATTTATTTATTTATTCATTCATTCATTTATTTTTTACACATTTAATTACTTATTTATTTTATTTTATTTACTCAGTTAGTTATTCTTTTTGTATTTCTTTCTTTCAAAGTTTCAAACATACTTTCCAAATTATATTCTTAATTTATTGACTTAAAAAACGTTATTCTATGGATACTTAAAAATAGAGTTAATGGCTTTTAAATTTAAAATCAATTAAAACCTGCAAGGAAATTCTGTCTAGTAGAAATATCTTAAAAGTTTCTCTCCATATCATACTCAAAATTTTCAATGTCTCAATCAATTTAGCTTCATTATTTGTTTATTTATTTATTTATTCATTTATTTATTTATTCATTCATCCATTTATTTTTTACACATTTAATTACTTATTTATTTTATTTTATTTACTCAGTTAGTTATTCTTTTTGTATTTCTTTCTTTCAAAGTTTCAAACATACTTTCCAAATTATATTCTTAATTTATTGACTTAAAAAACGTTATTCTATGGATACTTAAAAATAGAGTTAATGGCTTTTAAATTTAAAATCAATTAAAACCTGCAAGGAAATTCTGTCCAGTACAAATATTTTAAAAGTTTCGCTCTATATCATACTCAAAATTTTCAATTTCTCAATCAATTTAGTTTCGTTATTTGCTTATTTATTTATTCATTTATTTATTTATTCATTCATTCATTTATTTTTTATACATTAAATTACTTATTTATTTTATTTTACTTACTCAGTTAGTTATTCTTTTTGTATTTATTTATTTTAAAATTTCAAACGTACTTTCCAAATTATATTCTTAATTTATTACCTTAAAAAACGTTATTCTATGGGTACTTAAAAATAGAGTTAATGGCTTTTAAATTTAAAATCAAGTACAAATATCTTAAAAGTTTCTCTCTATATCATACTCAAAATTTTCAATTTCTCAATCAATTTAGTTTCAATGTTTATTTATTTATTCATTTATTTATTTATTCATTCATTCATTTATTTTTTACACATTTAATTACTTATTTATTTTATTTTATTTACTCAGTTAGTTATTCTTTTTGTATTTCTTTCTTTCAAAGTTTCAAACATACTTTCCAAATTATATTCTTAATTTATTGACTTAAAAAACGTTATTCTATGGATACTTAAAAATAGAGTTAATGGCTTTTAAATTTAAAATCAATTAAAACCTGCAAGGAAATTCTGTCTAGTAGAAATATCTTAAAAGTTTCTCTCCATATCATACTCAAAATTTTCAATGTCTCAATCAATTTAGCTTCATTATTTGTTTATTTATTTATTTATTCATTTATTTATTTATTCATTCATCCATTTATTTTTTACACATTTAATTACTTATTTATTTTATTTTATTTACTCAGTTAGTTATTCTTTTTGTATTTCTTTCTTTCAAAGTTTCAAACATACTTTCCAAATTATATTCTTAATTTATTGACTTAAAAAACGTTATTCTATGGATACTTAAAAATAGAGTTAATGGCTTTTAAATTTAAAATCAATTAAAACCTGCAAGGAAATTCTGTCTAGTAGAAATATCTTAAAAGTTTCTCTCCATATCATACTCAAAATTTTCAATGTCTCAATCAATTTAGCTTCATTATTTGTTTATTTATTTATTTATTCATTTATTTATTTATTCATTCATCCATTTATTTTTTACACATTTAATTACTTATTTATTTTATTTTATTTACTCAGTTAGTTATTCTTTTTGTATTTCTTTCTTTCAAAGTTTCAAACATACTTTCCAAATTATATTCTTAATTTATTGACTTAAAAAACGTTATTCTATGGATACTTAAAAATAGAGTTAATGGCTTTTAAATTTAAAATCAATTAAAACCTGCAAGGAAATTCTGTCCAGTACAAATATTTTAAAAGTTTCGCTCTATATCATACTCAAAATTTTCAATTTCTCAATCAATTTAGTTTCGTTATTTGCTTATTTATTTATTCATTTATTTATTTATTCATTCATTCATTTATTTTTTATACATTAAATTACTTATTTATTTTATTTTACTTACTCAGTTAGTTATTCTTTTTGTATTTATTTATTTTAAAATTTCAAACATACTTTCCAAATTATATTCTTAATTTATTACCTTAAAAAACGTTATTCTATGGGTACTTAAAAATAGAGTTAATGGCTTTTAAATTTAAAATCAATTAAAACCTGCAAGGAAATTCTGTCTAGTAGAAATATCTTAAAAGTTTCTCTCCATATCATACTCAAAATTTTCAATGTCTCAATCAATTTAGCTTCATTATTTGTTTATTTATTTATTTATTCATTTATTTATTTATTCATTCATCCATTTATTTTTTACACATTTAATTACTTATTTATTTTATTTTATTTACTCAGTTAGTTATTCTTTTTGTATTTCTTTCTTTCAAAGTTTCAAACATACTTTCCAAATTATATTCTTAATTTATTGACTTAAAAAACGTTATTCTATGGATACTTAAAAATAGAGTTAATGGCTTTTAAATTTAAAATCAATTAAAACCTGCAAGGAAATTCTGTCTAGTAGAAATATCTTAAAAGTTTCTCTCCATATCATACTCAAAATTTTCAATGTCTCAATCAATTTAGCTTCATTATTTGTTTATTTATTTATTTATTCATTTATTTATTTATTCATTCATCCATTTATTTTTTACACATTTAATTACTTATTTATTTTATTTTATTTACTCAGTTAGTTATTCTTTTTGTATTTCTTTCTTTCAAAGTTTCAAACATACTTTCCAAATTATATTCTTAATTTATTGACTTAAAAAACGTTATTCTATGGATACTTAAAAATAGAGTTAATGGCTTTTAAATTTAAAATCAATTAAAACCTGCAAGGAAATTCTGTCCAGTACAAATATTTTAAAAGTTTCGCTCTATATCATACTCAAAATTTTCAATTTCTCAATCAATTTAGTTTCGTTATTTGCTTATTTATTTATTCATTTATTTATTTATTCATTCATTCATTTATTTTTTATACATTAAATTACTTATTTATTTTATTTTACTTACTCAGTTAGTTATTCTTTTTGTATTTATTTATTTTAAAATTTCAAACGTACTTTCCAAATTATATTCTTAATTTATTACCTTAAAAAACGTTATTCTATGGGTACTTAAAAATAGAGTTAATGGCTTTTAAATTTAAAATCAAGTACAAATATCTTAAAAGTTTCTCTCTATATCATACTCAAAATTTTCAATTTCTCAATCAATTTAGTTTCAATGTTTATTTATTTATTCATTTATTTATTTATTCATTCATTCATTTATTTTTTACACATTTAATTACTTATTTATTTTATTTTATTTACTCAGTTAGTTATTCTTTTTGTATTTCTTTCTTTCAAAGTTTCAAACATACTTTCCAAATTATATTCTTAATTTATTGACTTAAAAAACGTTATTCTATGGATACTTAAAAATAGAGTTAATGGCTTTTAAATTTAAAATCAATTAAAACCTGCAAGGAAATTCTGTCTAGTAGAAATATCTTAAAAGTTTCTCTCCATATCATACTCAAAATTTTCAATGTCTCAATCAATTTAGCTTCATTATTTGTTTATTTATTTATTTATTCATTTATTTATTTATTCATTCATCCATTTATTTTTTACACATTTAATTACTTATTTATTTTATTTTATTTACTCAGTTAGTTATTCTTTTTGTATTTCTTTCTTTCAAAGTTTCAAACATACTTTCCAAATTATATTCTTAATTTATTGACTTAAAAAACGTTATTCTATGGATACTTAAAAATAGAGTTAATGGCTTTTAAATTTAAAATCAATTAAAACCTGCAAGGAAATTCTGTCTAGTAGAAATATCTTAAAAGTTTCTCTCCATATCATACTCAAAATTTTCAATGTCTCAATCAATTTAGCTTCATTATTTGTTTATTTATTTATTTATTCATTTATTTATTTATTCATTCATCCATTTATTTTTTACACATTTAATTACTTATTTATTTTATTTTATTTACTCAGTTAGTTATTCTTTTTGTATTTCTTTCTTTCAAAGTTTCAAACATACTTTCCAAATTATATTCTTAATTTATTGACTTAAAAAACGTTATTCTATGGATACTTAAAAATAGAGTTAATGGCTTTTAAATTTAAAATCAATTAAAACCTGCAAGGAAATTCTGTCCAGTACAAATATTTTAAAAGTTTCGCTCTATATCATACTCAAAATTTTCAATTTCTCAATCAATTTAGTTTCGTTATTTGCTTATTTATTTATTCATTTATTTATTTATTCATTCATTCATTTATTTTTTATACATTAAATTACTTATTTATTTTATTTTACTTACTCAGTTAGTTATTCTTTTTGTATTTATTTATTTTAAAATTTCAAACGTACTTTCCAAATTATATTCTTAATTTATTACCTTAAAAAACGTTATTCTATGGGTACTTAAAAATAGAGTTAATGGCTTTTAAATTTAAAATCAAGTACAAATATCTTAAAAGTTTCTCTCTATATCATACTCAAAATTTTCAATTTCTCAATCAATTTAGTTTCAATGTTTATTTATTTATTCATTTATTTATTTATTCATTCATTCATTTATTTTTTACACATTTAATTACTTATTTATTTTATTTTATTTACTCAGTTAGTTATTCTTTTTGTATTTCTTTCTTTCAAAGTTTCAAACATACTTTCCAAATTATATTCTTAATTTATTGACTTAAAAAACGTTATTCTATGGATACTTAAAAATAGAGTTAATGGCTTTTAAATTTAAAATCAATTAAAACCTGCAAGGAAATTCTGTCTAGTAGAAATATCTTAAAAGTTTCTCTCCATATCATACTCAAAATTTTCAATGTCTCAATCAATTTAGCTTCATTATTTGTTTATTTATTTATTTATTCATTTATTTATTTATTCATTCATCCATTTATTTTTTACACATTTAATTACTTATTTATTTTATTTTATTTACTCAGTTAGTTATTCTTTTTGTATTTCTTTCTTTCAAAGTTTCAAACATACTTTCCAAATTATATTCTTAATTTATTGACTTAAAAAACGTTATTCTATGGATACTTAAAAATAGAGTTAATGGCTTTTAAATTTAAAATCAATTAAAACCTGCAAGGAAATTCTGTCCAGTACAAATATTTTAAAAGTTTCGCTCTATATCATACTCAAAATTTTCAATTTCTCAATCAATTTAGTTTCGTTATTTGCTTATTTATTTATTCATTTATTTATTTATTCATTCATTCATTTATTTTTTATACATTAAATTACTTATTTATTTTATTTTACTTACTCAGTTAGTTATTCTTTTTGTATTTATTTATTTTAAAATTTCAAACGTACTTTCCAAATTATATTCTTAATTTATTACCTTAAAAAACGTTATTCTATGGGTACTTAAAAATAGAGTTAATGGCTTTTAAATTTAAAATCAAGTACAAATATCTTAAAAGTTTCTCTCTATATCATACTCAAAATTTTCAATTTCTCAATCAATTTAGTTTCAATGTTTATTTATTTATTCATTTATTTATTTATTCATTCATTCATTTATTTTTTACACATTTAATTACTTATTTATTTTATTTTATTTACTCAGTTAGTTATTCTTTTTGTATTTCTTTCTTTCAAAGTTTCAAACATACTTTCCAAATTATATTCTTAATTTATTGACTTAAAAAACGTTATTCTATGGATACTTAAAAATAGAGTTAATGGCTTTTAAATTTAAAATCAATTAAAACCTGCAAGGAAATTCTGTCTAGTAGAAATATCTTAAAAGTTTCTCTCCATATCATACTCAAAATTTTCAATGTCTCAATCAATTTAGCTTCATTATTTGTTTATTTATTTATTTATTCATTTATTTATTTATTCATTCATCCATTTATTTTTTACACATTTAATTACTTATTTATTTTATTTTATTTACTCAGTTAGTTATTCTTTTTGTATTTCTTTCTTTCAAAGTTTCAAACATACTTTCCAAATTATATTCTTAATTTATTGACTTAAAAAACGTTATTCTATGGATACTTAAAAATAGAGTTAATGGCTTTTAAATTTAAAATCAATTAAAACCTGCAAGGAAATTCTGTCTAGTAGAAATATCTTAAAAGTTTCTCTCCATATCATACTCAAAATTTTCAATGTCTCAATCAATTTAGCTTCATTATTTGTTTATTTATTTATTTATTCATTTATTTATTTATTCATTCATCCATTTATTTTTTACACATTTAATTACTTATTTATTTTATTTTATTTACTCAGTTAGTTATTCTTTTTGTATTTCTTTCTTTCAAAGTTTCAAACATACTTTCCAAATTATATTCTTAATTTATTGACTTAAAAAACGTTATTCTATGGATACTTAAAAATAGAGTTAATGGCTTTTAAATTTAAAATCAATTAAAACCTGCAAGGAAATTCTGTCCAGTACAAATATTTTAAAAGTTTCGCTCTATATCATACTCAAAATTTTCAATTTCTCAATCAATTTAGTTTCGTTATTTGCTTATTTATTTATTCATTTATTTATTTATTCATTCATTCATTTATTTTTTATACATTAAATTACTTATTTATTTTATTTTACTTACTCAGTTAGTTATTCTTTTTGTATTTATTTATTTTAAAATTTCAAACATACTTTCCAAATTATATTCTTAATTTATTACCTTAAAAAACGTTATTCTATGGGTACTTAAAAATAGAGTTAATGGCTTTTAAATTTAAAATCAATTAAAACCTGCAAGGAAATTCTGTCTAGTAGAAATATCTTAAAAGTTTCTCTCCATATCATACTCAAAATTTTCAATGTCTCAATCAATTTAGCTTCATTATTTGTTTATTTATTTATTTATTCATTTATTTATTTATTCATTCATCCATTTATTTTTTACACATTTAATTACTTATTTATTTTATTTTATTTACTCAGTTAGTTATTCTTTTTGTATTTCTTTCTTTCAAAGTTTCAAACATACTTTCCAAATTATATTCTTAATTTATTGACTTAAAAAACGTTATTCTATGGATACTTAAAAATAGAGTTAATGGCTTTTAAATTTAAAATCAATTAAAACCTGCAAGGAAATTCTGTCTAGTAGAAATATCTTAAAAGTTTCTCTCCATATCATACTCAAAATTTTCAATGTCTCAATCAATTTAGCTTCATTATTTGTTTATTTATTTATTTATTCATTTATTTATTTATTCATTCATCCATTTATTTTTTACACATTTAATTACTTATTTATTTTATTTTATTTACTCAGTTAGTTATTCTTTTTGTATTTCTTTCTTTCAAAGTTTCAAACATACTTTCCAAATTATATTCTTAATTTATTGACTTAAAAAACGTTATTCTATGGATACTTAAAAATAGAGTTAATGGCTTTTAAATTTAAAATCAATTAAAACCTGCAAGGAAATTCTGTCCAGTACAAATATTTTAAAAGTTTCGCTCTATATCATACTCAAAATTTTCAATTTCTCAATCAATTTAGTTTCGTTATTTGCTTATTTATTTATTCATTTATTTATTTATTCATTCATTCATTTATTTTTTATACATTAAATTACTTATTTATTTTATTTTACTTACTCAGTTAGTTATTCTTTTTGTATTTATTTATTTTAAAATTTCAAACGTACTTTCCAAATTATATTCTTAATTTATTACCTTAAAAAACGTTATTCTATGGGTACTTAAAAATAGAGTTAATGGCTTTTAAATTTAAAATCAAGTACAAATATCTTAAAAGTTTCTCTCTATATCATACTCAAAATTTTCAATTTCTCAATCAATTTAGTTTCAATGTTTATTTATTTATTCATTTATTTATTTATTCATTCATTCATTTATTTTTTACACATTTAATTACTTATTTATTTTATTTTATTTACTCAGTTAGTTATTCTTTTTGTATTTCTTTCTTTCAAAGTTTCAAACATACTTTCCAAATTATATTCTTAATTTATTGACTTAAAAAACGTTATTCTATGGATACTTAAAAATAGAGTTAATGGCTTTTAAATTTAAAATCAATTAAAACCTGCAAGGAAATTCTGTCTAGTAGAAATATCTTAAAAGTTTCTCTCCATATCATACTCAAAATTTTCAATGTCTCAATCAATTTAGCTTCATTATTTGTTTATTTATTTATTTATTCATTTATTTATTTATTCATTCATCCATTTATTTTTTACACATTTAATTACTTATTTATTTTATTTTATTTACTCAGTTAGTTATTCTTTTTGTATTTCTTTCTTTCAAAGTTTCAAACATACTTTCCAAATTATATTCTTAATTTATTGACTTAAAAAACGTTATTCTATGGATACTTAAAAATAGAGTTAATGGCTTTTAAATTTAAAATCAATTAAAACCTGCAAGGAAATTCTGTCCAGTACAAATATTTTAAAAGTTTCGCTCTATATCATACTCAAAATTTTCAATTTCTCAATCAATTTAGTTTCGTTATTTGCTTATTTATTTATTCATTTATTTATTTATTCATTCATTCATTTATTTTTTATACATTAAATTACTTATTTATTTTATTTTACTTACTCAGTTAGTTATTCTTTTTGTATTTATTTATTTTAAAATTTCAAACGTACTTTCCAAATTATATTCTTAATTTATTACCTTAAAAAACGTTATTCTATGGGTACTTAAAAATAGAGTTAATGGCTTTTAAATTTAAAATCAAGTACAAATATCTTAAAAGTTTCTCTCTATATCATACTCAAAATTTTCAATTTCTCAATCAATTTAGTTTCAATGTTTATTTATTTATTCATTTATTTATTTATTCATTCATTCATTTATTTTTTACACATTTAATTACTTATTTATTTTATTTTATTTACTCAGTTAGTTATTCTTTTTGTATTTCTTTCTTTCAAAGTTTCAAACATACTTTCCAAATTATATTCTTAATTTATTGACTTAAAAAACGTTATTCTATGGATACTTAAAAATAGAGTTAATGGCTTTTAAATTTAAAATCAATTAAAACCTGCAAGGAAATTCTGTCTAGTAGAAATATCTTAAAAGTTTCTCTCCATATCATACTCAAAATTTTCAATGTCTCAATCAATTTAGCTTCATTATTTGTTTATTTATTTATTTATTCATTTATTTATTTATTCATTCATCCATTTATTTTTTACACATTTAATTACTTATTTATTTTATTTTATTTACTCAGTTAGTTATTCTTTTTGTATTTCTTTCTTTCAAAGTTTCAAACATACTTTCCAAATTATATTCTTAATTTATTGACTTAAAAAACGTTATTCTATGGATACTTAAAAATAGAGTTAATGGCTTTTAAATTTAAAATCAATTAAAACCTGCAAGGAAATTCTGTCTAGTAGAAATATCTTAAAAGTTTCTCTCCATATCATACTCAAAATTTTCAATGTCTCAATCAATTTAGCTTCATTATTTGTTTATTTATTTATTTATTCATTTATTTATTTATTCATTCATCCATTTATTTTTTACACATTTAATTACTTATTTATTTTATTTTATATACTCAGTTAGTTATTCTTTTTGTATTTCTTTCTTTCAAAGTTTCAAACATACTTTCCAAATTATATTCTTAATTTATTGACTTAAAAAACGTTATTCTATGGATACTTAAAAATAGAGTTAATGGCTTTTAAATTTAAAATCAATTAAAACCTGCAAGGAAATTCTGTCTAGTAGAAATATCTTAAAAGTTTCTCTCCATATCATACTCAAAATTTTCAATCTCTCAATCAATTTAGCTTCATTATTTGTTTATTTATTTATTTATTCATTTATTTATTTATTCATTCATCCATTTATTTTTTACACATTTAATTACTTATTTATTTTATTTTATTTACTCAGTTAGTTATTCTTTTTGTATTTCTTTCTTTCAAAGTTTCAAACATACTTTCCAAATTATATTCTTAATTTATTGACTTAAAAAACGTTATTCTATGGATACTTAAAAATAGAGTTAATGGCTTTTAAATTTAAAATCAATTAAAACCTGCAAGGAAATTCTGTCTAGTAGAAATATCTTAAAAGTTTCTCTCCATATCATACTCAAAATTTTCAATGTCTCAATCAATTTAGCTTCATTATTTGTTTATTTATTTATTTATTCATTTATTTATTTATTCATTCATCCATTTATTTTTTACACATTTAATTACTTATTTATTTTATTTTATTTACTCAGTTAGTTATTCTTTTTGTATTTCTTTCTTTCAAAGTTTCAAACATACTTTCCAAATTATATTCTTAATTTATTGACTTAAAAAACGTTATTCTATGGATACTTAAAAATAGAGTTAATGGCTTTTAAATTTAAAATCAATTAAAACCTGCAAGGAAATTCTGTCTAGTAGAAATATCTTAAAAGTTTCTCTCCATATCATACTCAAAATTTTCAATGTCTCAATCAATTTAGCTTTATTATTTGTTTATTTATTTATTTATTCATTTATTTATTTATTCATTCATCCATTTATTTTTTACACATTTAATTACTTATTTATTTTATTTTATTTACTCAGTTAGTTATTCTTTTTGTATTTCTTTCTTTCAAAGTTTCAAACATACTTTCCAAATTATATTCTTAATTTATTGACTTAAAAAACGTTATTCTATGGATACTTAAAAATAGAGTTAATGGCTTTTAAATTTAAAATCAATTAAAACCTGCAAGGAAATTCTGTCCAGTACAAATATTTTAAAAGTTTCGCTCTATATCATACTCAAAATTTTCAATTTCTCAATCAATTTAGTTTCGTTATTTGTTTATTTATTTATTCATTTATTTATTTATTCATTCATTCATTTATTTTTTATACATTAAATTACTTATTTATTTTATTTTACTTACTCAGTTAGTTATTCTTTTTGTATTTATTTATTTTAAAATTTCAAACGTACTTTCCAAATTATATTCTTAATTTATTACCTTAAAAAACGTTATTCTATGGGTACTTAAAAATAGAGTTAATGGCTTTTAAATTTAAAATCAAGTACAAATATCTTAAAAGTTTCTCTCTATATCATACTCAAAATTTTCAATTTCTCAATCAATTTAGTTTCAATGTTTATTTATTTATTCATTTATTTATTTATTCATTCATTCATTTATTTTTTACACATTTAATTACTTATTTATTTTATTTTATTTACTCAGTTAGTTATTCTTTTTGTATTTCTTTCTTTCAAAGTTTCAAACATACTTTCCAAATTATATTCTTAATTTATTGACTTAAAAAACGTTATTCTATGGATACTTAAAAATAGAGTTAATGGCTTTTAAATTTAAAATCAATTAAAACCTGCAAGGAAATTCTGTCTAGTAGAAATATCTTAAAAGTTTCTCTCCATATCATACTCAAAATTTTCAATGTCTCAATCAATTTAGCTTCATTATTTGTTTATTTATTTATTTATTCATTTATTTATTTATTCATTCATCCATTTATTTTTTACACATTTAATTACTTATTTATTTTATTTTATTTACTCAGTTAGTTATTCTTTTTGTATTTCTTTCTTTCAAAGTTTCAAACATACTTTCCAAATTATATTCTTAATTTATTGACTTAAAAAACGTTATTCTATGGATACTTAAAAATAGAGTTAATGGCTTTTAAATTTAAAATCAATTAAAACCTGCAAGGAAATTCTGTCCAGTACAAATATTTTAAAAGTTTCGCTCTATATCATACTCAAAATTTTCAATTTCTCAATCAATTTAGTTTCGTTATTTGTTTATTTATTTATTCATTTATTTATTTATTCATTCATTCATTTATTTTTTATACATTAAATTACTTATTTATTTTATTTTACTTACTCAGTTAGTTATTCTTTTTGTATTTATTTATTTTAAAATTTCAAACGTACTTTCCAAATTATATTCTTAATTTATTACCTTAAAAAACGTTATTCTATGGGTACTTAAAAATAGAGTTAATGGCTTTTAAATTTAAAATCAAGTACAAATATCTTAAAAGTTTCTCTCTATATCATACTCAAAATTTTCAATTTCTCAATCAATTTAGTTTCAATGTTTATTTATTTATTCATTTATTTATTTATTCATTCATTCATTTATTTTTTACACATTTAATTACTTATTTATTTTATTTTATTTACTCAGTTAGTTATTCTTTTTGTATTTCTTTCTTTCAAAGTTTCAAACATACTTTCCAAATTATATTCTTAATTTATTGACTTAAAAAACGTTATTCTATGGATACTTAAAAATAGAGTTAATGGCTTTTAAATTTAAAATCAATTAAAACCTGCAAGGAAATCCTGTCTAGTAGAAATATCTTAAAAGTTTCTTTCCATATCATACTCAAAATTTTCAATGTCTCAATCAATTTAGCTTCATTATTTGTTTATTTATTTATTTATTCATTTATTTATTTATTCATTCATCCATTTATTTTTTACACATTTAATTACTTATTTATTTTATTTTATTTACTCAGTTAGTTATTCTTTTTGTATTTCTTTCTTTCAAAGTTTCAAACATACTTTCCAAATTATATTCTTAATTTATTGACTTAAAAAACGTTATTCTATGGATACTTAAAAATAGAGTTAATGGCTTTTAAATTTAAAATCAATTAAAACCTGCAAGGAAATTCTGTCTAGTAGAAATATCTTAAAAGTTTCTCTCCATATCATACTCAAAATTTTCAATGTCTCAATCAATTTAGCTTCATTATTTGTTTATTTATTTATTTATTCATTTATTTATTTATTCATTCATCCATTTATTTTTTACACATTTAATTACTTATTTATTTTATTTTATTTACTCAGTTAGTTATTCTTTTTGTATTTCTTTCTTTCAAAGTTTCAAACATACTTTCCAAATTATATTCTTAATTTATTGACTTAAAAAACGTTATTCTATGGATACTTAAAAATAGAGTTAATGGCTTTTAAATTTAAAATCAATTAAAACCTGCAAGGAAATTCTGTCTAGTAGAAATATCTTAAAAGTTTCTCTCCATATCATACTCAAAATTTTCAATGTCTCAATCAATTTAGCTTTATTATTTGTTTATTTATTTATTTATTCATTTATTTATTTATTCATTCATCCATTTATTTTTTACACATTTAATTACTTATTTATTTTATTTTATTTACTCAGTTAGTTATTCTTTTTGTATTTCTTTCTTTCAAAGTTTCAAACATACTTTCCAAATTATATTCTTAATTTATTGACTTAAAAAACGTTATTCTATGGATACTTAAAAATAGAGTTAATGGCTTTTAAATTTAAAATCAATTAAAACCAGCAAGGAAATTCTGTCCAGTACAAATATTTTAAAAGTTTCGCTCTATATCATACTCAAAATTTTCAATTTCTCAATCAATTTAGTTTCGTTATTTGTTTATTTATTTATTCATTTATTTATTTATTCATTCATTCATTTATTTTTTATACATTAAATTACTTATTTATTTTATTTTACTTACTCAGTTAGTTATTCTTTTTGTATTTATTTATTTTAAAATTTCAAACGTACTTTCCAAATTATATTCTTAATTTATTACCTTAAAAAACGTTATTCTATGGGTACTTAAAAATAGAGTTAATGGCTTTTAAATTTAAAATCAAGTACAAATATCTTAAAAGTTTCTCTCTATATCATACTCAAAATTTTCAATTTCTCAATCAATTTAGTTTCAATGTTTATTTATTTATTCATTTATTTATTTATTCATTCATTCATTTATTTTTTACACATTTAATTACTTATTTATTTTATTTTATTTACTCAGTTAGTTATTCTTTTTGTATTTCTTTCTTTCAAAGTTTCAAACATACTTTCCAAATTATATTCTTAATTTATTGACTTAAAAAACGTTATTCTATGGATACTTAAAAATAGAGTTAATGGCTTTTAAATTTAAAATCAATTAAAACCTGCAAGGAAATTCTGTCTAGTAGAAATATCTTAAAAGTTTCTCTCCATATCATACTCAAAATTTTCAATGTCTCAATCAATTTAGCTTCATTATTTGTTTATTTATTTATTTATTCATTTATTTATTTATTCATTCATCCATTTATTTTTTACACATTTAATTACTTATTTATTTTATTTTATTTACTCAGTTAGTTATTCTTTTTGTATTTCTTTCTTTCAAAGTTTCAAACATACTTTCCAAATTATATTCTTAATTTATTGACTTAAAAAACGTTATTCTATGGATACTTAAAAATAGAGTTAATGGCTTTTAAATTTAAAATCAATTAAAACCTGCAAGGAAATTCTGTCCAGTACAAATATTTTAAAAGTTTCGCTCTATATCATACTCAAAATTTTCAATTTCTCAATCAATTTAGTTTCGTTATTTGTTTATTTATTTATTCATTTATTTATTTATTCATTCATTCATTTATTTTTTATACATTAAATTACTTATTTATTTTATTTTACTTACTCAGTTAGTTATTCTTTTTGTATTTATTTATTTTAAAATTTCAAACGTACTTTCCAAATTATATTCTTAATTTATTACCTTAAAAAACGTTATTCTATGGGTACTTAAAAATAGAGTTAATGGCTTTTAAATTTAAAATCAAGTACAAATATCTTAAAAGTTTCTCTCTATATCATACTCAAAATTTTCAATTTCTCAATCAATTTAGTTTCAATGTTTATTTATTTATTCATTTATTTATTTATTCATTCATTCATTTATTTTTTACACATTTAATTACTTATTTATTTTATTTTATTTACTCAGTTAGTTATTCTTTTTGTATTTCTTTCTTTCAAAGTTTCAAACATACTTTCCAAATTATATTCTTAATTTATTGACTTAAAAAACGTTATTCTATGGATACTTAAAAATAGAGTTAATGGCTTTTAAATTTAAAATCAATTAAAACCTGCAAGGAAATTCTGTCTAGTAGAAATATCTTAAAAGTTTCTCTCCATATCATACTCAAAATTTTCAATGTCTCAATCAATTTAGCTTCATTATTTGTTTATTTATTTATTTATTCATTTATTTATTTATTCATTCATCCATTTATTTTTTACACATTTAATTACTTATTTATTTTATTTTATTTACTCAGTTAGTTATTCTTTTTGTATTTCTTTCTTTCAAAGTTTCAAACATACTTTCCAAATTATATTCTTAATTTATTGACTTAAAAAACGTTATTCTATGGATACTTAAAAATAGAGTTAATGGCTTTTAAATTTAAAATCAATTAAAACCTGCAAGGAAATTCTGTCCAGTACAAATATTTTAAAAGTTTCGCTCTATATCATACTCAAAATTTTCAATTTCTCAATCAATTTAGTTTCGTTATTTGTTTATTTATTTATTCATTTATTTATTTATTCATTCATTCATTTATTTTTTATACATTAAATTACTTATTTATTTTATTTTACTTACTCAGTTAGTTATTCTTTTTGTATTTATTTATTTTAAAATTTCAAACGTACTTTCCAAATTATATTCTTAATTTATTACCTTAAAAAACGTTATTCTATGGGTACTTAAAAATAGAGTTAATGGCTTTTAAATTTAAAATCAAGTACAAATATCTTAAAAGTTTCTCTCTATATCATACTCAAAATTTTCAATTTCTCAATCAATTTAGTTTCAATGTTTATTTATTTATTCATTTATTTATTTATTCATTCATTCATTTATTTTTTACACATTTAATTACTTATTTATTTTATTTTATTTACTCAGTTAGTTATTCTTTTTGTATTTCTTTCTTTCAAAGTTTCAAACATACTTTCCAAATTATATTCTTAATTTATTGACTTAAAAAACGTTATTCTATGGATACTTAAAAATAGAGTTAATGGCTTTTAAATTTAAAATCAATTAAAACCTGCAAGGAAATCCTGTCTAGTAGAAATATCTTAAAAGTTTCTTTCCATATCATACTCAAAATTTTCAATGTCTCAATCAATTTAGCTTCATTATTTGTTTATTTATTTATTTATTCATTTATTTATTTATTCATTCATCCATTTATTTTTTACACATTTAATTACTTATTTATTTTATTTTATTTACTCAGTTAGTTATTCTTTTTGTATTTCTTTCTTTCAAAGTTTCAAACATACTTTCCAAATTATATTCTTAATTTATTGACTTAAAAAACGTTATTCTATGGATACTTAAAAATAGAGTTAATGGCTTTTAAATTTAAAATCAATTAAAACCTGCAAGGAAATTCTGTCTAGTAGAAATATCTTAAAAGTTTCTCTCCATATCATACTCAAAATTTTCAATGTCTCAATCAATTTAGCTTCATTATTTGTTTATTTATTTATTTATTCATTTATTTATTTATTCATTCATCCATTTATTTTTTACACATTTAATTACTTATTTATTTTATTTTATTTACTCAGTTAGTTATTCTTTTTGTATTTCTTTCTTTCAAAGTTTCAAACATACTTTCCAAATTATATTCTTAATTTATTGACTTAAAAAACGTTATTCTATGGATACTTAAAAATAGAGTTAATGGCTTTTAAATTTAAAATCAATTAAAACCTGCAAGGAAATTCTGTCTAGTAGAAATATCTTAAAAGTTTCTCTCCATATCATACTCAAAATTTTCAATGTCTCAATCAATTTAGCTTTATTATTTGTTTATTTATTTATTTATTCATTTATTTATTTATTCATTCATCCATTTATTTTTTACACATTTAATTACTTATTTATTTTATTTTATTTACTCAGTTAGTTATTCTTTTTGTAT
Source organism: Parasteatoda lunata (assembly GCA_949128135.1). Taxonomy (NCBI): domain Eukaryota; kingdom Metazoa; phylum Arthropoda; class Arachnida; order Araneae; family Theridiidae; genus Parasteatoda; species Parasteatoda lunata. The sequence goes on along the minus strand of OX421974.1, from coordinate 46,270,867 downwards.
TTCTTTCTTTCAAAGTTTCAAACATACTTTCCAAATTATATTCTTAATTTATTGACTTAAAAAACGTTATTCTATGGATACTTAAAAATAGAGTTAATGGCTTTTAAATTTAAAATCAATTAAAACCAGCAAGGAAATTCTGTCCAGTACAAATATTTTAAAAGTTTCGCTCTATATCATACTCAAAATTTTCAATTTCTCAATCAATTTAGTTTCGTTATTTGTTTATTTATTTATTCATTTATTTATTTATTCATTCATTCATTTATTTTTTATACATTAAATTACTTATTTATTTTATTTTACTTACTCAGTTAGTTATTCTTTTTGTATTTATTTATTTTAAAATTTCAAACGTACTTTCCAAATTATATTCTTAATTTATTACCTTAAAAAACGTTATTCTATGGGTACTTAAAAATAGAGTTAATGGCTTTTAAATTTAAAATCAAGTACAAATATCTTAAAAGTTTCTCTCTATATCATACTCAAAATTTTCAATTTCTCAATCAATTTAGTTTCAATGTTTATTTATTTATTCATTTATTTATTTATTCATTCATTCATTTATTTTTTACACATTTAATTACTTATTTATTTTATTTTATTTACTCAGTTAGTTATTCTTTTTGTATTTCTTTCTTTCAAAGTTTCAAACATACTTTCCAAATTATATTCTTAATTTATTGACTTAAAAAACGTTATTCTATGGATACTTAAAAATAGAGTTAATGGCTTTTAAATTTAAAATCAATTAAAACCTGCAAGGAAATTCTGTCTAGTAGAAATATCTTAAAAGTTTCTCTCCATATCATACTCAAAATTTTCAATGTCTCAATCAATTTAGCTTCATTATTTGTTTATTTATTTATTTATTCATTTATTTATTTATTCATTCATCCATTTATTTTTTACACATTTAATTACTTATTTATTTTATTTTATTTACTCAGTTAGTTATTCTTTTTGTATTTCTTTCTTTCAAAGTTTCAAACATACTTTCCAAATTATATTCTTAATTTATTGACTTAAAAAACGTTATTCTATGGATACTTAAAAATAGAGTTAATGGCTTTTAAATTTAAAATCAATTAAAACCTGCAAGGAAATTCTGTCCAGTACAAATATTTTAAAAGTTTCGCTCTATATCATACTCAAAATTTTCAATTTCTCAATCAATTTAGTTTCGTTATTTGTTTATTTATTTATTCATTTATTTATTTATTCATTCATTCATTTATTTTTTATACATTAAATTACTTATTTATTTTATTTTACTTACTCAGTTAGTTATTCTTTTTGTATTTATTTATTTTAAAATTTCAAACGTACTTTCCAAATTATATTCTTAATTTATTACCTTAAAAAACGTTATTCTATGGGTACTTAAAAATAGAGTTAATGGCTTTTAAATTTAAAATCAAGTACAAATATCTTAAAAGTTTCTCTCTATATCATACTCAAAATTTTCAATTTCTCAATCAATTTAGTTTCAATGTTTATTTATTTATTCATTTATTTATTTATTCATTCATTCATTTATTTTTTACACATTTAATTACTTATTTATTTTATTTTATTTACTCAGTTAGTTATTCTTTTTGTATTTCTTTCTTTCAAAGTTTCAAACATACTTTCCAAATTATATTCTTAATTTATTGACTTAAAAAACGTTATTCTATGGATACTTAAAAATAGAGTTAATGGCTTTTAAATTTAAAATCAATTAAAACCTGCAAGGAAATTCTGTCTAGTAGAAATATCTTAAAAGTTTCTCTCCATATCATACTCAAAATTTTCAATGTCTCAATCAATTTAGCTTCATTATTTGTTTATTTATTTATTTATTCATTTATTTATTTATTCATTCATCCATTTATTTTTTACACATTTAATTACTTATTTATTTTATTTTATTTACTCAGTTAGTTATTCTTTTTGTATTTCTTTCTTTCAAAGTTTCAAACATACTTTCCAAATTATATTCTTAATTTATTGACTTAAAAAACGTTATTCTATGGATACTTAAAAATAGAGTTAATGGCTTTTAAATTTAAAATCAATTAAAACCTGCAAGGAAATTCTGTCCAGTACAAATATTTTAAAAGTTTCGCTCTATATCATACTCAAAATTTTCAATTTCTCAATCAATTTAGTTTCGTTATTTGTTTATTTATTCATTCATTTATTTATTTATTCATTCATTCATTTATTTTTTATACATTAAATTACTTATTTATTTTATTTTACTTACTCAATTAGTTATTCTTTTTGTATTTATTTATTTTAAAATTTCAAACGTACTTTCCAAATTATATTCTTAATTTATTACCTTAAAAAACGGTATTCTATGGGTATTTAAAAATAGAGTTAATTGCTTTTGAATTTAAAACAATTTCAAAGTTGTCGGAAAATTCTGTTTAATTAATTGGATATTGGAACTTAAAAAGAAGTAAATTGATTATGCCAAACCATGTGATTAAAATCATGTGATTTAAGCCATGTAATTAACCATGTGATTAAATAACCATGTGCTTTAACTGGATACCTGCACGCGACATTACGTGTATGTGTCGAACCTAATTTGGCTCGTGAATCGACAAATGCCGTGATTTATCTATGATTGCGTCATTTACAAGTATCTAATATTACAATTTTCACGAACTACATAAGACCTTGGCTAAATATATGTAAGCCTCATTGAATGTCTGTGTAAAATGATTAGGAGCAAAATAGAACATTAAATTTATTCAAATTTCATAAATAAAAAAAATATGTTGGAATGAAACTTTTTTTTATTTATTACAAATAAACAGATACCACAACACAAACATAAAAAATTAAAGTTTGAAATAAAATGAACGGAAACCCAAAATACAGTTACAATTATTTAAATGTATCTTGTTTTGTTTTACCTGAGGTGTGGGAACTCCTTCAACTTCACATTCAAAAGTAAATTTACTTCCTTCTGTGACTTCAGCATCGTTTAGGTTTCTGATAAAACGAGGTGGTTTTTGTAGAGGTTCAACTGATTTTGGAGGGATAGCTTTTGCTGCTTCTTCAGCTGCTTTAGCAGCTTGCAAAGCAGTAGCGGCAGCTATTCTAGCTGCTTCAGCTTCAGCTTGGGCTGCGTGGAGTACAGCATCCATCTCTTCCTATTAGAAAACAATAAAACGCAATTTATTGAACCAAATTTAATACAGAAAATTTGATTTTAAAATAAATTACACTATCATTTACTCAAAATGCGCAGTTTTTATTAAAAACTGAGAAAAACGATGATGAAATAATTATAAGTTTAAGCAATAGTGTAAGGATAACAGTATAAATGAGATTATAATGACTGGAATGAAAATATGAAAAATTATATTTACATTATGCAATGTGGAATCATGGTTTAGTTTAGAGAAAATTTAACAATAACATTCTTGACTATCAATATGACAGTTTCAATGAAAATAATGTTTACAAGTATAAGTTTTGTAGCAAGCTTTTTCTAAACGATAAAAATTTAATATTATAGAGAAAAAATTCTTGTTCTTACAACTTATTTGACATTTCTTGCTGAATAAGTGCATCATTCATTTCATTGCCATTTAAAGCTTATAATCGACCGACACATTATCAACGTTGTTATCGGGTCAAGCAAATCAATTGAAACTTTTCTTGGCGAATATTCGTGTATTCGTCGGTATATTCGTGTTTCCAAATGACTTCATTCGGTACTAAAAGTATCGGTGCGCGTATGGGCAGCCGGAGTTATTTATGACATTCACATGCAATCCTGCTTGAGCTGAAATTAAGAGCTTTTGTAACCTAGGCAAACATCATCGAATCTTCATGATATTACCGCACGTGAGTTGAAACAAATATTAAGTTCTATACTTGGTTTCATTGCGAAGCGTCCTGTTTTTGGAGAGACACGGCGTCTGAAGTATTCTATTGAATGGCAAAAAAGAGAATTGCTACATGATTTGGTTTATTGAAAAAAATCACTCCATGTCAGCAGAAATACCTGATATCGCCATGAATCAGACTTATTTCTCATCAACCAAAATATGTTTCATGGTCCGTGTGCATCACCATACATGTCTGTTTGAAAATGCACTAACGATATCCTAGAGAATTAACTGCTGAGACTGTCACTGATTTTTTCATCATGAAATAAAATTCTCATTTCAAATCATAATCGCAAATCTCATTTACACACTTAAATACAAAATTAAAATTCAAACTGAAAGCGTTGCAACGCACGCAGGGTACAGCTAGTTTAGTATAAATATGCCATGAAACAATATCTCTAGTCAATAAGAAGTTCTCAAAATAAGTTTTATTGCAGAGAAGTGTTGTCAGGTCATGCTAACACAAGTTTAAAAAAATTACGAAATAATTATTATGAGCTTACTTTTCCTTTTTGCTCAGCAATCTTGGCTTGTTGAGCAACTTGAATGTTATTTGACAAAGTGTGAAGTTCAGATGTAATTACAGAAAACGAGTCCATCATATCCTTGTTCTTGTTATTAATTATATTTGAAGAACTGTGTCCTTGATGACCTAATAAGGTTAAATAAATATTTATTTACGAACAAAAGTTTATGATACGCAAAGACATTAGATAATAATTTTTATATCTTATTCCGCAAAATTTAACTTCAGGTGGAATTATTATTTTAACAATTATTAAAAACTGAGTAGTCGTAATTTGTTTTGATTTCTATTACTAAAAACATTAAACAAAATTTAAAGAAATTAAAATTATTTAAAAGCTAAATGTATTTTTTATCAAAAAGGAATTGATGGATACGGTTATTTATTTTGTAAAACTTGTGATACATCAAAGTAAAAATAAAAAGTTGTTATTTTAATAAGTCAAACGTTTCACCAATCGCTATATTTTATAACTTATCATATCAAACATTGTTTATTTTTCCAGGATCTACTTCTTGTCAGTTTATATTCATAAAGACATATCTTTATTATTTTTTTTAATAAATCTTATTCCCTATCCAGAACTATCTTTTCAATTTGGACTAAAAAAATGTTTACAGTTGATTAGTCAATTGTAGCTGTTCTTCGGGATTTTTATTATTATGTTTCAATAAAACAAGTTTTGTTACTAGCTAGAAGGATAACATTACAAAATATAGAACAGTATATAAAGCATAATCAACTGACTATACAGGGTGCGTAGCCAGATTTTTCACCAAAAAATAAGAAATTTTAAAAAAATTTTTAAACACTAAAAAAATATTTTTAGTCACTTTCCAAAAAAAAAAAGTTAGTTAGGATCTGCGTAGTAATTAAAATTATTTTCTTAATTTATATAAACATAAAATAAATAAAATTCGTAAACATATTCAAAAATTTTACATAATCATGATAAAATAACTAGTTTATGATAAATATTGCAGAGAAAATTATGAAAATCACGCATTTTTAATTTAGAACGACAGTCGACACTGCAAAGAAAAAATCTCTTTTTAAAAGATAGAAAATTAAGCACTTTTTATAAACCCCGAATAAGAAAAGCACCTTTAAGGCTTTCAAAATACGTAAAACAAAATTAAGCACCTTTAAGCACATTTTAAAAACGCTACGCACCCTACTATAAAAAAAAAAAACAATTTGCCCACAGTCTGCTGGTTCATTGCGGTGTGTTGAAATTTGATTGTAAATTTAAAATTGTTAACATATCCTGTTAAAGTAAAATAACTAATTATAATTAGTTAAATAATCATTCAGTAACAAATGCTAAGGATATCGCATTTTAATTAGTGATTTTTATTAGTTTTAGCAATTTTATCAGCTATTTTTTATTTAGCTATTAGCCATTTTATTTAAGCTTAAAATTGTATTTTTACCCTTTAGCTTCGTAAAATAACAGTGATAACACTGTGGTAACTTAAAAATTTGCTGCACATAGAAAGCAGAATGTTACGCAAAGGCCTTTCTTAATCTAAGTCTTCTAATCTAAGTCTTCTAAGTCTTTCTAAGTCTTGTAAACAATGCATACAAAACTCGATGTCACGGACCGATTTTTAAAACAGAAGGAAACAAAAACACAATCAAAATCAATCGAATCGCTATTGGCGAAGGTGGCATGAATATATAAACCATATTTATAATTTTGGTTTCCTCAATTCGACAGATTTTAATAGTTTCTTGTTTCGTCTTTTCTTAAATATTAATTTGCCGTGCAATAAAAATAATCGACGTATGCGATAAAAAATATTAAAAAAAATCCTAATTTAGATTTGTATATATTTGAACTACATATCTCATTTTAAAAAAAATTTCACAATTTTTTTTTTAAAAATTCTGTTTTAGTGTTTTTAGCATTAGCAATAGAAAAAAAAAAGTTGTCAAGCCACTTTTCTTGGAATCTATTATGAAGCACTTACGTTGTTTTTTCAATTGCAAGGCAGTAATGCCTATACTTTTTTACTTCATCTTTGAAAAGGCAACTAGAAATATGTACTAAAAACGGTAATTACCGAATTTTCTTTTTTTTTAAAAAAAAACAATAAAATTATAAATTTTTCGACATACTGCCAGAAACACTCCATTATTTCAGGTAATTCGCAATCTGCATTTACCGTATAGCTGCTGAGACAAAGATGAAATTTTTCTCAATCTTTCTTCTTGCTTCTCTCGACCTTTATCTACAAAAATTCGAATTTCTTTCTTCAGGTCATCAGCATCCGATTGCTTGGTACAAGTTGAAGACTTTCGAGCAATCGATATTAGCAAGCTACTACCTTCTTTCAACCATTCCTCAGACTGAAACACAAATTTTTACATGTTTACTATCTTCACATTTAAGAGTTTTATAGCAAAATATTAAATTAGAGTAATTTTATTTTTTCACTAACTAAAACAATTATTAAAGAATCACAATTTAAACTATTGTATTGAAACAGGAAATATTTTTTGTATGCTATGTATGCAATTTTTTATGCATAGTTCATAATTTGCGTAGTCAACATAATATATATTATTAGCCCCAAGCAAAAACAAATTTGCCGTGCCAGTGCTTAAAAAACGTCGATAGCCAGCAGTAAATTTGCGTAGTCAACATTTCTTTCCTTTCATCTTGAGCTGTGATTAATGTATAACTTTCAGGACCATCTAAATATATATGTATTATAAGTACCTGAAAAAGTGAATTTGTCGGGCCAGTGCTGGAAAAATGCCGGTAATCCGCAGCAAATTTGCCTGATCAACATTTGTTTGCCATCAACTTGAGTTGTGATTAATGTATGGCATTCGTACCGTCTAATCAAAAATTTGGACATCAGCTGGCCAGTACTTCTGAAGCCTGTAGCTATTGCATAGATAACAATTATAAGAAAGCTATTACCCACCATTTTTTGCAGAGTTGCCAACAACTCGTCAATTCAACGATTACCTGCCTGCAATTCAATTACATCCAACAATTTTATGGTGTTTTTTTTTTTTTTTTTTGCTACCTTTTTTTCCCAATGCTCACCTACATAATGACCTAGGTCATACAAGCACCTGAAGGGCAAATTTGTTGGCCACTCTTTCAGGGGCACCGTATTAGGTGGGCCAACGTTGCTCTCACAGTAACGACAGATAGTGCATATAATGAAAGAACATCCATGTCTTGCCAGTGATTCGAACATAGAATTTTTCCGATGCAAGGGCAGTTCTCTAATCCATACACAGGCCGGTCGGCCTTTTTGCTTCCTAGTAGCAGTCATTTGTGGACGCTAGCTCATGGAAGGAGAACTAGAACCCTAAGACAAATATTTGGGGGGGGGGGTGTATATTTTTAGTTTAAATTGTAGTAGAAGAGGGTAAAATACTATCATCTCTGATTATAAACCAGAGTATAAAAATAATTCACTCATGCTTTATACATAAACATTAAGATTTACTTTTAAATTAAATACTAGTTTAGTAACATTTATTGAATTAAGGCTAATGCTTCCTATCAATAATATTTAATAACTGTTTTCCAATTTGAAGGGACAAAATTCTTCTTCTTTAAAAATTACAAATTAATACATACTCAAGCAATACTAGTTAAATAAAATAAGGCTCAACATTTGAAACACGCTGCACCACAAATTTAAAGGTTGATAAACTATTTTGTTTGCCAACAAATGAAAGATTCATTAACTGCTTTTAACTAATCTAATAATCTCAACTAATTAATTATTCATTTAAACAAACTATGGATTTACTATAAAACTAACTAAAGATAAAATAACAATTACCTCTTCAATAATTTTGTAGTATTCAATGGCCACATCAATCATTTTTCGATTGGTAGTGACCTCAGTTCTAAAAGTGGACCACTTCTTTTGCATCGATTCTATTTCTTGGTGCACTTGGGTTGAGTCAACTCTCTGATCACGCATCAGTCTCTCTGCCGTGCTCACGAACTCATAAATCCGTATTTGTAGCAGCTGTTAATTTTAAAAAAAATTAATTTAGTTTAAGATCGTGTTACTTCCTTCAAAAAAGGGTGTATTGTAATCACCACTCTTAATCTATATTTCTTAGAAGACTTATAAAAAAGTATGCATATTAGGGATCTCAAACTAATATTTAAGCGAAAAAGAAAATACATCGCGAATTACTGAAAAAGTCATGATTGAGTATATCAAAACCAGTTTCATTGCTTCAAGAAATTTAGTGGTGTTTCCCATTATTAGCTATAAACTTTTTTTTTTTTTTTTATCAACAGGTTTCTCCCTCTTCGGTAATAATTCGATATATTTCTATAATTTTTCATTTTTTTAACTCACTTAAATATTAATTAAATAAACTCTGACAGTGTTTATTCTTCGTTGATTTAATTTTCGACAAAAATTCTTGAAAAAAAAATGTATTACGAGTGGTTGTTACGGAACACCCTGAATATTTTAATTATTATCAAAATTACAAAAAGAATAAGAATCTACTTACTTCGATAGTCTTTTCAAAATGCAAGAAAGCATCTGAAGTATGTAAAGCTGACGGCAAAGAATCTCCGTAACTTTCACGTATTGATGTCAATTGGGAATTCAAATCTTCAATTTGCTTGTTAATCTGAAATAAAAGTTAAATGTATTTTACATTTTTTGCGAATTCTGTAATTAATTTTAAACAACGCATTGAATTACAAAAATTTTTTTAAATTATATTTTTAAGGTCCTAGTAAATTTTATCTCTATATTACCTTTCACTTTTCAGTATATCTTACGTTTCTCAATAAGTAGGCTCAAGAAATATTATTAAAAAAAAACATTGATAAATATTTTTTTTAAAAATTATGAAAACTTCACTCATGTAATATATATCAATTAGGCTGGTGAAACGAAACTGTATTGAATGAAATAAAATTGTTGCTAGAACTAACAGATGTCCCGCGATATTATATAAATGATATTTGTGCAAAAAATATGGCAGAAAAAACGAGGCATATGATAAGTTAAGTTGCTTTAAAATAGAGCGCTACAGTTAAAAAAAATAAATAAATAAATCTTATTTGAGTAATATTCTGAACATTATTCTGTTGTGCAATTGAAAAAACAACGTAAGTGCTTTACGATTGATTCCGATATAAGTGGCTCGACAACTTTTCTCCTTATATTGCTCGTGTTATTGACGCTAAAATCGAATTTCAAAAAACTGATAAAGCAACATTTATTTGTGAAATTTTTTTGCTTTATGTAGTTCTGCCATATAAAGATTCCAAATCTAAAAAAAGTCTCAATTTTGAATTTTTTGTTGTTTACATTGATTTTTCAATTTCACGGCAGTATTGAGCTCACTGCCAGCAATACCAGGTAGGTCTATTAACCGGAAAGCTTTTCCGAAAGCTTTCTTTTTTTTTTTTTTTTTTTTTTTATTTTACTAAAATGTCGAAATTTTTATTTAAGAACTCGTGTTTTCCATCAGAATTTAAAATTCTGATGGGAATCACTTGAAAATTCTGGGACATCTTGCGCATGCTAACATTTCGAACATATGTCTACATACCAAATGCATATCCCTGAAAAAGATACAGAGTTGATTATGTTGCTCCAGCCTGTATTTGAATTCCTCCCATGCTTTATCAAACGTAAGCTTTCTAGTTGAGAGAAATGAGGAAATCTTTTCTCTGTCCAAGGCAGCAGCTGTTGGCGGTTCCTAAACATTCATTTTTAAGTGTATTAAAATACAACCGTATTTTTTTTTTATATTTTAAATTTAAATAATAGCTGAATGAATAGACAGTAAGAACATTAGTATCGTTACACAATTATAACTTATAAATATTGAACATAAGTTATAAAATTCAAAATAAATCGAAAAGAAATTATCTGGAACAAATATAATTATACTATCATTATTATCATGTAATTGAATGTTATGGATATTTAAAAAGAATAGTCAAAGCGATTATTAACTAAACCCTTTCATACGAAATCTTTGATAAAAGATTTATTTTTTATGTTACAAGTACGTAGCTCAAAAGTCCTGCTGACACCCTGCTCTTTTTCAAGATCGAATATATATATATATATATATATATATATATATATATATATATATATATATATATATATATATATATATATATATATATATATATATATATACAAGGTCATTCATAATTCCCTCTGTTTACTACAACCTTATATTTACTACAACTGGCTTCAGTGGTACATGTTACTGCCATCGACCGGCAACTGCTTAAAACTTGAATACTTTCGGAATAATTTCTTTTGTTCTTTTTTGCCATATTGGTCTTCGTTTTTTTTACTATAACGCTACGAAACCCCGGAGGGAATTATGAATAACCCTGTATATATATATATATGTGTATATATATATATGTGTATATATATATATATATATATATATATATATATATATATATATATATATATATATATATATATATATATATATATATATATATATATATATATATATATATATAAGTAAGTTTAGAAATTCTGTAAAAAAAAATAGTTTACATCGTACCCCCTACCCCAATATTGTCACAGAGCTACGTGCCTGTTATATTATGTCTGGTAAAATTGCACCACAGAAATCTGAGTTGTTTTTATGGTTTGATTTCATAAATAACAGCATAAAAAAACTTCATGCATGCTGTGCAGAACAAAATCAGCACTTTATTGGAGCACTTTATTTTCAAATGCACGATAAAAAAAATAAATATGAAAAGTAATTTCAAAGGCGTTTTTCATGATGCTTTTTACATAATATTTACACTGTTAGAATTTTCATTCTAAAATTATGGCAAAAGAACTGGCAGCAGTCTGCCCATCCAATTAACCATAAATTTATAATTAAGAACATTTTTTTCTTTCACGGTCGTGAAACCGTTTACAACAAGTATGGTTAAAAAACCATAAATACAAAACAATACGGTTTTTTAAACATTTATAACTAGTATGGTTTTAAAATGAAATTTAACTGGACATAGGAGATAATTCAGCAGCTTTATTGTTTTAGCATCTATGTGTGAATGAGAGTACCAGGACAATGGAAAATCTACCTGTGTTGAAGGGAATGAAGGAAATATTGTTATATCAACACTGGGACTCGAACCACATTTCTGTCAGGCATGAGATAGGCAGATTAGCCCATTTAGTTACAATACGTACCCATCTGCAAAGAACTAATTGGCGTTATGTGGGTCTAGTCGGTGCGATACAATTCTAGTTGTTTAACAGTATTAGATGAAAGAAGTTAACAAAAAAATTTTCTCACAGTTTGAATGCCATCTTATTTATAATTATTTGACTGCTCTGATTGAATGTGATAAAATAACCATTAAATATATTGTTATTTAACCATTTCCCCTGAAAAATAATGAAGAAAAAATTAAAGATTTTAAACTTACAGCCTCATTTATCTTATTGATGAGCTGCTGTGCTTCGGTTTGACTAAATTTAAAAAGTTCTGAAACTGTTGGACGACTAGCTTCGTGATCGTGGATCAACACATCCATTTTAGAGACATCATTAGGCAGAGAAGTCATTCTGAATTGAGATTCTTGCATTTCTACCAATTTTTCTAACTGTTATAAAAAAATAAATTCTTAAGTTGAAATGCACTCCAAAGAAGGATCTGTAGGTAAAAAAACACACACAAAACAATACCTCTTCATAGTTTTTGAAGAAAGCTGTCGTCATCGACACTAATACTTGGTAATCTGTTAATCGTTTCTGCAGAAGTTGGCCGGTTTCTTTGAGTTTCTTGATTAATTCATCTTTTTCTCGCTGTGAGCCTTCTTTTGGTTTAGCGTTCTCGCATTTCTTCGTACAATTCTCTACTTCTCTTTGCACAGACTGAATAGGGGGAAAATGTATGTATGTTAAAATATAAATGTGGGGTATCACTTGATTAAAAAAAAAACTTCATTCGCTTCAAAAATGTCCAGCTTGGAAAAAACAGTCGACATATTTCAAGCGCTCAAAAACAGGCACCCATTTTCAAGACTTGTCAAAGGTAAATGAGAAGAAAAAAAGTGATGAGATATGAACTGTGAAGTTGCCAACAAAAAAGGGAAAATAAAGGTGAGAAATAAAACAAGAAAAACCACAGTAGATGAGAGAGAATAAAAATAAACATTGAAAAAAAAGAAAGAAAAAAAAACAGAATAAGAAAAACCATTTTAGCCGAGAGGGGAAAAATCAGCTTAAAGTGCATTTCACAGCGCTATGGAGATGTATCCCTTATTAACGACGTTCGTTCCTCACCAACTCTTCATATGGCGTGGAAATGCATTTTACATTTTACCTCAATTTATCACACAGTGTTTTTTTTTTTTTTTTTTTTTTTTTTTTTCTCTGTCTTTTCATGTTTATTTTTATTCTTTCACGGTTACTGAGGTTTTTCTAGTTTAATTTCTCACCTTTATTTTTCCGTTTTTTGTTAGCTACTTTAGGCTTTATTTCTTCTCATTCATGTCTGTCAAATCTTAAAAATGGCCCCCAATTGAAACATTGTTAACTGTTATTTCCAATCTAAATGAAAAGTGATTTGAAATACAAGACGCCAAGCTGTCAACGCAAAAGGGAAAAATAAAAGTGATAAAAGAAAAAGAAAACTTGGAAAAATTAATCAGGCAAGAGAAAGAAGAAATTTTAATATTAAAAATAAATAAATAAAGAAAGAAAAAAAATAACTACTGCGGCAGGGATGGGCTGATCAGGGTAAAGTAAATCTATTTTTTCATGTTTATTTTTATTTTCTCTCGGCTATTGAAGTTCTTCTAGTTTTGTTTCTCACCATTAATTTCCATTTTTTTGTGGCCAACTTCTCGTTTTATATTTCGTATTACTTTTGTTTCTTCTCATTAACGTCTGTCAAGTCTTGAAAATGTGCCCCTATTTTTTAGCACTTGAATCATATCGATTGTTATTTCCAATCTGTATATTTTTGAAGCGAATGAAACTTTTTAATCAAGTAATATCTTACCACTTTAGTTTCTTGGAATTATTTATTTAAAAATATACCTAATTCTTATAAAGATCCATACCCAACTTCTTTGGTTTCAGATAGTTATGAAATAGAATTCTAGGCATAATATATAAGAATATAGCTAGGTATATCACTTCGCATTTCAAGAAGAGTTTTACTTTTTATTATTATGCTACGTAATGAAAAACTGCGGAGGTAGCGTTCCTAACTTGAAAACGAAAGGAAATAAGGGTGAACGAACTGCTAAATTGTATATATATATATATATATATATATAATAAAAATTAAAAAAAACATTGGTCTATTACGAAATTTATGGACATTAATGTAAACAAACCTTGTTTAATATTATGAAAATAAAGCTTAACATGCATTTGGATGTGATTTCCTAAACAGCAACGTATGAAAAAAATCTTAGAAAGGAAAAAAATAACTTTTATCGCATTAAACCTTTGTTTTCAATGTTCAAATTTCTCTTAAAATGTGCACATTTAATATAAAAATATCTTGTCACAAAATGTATGTTTTTTTCTTCTTTATAAGAGGATTTCGTTATGTTAGAGATAGGAAGAAAAAAAAAACTGTTTGCGTTATACCGTTTTCAGCATTAATATCCATAACTGACGAGCGTACGAAATCGATAAAGTTTATTAACAGTTTTGTACTTAATTTCACCACATTAAAAAAAGCAAGTTCCGCACTCTCCCACCAGGTTACTAACTATAACTGCAGTTGTTCGAAAACTGAAGGAGTAAATACTGACTATAGAAAGCACCTGTACCATACTGATTTTGTTACAAAAAATAATAATAATAAAAAATCTGGAAAAATTTTAAAGAAAATATTCGTTAATTCTATATTGATACATTACTAGAATGTGTTTCAAAATTTTTTTTTTTTTTTGAAGATAAATTTTAAATGATACCTTAAATCACCTAAAATCTTAATGATGTTTTTAGTCAAACATAAAAAAAAATATATGAATTTTTTTTTTTTTTTTAAGTAACTTTTTTTAATGTAACTGGTCTTTTTTAAAGTAACGCATAAAGACATAACTGATGATTTAGTAGTTTTAACGATTATATCCATTAAACCTCATAATAATTCGATATATTCTGCAAAAACTAAATCTTCGATTGTATAGAGAACAATTAAGCGAATTTCAGAATACATTAAAATTCAGAATACATTGAACTTTGATTTAAAATATATATATATATATATTTGATGCAGAAGATGCATTTTGGTAATAAAAAAAACAATACTAATAATGATTTCTTGATGTAGTTGGATTTTTGTTTTGATTGTATGTATACTAATAAAATTTAATGAAAATTATTTTTCATACATTTTAAATAAATGATATACTTTAATACTTAATTTAAACTTTGGCTAAACAAATTTTCTGTAATGAACTTAATGATTCTTTTTTTTATCATATTTAAAGCAAATGCTTTAAACACTGACATAAAAACAACAAAAAAAGGATTAGGTTATTAAATATTGTTGCCAACAATATTCTCTGAATAATAACCTCTCTTTAAAAAAAAATCTTACCTTTATTTTAGGCAAAATATCTAAAGAACTTTTTTCTAGATATGGCACGATTGATTCGGCTTTATACAATTCGTGGGGTATCACAGGAAATATCTTAGTCTCGATATCTTGAGTAGACCTGAGAACCTGATAAAAGAAAAACGAATGCCATATTTAAAGTATTTAATTTTAAAATGAGTATGATATAAAGTATTTAATTTTATGTGATCTCCTTGCACAACTGATTGTGATTGAAGTCACAATGTCCTAAGGCCTAACCCTGAATATGTAATTGCAAATAAATATAATGTTAATAAGTCTAGTAAATAAGTGCTAAAAATTATTTACAAATATAGTTTTACTAAATAAGTACTGTGGAAGTGCTTACAAATTAACCTAACTAGTTATGGTAAATGCATTTAAGTCCTCAGGATATACTCACAAATACAATGTAATGTAATAATAGTCATAAAGTAAAAGAAATTACACAAAAAGCGCAATTAAATGTATTTTGACAGATTTTTTATTTATTTATTTATATTCAGAAAATACATTTACAAAGAGTTATTTATGATGAAAAAAAAAAATATTAGAATATAATATAAAATGATGAAATTGATAATTTTTATTCGAATTCATACTAAACTAAAACTATTTCATAATTAAAACTGAACTTAACATTTTGTCCAATCAAAATAAATAGTTTTTATTATTGGTTAAATGCCAAACAAATTCCTAAGGTGGCACTCACTGTATAAAGCTCCTTACCTCAGTTTGGTGGTGTATTGAGAACCCATCTCTATTGTGGTTACAGCAGCAGACTGCAGATACAAAAGCCCTAGGTTCTATCTCAGCTGGTGCCGAAAAACATCCCATTTGCACATTAGTTACCATGGACAACAAACACGTAACTCTCTCATTCCTCAACAGATGGCAGCATTATACTAAAAACTTATTTTTTCTTTACTTTTTTTTTTTTTTTTTCTTTCTTTCAAAAGCCTTTTAATCTCATGAAATGATGCTTTTTTTTTTTTTTTTTTTTTTTTTGCAAATAATACTATTTGCAGTGCTGGATTACCCTTTGGGCCAGACTGGGCCATGGCCTGGGACCCCCAATGAATAAGATTCCCCTTAAAAAAAATTTGAAAATAAATTTAAAAAAATGATTTTTTAAAAAAAAACAATGATTTTTAAAAAAAAATCAATTTCAAATATATATTAATAAAATACAATATTTTTTTTACATAATTATTACGTTATTTTTTACATATTTATTTATTACTTATTTTAGTTATTATTTATAAGTATTATTATAGTTTATGTATTATAATATTCATCAATGTTTTTTAAGTTCAAATTTGTCCTTTTGATTTGCACGCGATAAAATTGAAAGCAGTACTATAGCGAGCTGAGACTTGTTTAAACAAGAAGCAAAGAATTAAATGCTGTTGACATTATTGAGACGTTTTAAATAAAAAAAAAAGTTATTTAGTGCCTCAAATGAAGTGTCTCTTAATTTTTTTAGTGTTCTATAATTATTTAGTGTTTTATAATGAATATCGAGAAACAATTTCGAATTTAGTTGACTATTATTTTGACGATTTGGAAGAACTTTATTCTGAACTGAAACAGTTTCAAAGTTACATAAAATCAAAATTCCCATCAAAAACTCAGTTCACTCATTCTGTACTTCACGAAACTTTATTTCAAGACAAACTTGGATCTGCTTTTCCAAATGTTGAAACTGCTCTTCGCATTTTTCTAACTCTTATGATATCAAATTGTTCTACGAAGCGCTCGTTTTCAAAAATTAAACGAATCAAGAGTGAGCAAAGAAACGTCATGTTTCAAAAACGATTAGACATGCTAAGTTTGATGTTTATCGAATCAGATGTTCTGCGTGAAATTAAATTTGATAACATTATCGATGCAAACTCTACATTATTGATCGCAAGAGCAGAAAAAAAGATTTTTGAATACCAATTTTATAGTAGCGTTGATTTTGTAAAGTGTTAATAAATTTCCTTTTTTTTTTTTTTTTCAAAATCTTCTGATTATTTTTTAGTTTTAATTTAACAAAATAAAATTTAATTTATTATTATTTATTTTAATTTTAAATATGCTTTCTTAAATGAAAAGATATATAAATACTTTTATATTTGAATATATAAAAAATATACAAGAAAAAAATTTCATCTAAGGGCCCCAAAAATTTGAATGGCCCAGAGCCCCACGTACGCTTAATCCGCCCCTGACTATTTGCATAGCTTAGAGTTTGCAACAGTTAATTAAGACTGTTAGGTCAAGGTCAAGTTGAGCTTATCTTTTACCTGTGCCATCTATGTTTATTCTGATAATGACATAAAACGTCAATAAGGAGTGTGGTAGCCAGAGTTCTAAGAAAATGAAAACCGTTTGTGGTCTATTTTTTTATATTTTAAATGCTTCAAAAAATTTGGAGAAAAAAAAAATTAAGCATTGATTTTGATAATTTTCATCTAGATGAAAAAAAATGTCACCAAATAGGGGATTTTTAAAAGAGTTTAATAATTTAAAGAATATTTTAGTTGTGTGTTCTAAAGCTCAGAATTTTTTTTTTTTTTTTTTTTTTGCAGATTTATTTAAAATGGCATAGGTAGTTTAAAATTATAGCTTTGCTTCATGTGTGATTTTTTTTTTTTTTTCTTGGCGAAATAGCTTTAAAAAATCATATTAACTTCTTTCGGTGGTTTACCTTGATTCGCCAAATAAACTGCCCGAGTTTTAAACAGCATCAAGTCCTGAACTTAGAAAACTTTTACGAGCAGAAAATTAACTTAAGATCTGTGGCCAGATATATAACGAGGAAACAGTTACGGGATACCTGTAATTTCATGGTCAGGAGGGGATAGTTTTATCGACTATGTCAACTTTCATCTATGAAAAGGTACCTCAAGATAGAATCAAGTTAACATGTCTTATATACTAGTGAATTGGTATTTAATATTTATAGTGGTAGTTACGCCACAGTACTCCCCTTCCAGAATTTTATCCGTGATAGAATTCGATGAACAGATTCCACTAGTTGATTTATGCTGTTTTTTTTTTTTTTTTGTTTTTGTTTTTTTTTGTTCATTATATTTTTATTTCACTTTTGATTATTTATATCATTAAGCTCATTGTTTTGTTTCTTCCTTTTTTTATTGGTCCAGAGACTTTTATTTACATCACCGTTTTTTTTTTTTTTCTTTTCTTTTTTGAACGCTATATTTTAAGCAAATCAACTGTATAATGTGGACTATCCATCGATGTTGGCAAGTTCATATCACGTCCACAGGCCACCATTGAGGGGATTGCTTTATCGACTATGTCAACCTTCATCTAGCCTAAGGTACCTCATGATAGAATCAAGTTAACATGCTTTATAAACTAATGAATTGGTATTTAATATTGATAGTGGTACTTACGCCACAATCATGGTAGCTTTGCAGGTATTAATATATTTTTACAGTCAGTTACTGGAACATTTTTTGACGGTCACTGACCGTGTTCTAGACTTGAAATTTTTAGAGTGTATTAAAAATTGCATGTAATTTAATTCAGTTGAGATTTTAATCTATAAAATAGTTCATATTATGAATTTATGACATAACAGTAATTTTTTATTCATTCAGGAAGATGGAATGAATTCTAAAATAAATCATTGAAAAATGCATAGACAAATCCAACACACTTTCAATATGCTTTAAATTTGATAAATGAAAATAAGCTAAACATCTCTACCTTGTTAGAGTCTTTAATAATTTGTTCCCACTGTATTAGAGTTTCCTTCGTGGCACTGATTTCATTCTGCAAATTCAGCCACTGCGTATCTAAAGATACTTTTCTCAGTTCTAATCGACTGAGAATATCCTCAACAGTTGAACAAGGTAACGACATATTTAAAAACGTATCATCAACCTAAAATGAAAATTAATTAAATTTCAGTGGTTATAGCGAAATTGCTAAATACTATTACTAAATTCTAAATAGCAAATCTAAAATAAATTTTTTATTTTATGCCTTACTGATTATCATTTGCTTAAAAGCTCACGAATGGTGTAGCCATCTTATAAAAATTAGATTTTCTGTAAATCTTATAGTTTTGGCAAACTATATAGATAAATTATAAAAAAAGTTAATAAAAAGTTCATAGATAAATTATAAAAAAAGTTATAAGTTCATAAAAAAATCTAGTATTTATGGAAACGGGATTAAACTAATTGCACAAAATACTTCATAATGTAATTTTTAAAAAATGCAAAAACTAAATAAGATCAGGACTTTAATAATACTTCAAATTCAAACTCAAAGACCATCTTATTGGAACAATGATAGGTAAACAGTTAATAAAATCTGTTTATAATAAGTATTTCCTTAACCAGAAAATTATATCAGCAGTTTTTTTCATAAACTTCTATGCCAGAAAAAATGGTTATCCAAGTTCATCGTAATTAACGAGTGACACTTCGGAAACTTTTTATAAATCACGATAATGGTTAAAATAAATTTTTAAAAGCAAGCAAAAGAAAACGGAAGAAAAAAAATGCGATTTTATAAACAAAAGATAACTTTTTTCGCTTTGCTTTCCATATGCATCAAAAATAAGACTATAAATTCTTTTACTTTTCGAGCATCTTGCAAAAAGTTCCTTCCATTATTATTCATCTGTAATAATTCCTGTCGAAGTCCTAGTTGTTTTTCTTCAACATTTCGGAACTTGGATGGTTCTGGAGCATCCATCGCTTGCTTAACAAGAGTCTCCAACTCATCCATTTCTTTGGAAACCTGTCATATGAAAGTAACAATTATCTACGCTAGAATGCAACGAATAAAATAAAAGATAACACAGTAAAAAAGCTTAATAATAGGATTTTCATGACATAAGGGTTCAAAAGAGTGACTTCAAATATGCCAATTAATTAGTTTTGTTACTGTAATTAGTTTGTTAGTTGTCGCTGTTTTAAGTTACAAAATTAGACAAAAACGTATTTTGAGAAAATTTTCCTTTTTTTCTCGACTGATTTCGATTTTTTACCCTCAAAATACCAGCTGCTATCTGGAAAATATGTATTCTCAGAAGAAGAAAAAACTCACTTTTGACAATTCAGCAATCCTTGACCTGTATTTCCTTACCACTGATCATAATTTCGTCACGAAATCACGGGATTTGTGACGAAACGCAAACTCTCAAATATATTAAGAAAATGTTTCCTCAACTGGGAGCCTCATCGCAGTGCATTATGGAAGATTGCTAACAAGAATTACGGAACTTAAGTAGACTAGACCAGTGGTTACCAACTGGCGGTCCGCAGACCACATCCGGCCGACGAAGCCATTTTTTGAGGCCCATGAACTAAAATATATTAGTTGTCATTTTTTGCGAACAATTTTCGTAAAAAACTATATGGGCTTAAAGTACTTTTTTCGTTTAAAAAAACCCCTAATTTCTTCGTTTCTGTAAAATTTAACATACCAATAGTGCAAAAAAATTTATTTCTCAGGTAAAAACCTACTACTTATTTTAATACTTTTGTTTTGTACAACTTGATAAAAATCTGACAGTAATATTTAATGTTCCTTCAAACATAAAAGAGTCCTGTATAAAATTTTGATAAAGTGCGGCCCACCATTTGACTGGTGTTTTTAATTGCGGCCCCCGGCCTCATGTAAGTTGGAAACCCCTGGACTAGACGATCGAAACTAGAATGACGAAATATTTCTTTACTTTTGACGACATTCGTTTTCTCAAAGAAGTTACGAAGTAGTTATTTCGTCACTCTGACAAAATGTTCGCTCGCAGCATATACCAAGAAACGGTTTCGTCAAAAAACGAAGAAAATTTCTTGTAATTTAAGTATCAATTTTTTAGAGTGGTCTTGATAGACCTGCCAGAAGAGAAGTCGAAAGTTTGGGGAGCTTAATGTAATTTACTTTTTTACGCTATTTTATAATATCTTGGGAATTTTTTAGCGAATCAAATATGTTTGCTACACAGCAATTAAAAAATTTGTTTATTCAAAGACAGCTTCATAATAAAATAATTTTTTTAACGATTATTTATTATAGCTTGTTATTTTATTCAATGGCGGTGACAATGTTTTTTAATTGAATGATATACAAATGTTAACTCCATTTTGACATTATATAATTTGAAATAACAAAATACAATATTCCAGCACAGAATTAATCTGGCTTCGTGCGCTAAAAAAAAAAACACACAACCCCTTAATAACCTTTAACGTAAAGCAAAACTTATACAACATATCATTATAAAGATAATTACCATTTTTATTAAAAGGTTAGTTCCAATTTAGATCTCTAAACATATTTGCTTTAAAATGATTTTTTGTAAAGCTATGTTTATTTGACGTGTGCAACTAAATGATAACAGAACAATTATTTGAAATTGCAATGCATTTTTGCAATTATTATTTTTTAGCACTATTGCTAAGTAATTTTAATAAGCGAATATTATTCAACAAGTTTTTAGTAACCAACAATTGAAACAGATTTTTTTTAAAAAGTTTCTGGATAAATATGTAATGGTCACCGGGCAAAATTATTAGATTTAAATTTATCCTAATAGCATCGGTGACAAAAACTGTAGAGGCAAATTTATATTAACACAGTTTAAAAAAAAAAAAAAAAAAAAAAAAAAAGAGTTTTGGTCAGGTTTTTTCCCGTCAAGAAACCAAAATGATGGTGAAACTAACAACTAGTTATTTATGAAATATTGAGTATTTAAATGGAATGAAACGATTGTAGTGCAGTAACAGCTCGATGTATCAATTAAGACCAAGATCGAGAAATGCACTTTTTCAATTTTATAATAGCGTCATTGTTTATGTATGCAATATTAAACGGAAAAAGAGAAAATGAATGACTTCTTATTTATATCGGTATCATTTCAGGATATTGAAATTCCACGGTATTTCCTTCTTACAATCTTTACCTTTTATGTTTAAAAAACAAACATATATCAGTGGCAAAGTTATCTCTCCCTTACATAAGAAAATTCTTCTTCGTTCAAAAAACATGCCGCACCCCTTAAAAATTGTTCTTTTTTGTTCACCACATAATCTACCACATCCCTTATTTCCCTATTTTAATCTCTCGTCTTATTGAATTCTTTCATGCTAGTTTAACATTAAATAAGTGATAAATAAATAATCTTAAAATACTAAAGCGATGAGATATTACTTTATTAAAGCACTCCATTCCATTCGAAAAATATGCAGATGGGAGTAGCAGTCGACAAATTTCAAGCGCTTAAAAATAGGCGCACATTTTCAAGACTTGCCAGACGCAAATGAGAAGAAACAAAAGTGATTTGAAATATAAAACGAAAAGTTGCCAGATAAGAATGGAAAATAAAATTAGAAAAAACTGATGTACCTTGTTAAGGACATTAGTTCCTCACAACCACTCCATAGCGCAGGGAAATGCACTTTAGGCTGATTTTCTCCTCTCGGCCACAATGGTTTTTCTTGTTCCGCTTTTCCATGTTTATTTTTATTCTCTCTCCGCAAAATGGGCCACAGGTGGCGTAAAGCAAAACTCTCTACCTATGGCAACGCTTCGCATGCTTTCACCCTTGGCGAACAAGAGTATCCTTCGGCCAAGCTTTCACCAATAGCGTGTGGAGAGTCATAGGAGAAGGAAGTACGTTAGTATCCGTCTTGATTTTCAAATAGATTAAAAACTTTTGAGTTAGGACTAAAAACTAGAAACTATATGGAACTAAAAACTAGATTGAACAAAGCTTTGAAAGAAAGAAATATTTAAAAAAAATATTTTTGTCAATTAAATACGAAAAAATATTAAGAAAGGAGAAAATACCGTAGAACATTTCTATACAACGGAAAGGAGGAGGAGGGGGAAAGGGAGAGGTCTTCTCCCCAGATGGCATATTCAAGCGTTGTGAATAAAATTGAGTTTGGTTATAAATGAGCGCCTGTTTTTGAGCACTTGAAACCTGTCGGCTGTTATTTCTAATCTGTATATTTTTGACACGAATGGAGTTTTTAATCAAGTAATTATATAAGTTTATTTGTCTTTTAAAGGCACACTCACTACAACGACGACTCCATCTGCCATTGCAAACTGTCGTTGTAACGGCTTTTTACTGTGTTATATTTTATAAATACTTAATAGAAAGAAAAAGAATTATATAAGAGCATTTTATGTACCTTAACGGAGAGTTTGAGGAAGGCTAAGTATCTCTGAGCAATCAATATTCTTTTCTCCAGGTCTGTTCTCAACTGTGAGAACTGCTGTTTCAGATTCTCAGACTTGCTGTGGACTACTTCTGCTTCTTCGCCACCATTGCGAACTAAATTCGGAACAGTTCTCAAAAGTGTTTCCACGTCCATCATTTTCATCTGAGTAAACAATTTATGAATTACACTTCATAGTAATAGAACCAAGAGGTTTAAAATACAATCATGTTCTTCCTTTAATAAACTTTATTTTATCATCAGAAAATAAGTTTTGGTAAAACTAATATATGTATATAACATAATATAATATAATATAATATAATATAATATAATATAATATAATATAATATAATATAATATAATATAATATAATATAATATAATATAATATAATATAATATAATATAATATAATATAATATAATATAATATAATAAAAACTAATATATATAAAATATATATAAAAAACTAATATATATATATATAATATATATTAAAAACTAATAAATATATATAATGTGAGTATATAAAATTACTTTCGAATAAATAAAACTGTTTTTACAAAAAAAAATAAAGAACGTTTAATTTAGACTGTTACCTTTAAACACTTAACCATTTAGGTTTAATTAAAACTTAAATAAATTAATTGATACACTAAATTCATTTTTTTTAATAAATAAAGAAGCATAAGCACTAAGCTTTTTTTATGAGAGAGTCATTTTTGAGACAATGATAGCGAATATGTTTTTTAAAGATTTTGTTAACTTTGGTATAATATATATATATACAGAGCCTGACAAAGGCAGGGGCATAAGGGGCAGTTGCCCCACATTAGAACGGGCCCCCAAATCAAATTGAAAGTTTATTTTAGGCTTCCTTCATTAATGTACTTTTTTAAACAAAATATCAGTACAGTGTAAAATCCGTCAGTTTTATGTAAGCTTCTTCATTAATATATCGTATGAACACAAAAAAATTTCCATTTCGTAAATCCATGGCTTTCTAGTACAGAATTCAGCTAAATTTTCACAATTACGATGGAAAAATTTGGCCAATTAAAAGTCTGTACTTTTACATATAGTAAAATGCGATATGTTTACAAAAATACAGGCTTCTGATTGTCTTGAGTGAGCCATCGTAATTGTGACAATTTAGCTGAATTCCACCTTAATGTCAGCAAGGATATGAATTTTTCGCAGCTAGATGACAAAGTTAACAATCAGAAAACTGCATTCGGCATGATGGGCAAAGAATTGCCAGAAAATCAAGAAAGTGGACAGAACGATTTTTCGTCTGACCATTGGAGAGGGGGGGACTTGAATTGGACTTGCTATTTTAGGTTCTAGTCAAATTTCTTGTTATACATGTACAATGAGGTGAAAAATTTATATACCTAAATGAAGTTCAATTCTTTATTACTGAAGTAATGGAGCAGAGGGGTCCCCCCAAAGTAGGTTTTGCCCCGGGCCCCAATTAGGCTGAGTCGGGCACTGTATATATATATATATATATATATATATATATATATATATATATATATATATATATATATATATATATATATTATCAGGACATTTGGCTGTAGTGACGTGGCATAACGTACTCGGAAAGACATTTTTTAAGATTTGCTAAATCTCCATAGGGAGTAAAAATTGCAAAGCATTTTTTTTTAAATTAAAAAACTGGATCTTAAGTAAAATTTTCAGATTGAACTAAAAACGCCCATCTTTCTTCAAGAGACGTAAGTTATGCCTCAAGAGATTGTGAAACTAATAAAAATTTCTAACCTTTTTTTTACTTTAAAAATAAGAAAATACTGTCATCAATTTTGAAATGTCGCTTTAAGCATGTGGCATTGATTTCCAGTTCGTTATCAATCTCTAATAATTTTCTTAACAACTTAACACATAACAGTGGCTTTTACAACAACGTTACACATAACAGTGGCTTTCATAACAACTTTACACACAACAGTGGCTATCGTAACTATTTTCTTAGCAATTTAATTGCTTTGAAAATAGTTTTATTCCCACCGAATATTAAATTTCTAGAGAGTAAATTAATTCTGCCTACACGTAAGTCTTGCTGCAGGGCTTCATGTTGGTCAACAAATGTCTTAGCTGTTGTTTGAGTTGAACCCATGTCACGACTTCGTTGGACGAAGAATTGTCCGTTATTAGAAAACCATTTCATGAGCTGAAAAAGAATATTAAAAATAATAAGAATATTTTTTATTCCAATGAGGTTATGAAGTTTGAACACAAAGTACTAAAGTCAGACGCACCTCATCGTATTTCTCGCAAAACTTCTTGAAAGCTTGATTTTTTTCAGATGACGCAGATTCTTTAGCTTTACAAACATCGGATAATTTTCTCTTTTTTCTCTCCAGTTCTTCGACCTTTAATAAAATTTACTTATAAGTATGCATATAATTATTGCATGATTTATGATTAGAATGGTTAATAAAATTTACTTATAAGTATGCATATAATTATTGCATAATGTATGATTAGAATGGTTAATAAAATTTACTTATAAGTATGCATATAATTATTGCATAATGTATGATTAGAATGGTTAATAAAATTTACTTATAAGTATGCATATAATTATTGCATAATGCATGATTAGAATGGTTAATAAAATTTACTTATAAGTATGCATATAATTATTGCATAATGTATGATTAGAATGATTACTTACTTTGATGAGAATCCAATACTCTGAGTATGCAACAAAAAAAAAAGGATGACATATAAAGTTCTACAAAATCACAGAAATTTGAATGTGACACATTCTAGAATCTAAACTCACTTTAATAGTAGAAACTTTAATTACCTCTTCATAATTTTTAAAAGGTATGAACAATTTGAAAAGAAACAATTGAGGCTTATCCAGTTATTTTTTTCTAAATCTTGTTATATTCCGATTAACTTATTCTTATTGCTTATATTTATATAGAAAAAAGCCCGTGTCCATCCTCTGAATTGCCGAATGCCTGTGACTATAATGAAAGTTGTGTTCAGATATTGTAAAGTGAATACTGAGTTCGTACTGTCCTCGAAAAAATTTAAAGAGGTAACAAATTAATAAGTAGATATAAAATTTCTCGTTTTAACTATTGCTTCCAACTTAAAACGTCATGAATGTGAATTATAAACTATTAAAAAGCGCATCAATTTAAAGAACTGTACAATATATATCTATATATATATATATATATATATATATGTATGTAAACACAAAAAGAATGTATGTATATTTAATATTTTTCATGCATTTTTGTGTTTTTACTTGATTTTTTTAATTATCGAATATTTTTTTTTTAAGTTTTGGCTCTGCTCATACTATTGTATTGATAAAATTTGCGTTGGTTGGCTATATTAATACAAGATTAGAAAGCCCTATTTTTAAGGATATAATCGTGTGAGCTGAAGACAAGATTACATCTTTTCGTTGTTTCGTCTTCTGGCTTCAAAAAAAAAAAAAAGAAAAAAAAAATGTTATTTTTCTTAAATAATTTTTCTTATTTTCTTTTAAGAACGCTTTTCCTATTTTTTTTTTCCTTTGCATTTTTATCTTGGATACCATAACTTTTACCTTAGAAAACCATAGATTTGTTCACCTTTCGAGCAATTCCTTGCACACCAGGTTCAGTCATGCCGACAGTATTTAAAATCTGCCGACCAGTCTGAATTGCTGAATTCACAGAATCTTCCACAGTTGAGAACAAAACCGGTGAACCGCTTGTCGATAACTGAATTTCGATTTGATCGAGTTTCGTTTGAGCCTGCAAACGATAAATACAAACTTATTTGTAGCACGAAATTTAAACTACTTAACAGTTGAAATCGCGTTGAAATACCATACAATTCAAAAGTACTGGAGTTTCCAATTTTTTTTTTGGAAAATAACTATCCTGGCATAAAACAACATTCCTTACCGTCTGCGCTTTTGTGAAGAAATTGACAGAATCAGCCAATAGTTGCCTGCGCTGATCTAGAGAGGACAATAACTCAGCGCATTCAGACAGAAGTAAGTAAGCTCTACTTCTCAACTCTTCACCGGCATAATTTCCTTTTTGGTGTAAATCTTCAGCTGTTTTGACGAGTTTCAGGAAATATTCTTGTTTTTCCTAAAGAAATGGAATTCAATTGCATTGAGTTCTTAAAAACGCGTGTCTACAGTGCATAAAAATAGAATATAGGGTGGTCAAAATTACACTGACGATACTCAGAGTTTTCTAGCTCCAGTTTTACTGAAGTGATTCACACGAAGCTTCAAATATACAATGTGTGAAAAAAGTTTAGAAACGGTCAAATATCTTGAGAAATATACATCGGATAGAGAAAGAGAAAATAGGCGCATTCAATTTTTTTTTTTTTTTTTTTTTTTTTTTTTTTTTTTTTTTTTAAAAGACTATCCAACTATACCAAACTCGATGGGTATCATTGGACTCCCAGGGGGTGGGAAAGAGCTGAAACTTTGAAGTCTTAAATAAGAAATACATTTTATTTCACAGATGACGCTGTAGCCGGGAAAATTAAAGTAGGGTACAAACTGTTTAAAATGGCGGTACATCGGGACCCATCAGATTGAAAAAAAAAAATGTTCAGGTGTTTTTCTTAAAAAAATTGGAGAAAAAATTTTGAAAAATTTATACAAGATTTTTTTTAATGTTTTAATCTGATATATGTCTCAAGATTTGCTATTCAAAACAGTCAGTAGCCTATTTTGATTTTATCTGATGCAGCGCCATCTGTGAAGTGAAATGGATTAATTTACAAGTCAAATAATGTTAATTTTTTTATTGCTTCCAAGTCAGCAATAAGAAATAGGGGTTGATATATGTAAGATATGAAAGATAAGCCCCCATTCTGTCCCCAGAGTTTTTGGGGTAAAAGATCAAGTTTGGTATCATTAAATTGTTTTTAATAAATATTGAATGCGTCTAATTTTGATCCGATGAATATTTCTTGTAATATTTGACCCCTTCCAATTTTTTTTTTACATCCTGTATTTTATTTAGGTCATAGAGCAAAAGTTACAGACTGAAAAATATTTCTTAGACATTTTTCGAAAAAGATGGGGCGTTTCTCCTAAAACAGTATACAAATAATGCATGCATACAAACTGTATGCACATTGTTGACTGACATGGTATAGTTTGTCTAAGCTAAGAACTCCTTCCGCCACAAAGTCTGAGGCCGTCTGGTGCTATGGAAACAAGAATGGTGCATTTTAGGGAGGGTAGCTTCACTCTAGAACAAACACAATAGACCGAAGAGATTCCCTTCCTCTCGCCGAAACCACTACAAAACAGTGACCCCATATTCCTACTTCAAATAGTCATACCCCGTTACCATAGTCACCGCCACGAGGCCAGACTAGTGTATGGAGAAGTTCTTATTTTAGACAAACTATATGCACATAGAGCACGTAAGGACGTGTAAATGAACAAAACAGTCTGTTCATTAAAAGAATTCTTTGTATTGCGTTTTGGAGCCACTCGATGGCAAAACCCCGGGCCGAGGATCTATCTTATTAATATATATCTATTAGTTCCATATATATCTGTTAAGTAGAACTGGAGCTGAGAGCCCCGCAATACCATTATTTTAATTTTAACTTCCCGAGTTTAAAAGAATAATAATAGCTAGAACATTTAAGGAGCGACACAAAGGTTAAACCCCCCCCCCCACAAAAAAAAAGATCAGAATTAGGCACAATTTAGAATACTTTGTGTACATCGCTTTAATTTAGGGACTTATTTCTCATGAAATCCAAAATTAGAAGTTAAAACACATTACATTAAATGTCAATCTTGAATGCAGTTAGTCTTTATATTTTAAAAGTGTTCTCAAATCATAAAATATCCTTACTTTTAAAATCTTACGGCTCATCCTCACCGAGTAATTATTTTCGGAGAGAACCGATCTTTCAAGTTTTTGATTTGTCAAAACTTAGTAATCCTCAAGACACAACAGAGGGTGACACAATCGTCATTTTTGTGAAAAATGGACATACACCATTCCCCCTTAGTCTTCAATTCTGAACAGGGGACAGAATTCTGGGGCTTATTATCACTTTTTTTTCTTTCCCTTCTCCAAATAGCACCTTTTTTTCCCCACGTGAAATTTTCACAAATCGCAAAAAAAGCTATGTAAAAAAAAAAATAAAAAGATATTGCACTAAATACCATATACTGCTACATTTTAAATATTATACTGTAAAAAATTCATGATCAAATTACGAAACTCGGGCAGTCTGGGTGCTGGTACATTTTACCGTAAAATCTATTTTACTGGAAAATATTACGGAACGAAAAATCTGATATACCGTAATTTTTGCAGTAATAATTACTGTAAAATCACTGAATCACTTTCATTGAATAAATATTACTGCAAAATGAAGGTATAATATTTTACGGTAAAAATGGATTTTACGGTAAAATAGATTTTACGAATGAGGCATCCAAAATGGGGGTACTTTATACTGTAATTTGATCCAGGAATTTTTTACATTATAGTAATTATAATAATACCCAGACATTCTAGAAAGTTCACTAAACTCTGCAACCAAGAACGGTAGGTTCTACATGCTAATTTCACTAAAAATAACATATATTAAGTTGTTTGAATAATTATTATTCACGTGGTCGAAACACCTTGAGCGGTTTTCCCTGAATTTCGCAAGAGTTGGTTGTAGGCCGGGAGCAACAATACTGGCCACGAGACACTCGACCTCGCCCTAAACTCCCACTCATTTTAAGGCTTTACAAAATGATGAATTCGCATGTGATGTAAAATCATTTTTATTAATGGAAACGAAACAAAACTTTCGAGTATTAAGTAAAGAAGGAACGGGATTCTAGAAGTGTTTTATAAGTCTTAAGATATTTTAGATTTTCTTGTTTACATGAATTAAAAAAGAAAAATATTTATTTTGAAATTTTAAAAATTTAAAAATATTTAAATGATAGAGGGAGGGAAAATTAAAAATCTTTCTGATCAGATATTATAAAATATGCATAAACATTGATTTTATTAATTATGAATATTAAATATGAATAAAAAACAATTATGAATAAACGATTTCGTAACTCATAAACAACCTAAAAAAACTTTGAATAACGGTACTTCTCAACAAATTACATCGTCATTAATTACGACAAATACGAAAAATAACTAAACGATAAATAAAAAAAAAACCTAAGAATAAAATCGACTGAGCCCACCCTCCTCAAAATTTCGATTCAATTTTCTAAATATGACAGGCTCATTATACTCTGAAAAACTCATATTACGGTAAAAAGTACCTTCACTCTTTACCATAAAATCCATTTTTACCGTTAATTTTTACGGAACAAAAAATCTGATACGTCATAAAATTTACAGCGATAGTCATTATAAAAATACTGAATCACTGTAAAAATAACGGTAAAAAATTTCATTGTAAAAATGGATTTTATGGATGCTGCATTCAGGATGCCAGTACTTTTTACAGTAATTGAATCCGGAATTTATTTCTGTGTAGAGAGAAAAAATATAGTATTGTTGTGAAATCGGACACTGATTATTTAGACTTATCGTGACTTTAACACAACATGAAAACGGAACATAAAAATCCGGCAAATTAAAGGAGAAAAAAAGGCACTACCTTAAAAAACTGATAAAAGATTTAAAATCCAATTGATTACTTTTATAATATCAGATGAAATTGATTTGCTTGTTCTATGTTATTTCCTTTTTGGGGGAAGGGGGGCTTTATTAAATCGTTGAACCATCTAAATTGCATAAAGGGGTCCAAATATTAAATTAATAAATTATGAAATACATCGATTTCCAAGAACGCTACGCAATTTTTCAACCCCCATCTAGAGAATTTTTAATAATGGCGGCAGAGGAAAAACGTGTTTTTTTCTTTGATCCGGTCCACAGTGGGCCAGTATCCAAGGTTTTTTTGGCCAAAAATAGTATTTCGATAAAAATTTGTTTCAAAATTTGGGGGTTTCCATGTGCAGGTAAATTGAATTCATAGTTGAAATTTTAAAATACACTAAAAATTCCAAAAAACAAAATGGCGGCTGAAATATGGCAACCAAAAATATAAAAAAAATAATATAGTACGTTTAAATAATTAAATATAACAATGAAAATATAATAATGTTCGTAATTTTATATTAAAAATGAAAAGCAAATTATATTTCCGAAATAATATTACAAAATAGCGCGAATTAATTACGGAATAACGCGAAAACATGAAAAAAGAACATAATTTTTGTTTTTCGGTATATTTAGTCCACCTTCGCAATATGGGCAAAATGGGGCAGGTTTTTTCCAAACATCAAAGAAGACAACAAGAAAAAAAGTTTAGCTAATTATCTCGTGGAACTTTTTGGAGATAAGTTTCGAAAGTGAGTAAAACTTTGTAAAATGTCAAATGATATGATATAAACTATAAGTTTGTCAAGAGTATTAACTAATTCAACAAATTAAAAAATTGGACAATAATTTCAGACTAATTACTCTGATAAAAATGCAACAGTAAGGGGAAATTCCTATATATATTTCTAAAATATAAATTTAAGAGTTTCATTAAAAAAAAAATTTTTTTAAACATATTTTTTCACTACATTGTACTCTCGTCGGTCCAAAAAGTAAATTATAATGTTTGGAATGATTATGAATACTTAATTTGGGCGATATTAAAACTGCCTACACATATTTTAGTGGAAAATTAAATTTTGACTTTTTGCCAAAGATCATGGTCTTCTGGCCCACTGTGTGGTTGATGGAAGAATTATGTTCATCAGCGTCCGGATAAACAGCACTGATTTGTTCACATGTTAAATTCGTAACGCTTGTGTTTCTATCCAAAGAGAGTGTGCACGCAAGATTTTAGCCTTCAAGGAAATTCGGTAACTTATAATGCACAATAACGTACTAAGAAACGTTTTATCATAATAAAATAAAGTATAGCTTTTGATATAATAAAGTACTTTATACTTTACCTTAAACTCACTCTCTATTTTATAATGCTCGTGTAAAAGTATCTCAGCATTTGCTGAAGAATCGCCCAGATTCCCGTGACTGATTAAAAGCATTCCTCTTGTCCTTAACCAATTTTCGCCCTAAAACAAAAAGCATGCAAATTATCGAATCAAATTTTGATCATTTTGTTTTTTTAAATTCTTATTCATTCTAATAAATATCGTAAAACTATTATTTAATACAGTAAAATTAAATTTTTTTCGCCCAGGAGGTTATTTAGCAATAGTTGGGACAGTCGATAACGAATAATAAATCCAATAACACCGCGATAAGTATTGATGGTTTTACATTTATTTTTTAACTAATAGAAAAATTTCTTTTTAATATTATCATTATCAACTATTCTAGAATCGCGCTGTTTATACTCATGAAAGAAAAATTACTAACCACAACATAAATTTAAAGTTTTAAACAAAATTGCACTTTTCTTTCAAATAACATAGAATAACATTTACTGTTAACTACAAGTTAGAATTTTTTCATTACATTACATAATGATTATTCATCCATAATTAACAAATGTACAATTAAAAATAATAACTATTAATCTACAATAAATGATATATAATCTATAAGAAGTTTCTTGCATCCGCAGTTTGATTTTATTCTAATTTATTCTAAATCTATTAGTATGATATCGCTTCCTTCTTAAAACACAAATATGTCCGATTGAGTCTATTATTTGCATTTATTTGCTTGCATGAAAGATTGTATTTATTAACTAATTATAATGATTTAGAATTTATTAAATGTATAAACAATTTAGAAAACATATTTTTTTCCCTTTTCTCCGGAAAGAATACAATTAAAAATGCGTTTTTACGAAATTTAAGAACCAAAACTGAACAATATATTTATAATTATTTGTTGCTGTTTTCATTTTACAACGCAGTCATTACCATTAGTGAAAACAAAAATAATGTTGGAAAATTAGACTTATCCAGAATTGCAGTCATTTTTCACTCCAAGGCCAAAGGTCACACAACATTCATCATTGTCTACATATGGTTTTTACCTCTGCCAGCTGAAGTTCCAGTTGACATTTGAGAAGACACTGCTCCAGCTGAATCTTTTTCTGATTCCAGAGGGATTCCAAATGGCGCCATCGATCTTGCAATCTTTCCATGTAACGTTCCACGAAGGATGAGGTCTGCCGAGCGGCATGCTGCATGTGCTGAGGTCTTGAATCACCCATACTGTGCGTGGCCACTTCGCATAGCCTTTCCAAAAGAAGCTGGCCTTCGCTCAGCATTCGCATCGAATTTGTTAGAGCAGCTGCAAGAACGATAGAAAATTATTTGCTGAATTGTGTTGAGAAAAAACAAAGGGGTAAAACTAAAATTGGTAATGAAACACTTCAAGATAAAAATCTGTATATCTTAAATAAAAATGGTCAAAAGCAGAGCGATTTCCAAAAAGTATTCCGTGGAATCCTAGGGCGGTATGGTTCCCAATTCTTTTTAACTATGGAACCCTAAATCTTAGAGCTTCTTTAAGCAGAACCCTGACTTCATATAAAATAAAGTTCATGAAAGATTTTAAATTCGAAATTATTTCTTAGTTTATACATATTCTGAAAATGAATAAATTAAACTGAATTATGATTTTCACTGTTATGAATGTCAAGAAGAGAAATATAATTCTTAATTGTTGAATTTGGTCGTATTTATTTGGAATTGAAAAGTTTGTGTCGCAATATTTATGTAATTTTTTATTGATTCATATTTTTTTTTCACAATTTATCCAATAAATTGTTTTTGAAAAAATATTTTTTTTATTTTAAATTTACTACTTTTTTTAATTGGCATTTTAATTAAATAATCGAAATATTGAAAAAACTATGTATTATTGATTGGATATAAATAAAATTATTTCTGGTAAAAAAATGTCCTAGCTCTTGGAACCCCTGTAATCCTTCTGAAAAACCCTGGTGTTCCGCGGAACACCATTTCGGGTCGCTGTTGTTCCGAGGGTAAAGAATTTTTTTTCAACATGGTATGATTTTCGAAACTTGTAATTAAATTTACATCCAATTAAAAATCCATTATTTATTTAATGTTTCCGTTACTTTTTCTCATCAAATTAAATTCAACGATGAGAAATATATTTTTGTGATAACCATTCTCAACGTTTATTTTTATTTTAATGGAAACCGTATTACGGCTCATTCATTTTTAGTTTATATTCTTTTTATTCATTCATATTTAGTTACGACTCATTTATTTTTAGTTTGTCCAATTAAAAATCCATTATTTATTTAATGTTTCCGTTACTTCTCCGCTTCAAATTAAATTCAACGATGAGAAGTATATTTCTGTGATAACCATTCTCAACGTTTATTTTCATTCTTTTTCGTTTTTATTTTAATGGAAACCATATTACGGCTCATTTATTTTTTGTTTATATTCTTTTTATTCATTCATATTTAGTTACGACTCATTTATTTTTAGTTTGTCCAATTAAAAATCCATTATTTATTTAATGTTTCCGTTACTTCTCCGCTTCAAATTAAATTCAACGATGAGAAGTATATTTCTGTGATAACCATTCTCAACGTTTATTTTCATTCTTTTTCGTTTTTATTTTAATGGAAACCATATTACGGCTCATTTATTTTTAGTTTATATTCTTTTTATTCATTCATATTTAGTTACGACTCATTTATTTTTAGTTTGTCCAATTAAAAATCCATTATTTATTTAATGTTTCCGTTACTTTTCCGATTCAAATTAAATTCAACGATGAGAAGTATATTTCTGTGATAACCATTTTCAACGTTTATTTTCATTCTTTTTCGTTTTTATTTTAATGGAAACCATATTACGGCTCATTCATTTTTAATTTATATTCTTTTTATTCATTCATATTTAGTTACAACTCATTTATTTTTAGTTTGTCCAATTAAAAATCCATTATTTATTTAATGTTTCCGTTACTTTTCCGCTTCAAATTAAATTCAACGATGAGAAGTATATTTCTGTGATAACCATTTTCAACGTTTATTTTCATTCTTTTTCGTTTTTATTTTAATGGAAACCATATTACGGCTCATTCATTTTTAGTTTATATTCTTTTTATTCATTCATATTTAGTTACGACTCATTTATTTTTAGTTTGTCCAATTAAAAATCCATTATTTATTTAATGTTTCCGTTACTTTTCCGCTTCAAATTAAATTCAACGATGAGAAGTATATTTCTGTGATAACCATTCTCAACGTTTATTTTCATTCTTTTTCGTTTTTATTTTAATGGAAACCATATTACGGCTCATTCATTTTTAGTTCAAATTCTTTTTATTCATTCATATTTAGTTACGACTCATTTATTTTTAGTTTGTCCAATTAAAAATCCATTATTTATTTAATGTTTCCGTTACTTTTCCGCTTCAAATTAAATTCAACGATGAGAAGTATATTTCAGTGATAACCATTCTCAACGTTTGTTTTCATTCTTTTTCGTTTTTATTTTAATGGAAACCATATAACGGCTCATTCATTTTTAGTTTATGCATGCCATTAAAATCCAATTAAAGACAAGACTAAATGCCACTAAAGACCTGTAAATTCAACTTTCTGACATGAAACCCAACAGTATGATGAAAATATTTAATTCTGCGTTCATTCACTAAATATATTCAGAGTAATTAATGAAATTTAGATTATTACATATTTTCAAAATGATTGACAGTCTTTAGCTAATTAATATATTCATAACAGCTAAGGAAATTTATTCACTAAGTCTTGGGGTACGCCAAATAAAGATCGATCATTTACAGTTCCACAGCCCAAAATATTGGGAACTGCTGGTCTACAGCTAAGAAAAGCAATAATTTGTAATTTGTTGAATAATCTAAAGCAGGTTTTTTCTTTTTGTTTTTTCCTGAATTGCCCTTTAAATTAAGTTACCATTTAAATATAATCATACTGAGAAAAAAGTACCAGAATATAAGATTTACTATGTTTCCGGCTATTATGGAACACCTAAAACCTTGGTAATTTTTTGAAGAACGGTGTGTTAAAATTAATAATAAAATATGATTTCATAATGTGCATTAAAATTTGGTAAATATGGTAAGATTTAATAATTATATTATGATATTTTAGAACATGGCAGAAAAACAATTAATTCGGTTACATTTACTTTTCAATTTTGTATTTTTTCTAAACGTGGGGTTGTAAGGACAAAAATTTTAAAAACCAGAATTTCCGGTCAACTGTTACCATATTAACGGAAATTATTTACATTTCTGGCTAAAAAAAAAAAAAAAAAATACATAAAAATAAAAAATAAAAAAACCAGATATTTGGTTAATATTATCAAAATATACGGTATTTAAACCATTTATTTGGCAATCTCAATTTATTTCCGGTCAACTGTTACCATATAAACGAAAAGATTGCCAAATAAATGGTTTAAATACCGTATATTTTGATATTATTAACAAATATCTGGGTTTTTTTTTTTTTTTTTTTTTTTGCCAGAAATATAAATAATATTACTATACGTTGCGGTAATTTTTTTCTCCGTGTAACCTTTATAAACAAATCCTGCATCTAGTCCAATAAATCAAATTAGGAGGCTTCGCCCCCCCTGCTCGCTGGCGCTTGCCAACCCCCGGAACTGCCTTCGCAGTTCATTTCGGATTACTTCGCAATCCAATGCTCGCTTTGCTCGCTCATTGGATACGTTCTTAACGTTTAGCTTTTGTATACTTTATAGAGAGAATTTCTTTAAAAACACAATTGTTAATTTGGGCATTTGGCGATACAACACTTATAGAATTGAAGGATTTGTTACGTCAAGCGCTCAGGTATCATAATTTTGATCTAGTTGCGCTTCTATGTCATTTTGATTTATGTTGCTAAGTTAACTTTCAATAAATTCTATGGCTGGCAACAGCATTTTTATTTTTTAAGTTGTTTATTTTTATTTTTGCCGCAGCTGAATTGAACAACCTGATAATGCTCACTCTGGTTATTGTTTCCGTTTTTAAAAGCGCTATATGTTGAGCCACCTCAGTTAGATTTGGCATGTGTAATTTTAGATGCAATCATTGGTCGATTTTCTAACGTTGCCATTCGGGAAGTTGTAAGGAGGCTTTTTTTTTTTTGGTGCCGTGTAAGAGAAATATATATATAGATTACTATACGTTGCAGTAATTTTTTTCTCCGTGTAACCTTTATAAACAAATCCTGCATCTAGTCCAATAAATCAAATATTATTGAAAAAATTATAACTAGTCATAATGAAACTAGTCATAAATAAATAAGAAAATAAGCTTAAAATATTTTTTTTATTTTTAAATATAGTACACAGTTGGAAATTTCGGAGCGTATTGTGCCATAATATCTCACAAATTTTTTGCAGCCGTGTCTGCAGCAATATGAATCATATCATCGTACTTGTTAAACAGTATAGCTCCACTCTTTTTTTTATTGTTCCACTTATAAATAAACATGATTCAGTTAATTAAAATTGCAGCAAAATTTGCATTGAATTTCGGAAATCGACTTTCAACTATTTTCCGCGCAAATGGTTTTCCGTTTCAACGAAACGAACGTAAAGCAATTAATCGGTCGAAATTCCTTCAGGTATAACTATAAAGAGAATTGAAGAATGCAAAAAAATAATAATAATACAGCTCATAAACAAAAACAGGATGCATAATTTATGAAGTAATAGATAAAAAAGCCTGACCCATCAGGTTTTATAAACAGTCAGTGCATTTATTCGACGCGTTTTGTTTTGCATATAATCGCGAGCATTTTTTTTTCATCTGATCCACTTATCGCTAACTATTCCTTCAGTTCCTTGCCTTCATCTTTTAGTTATGGCTACAAAAACAAGAAATCCACAGATTCCATCTGATGAACTATGTGTGATTCGTGTTTTTTTCTGACGTTGCGCTAACTATTTCACAAAATTCTGCGTTAATAATGCTTACGGTGATTACGATATAGTTTTCCATTGTTTTACCTTAATAAAAAAAATTGGGAATTTTTTTTCTATTTATTATAAGAAATTTGGAGAGGTATTTTTTTTTTATCACTGGGCATAAGCCTGATATCGGTTATCCCCAGAATTTTTTTATTTATTATTTTATCTCCGTGGATTAAAAGTGTTAATAATGTTTACTAATGTCAACTAATCATGAACTGAATAGTTAAAAAAAAACTATTAATAATAATTTAAAACAAGTCTTATTGGTTTAAAAGAACCATTCATTTATGTTTAAATATAAATGGGCATTTAAAAAAAGTTATTACTTTTTCTATCTTCTTTATGGCGATTCAAGCAAGTGATAGCAGATTCTACAGTATTTGGAAGGAATGTTTCTGATACGCTTTGCTTGATCACCTCCAAACTATCAGCAAACTGAAATAAATACATTAGACATGAATACTGATAATTCATAAATATTAATGCACAATATGGCAATGCACAAAGCGTATCAGAAATACTTCTTTCTGATACGCTTTGCTTAATCACCTCCAAACCATCAGCAAACTGAAATAAATATATTAGACATGAATGCTGATCATTCATAAATATTAAAGCACAATGCACAATATGGAAATTGCCAATAAGATTTCAAATCTATTTTTAATTTCTTCAGTAGTAGTTTGGATGTGTGAAAAAATGCTACACATGTAAATAAAAATATGAAAGCAAATTAATAATTCTTTTTCTATCTTTTCTGTGACGGGAAAAGAAGCCATAAAAATAATTTGTTTAAATACTATAATCAAATGTTTAAGAATTGCATTGTTTATGCATAATATGGCGCATATTACGTCATGTTAAATTAAAAACATTTATAACAATTTTTAAAGCAAACGGCAGTCTCATTAAATTGAGTACCTGAAAAGAATTATTGAGTGTATTAAAGACAATCGACGATTTAGAAAACCAATTGAGAAAAAGAAAAGAAAGAGTTTGGCACATCTGTTTGAGAAACTAAGATTTCTTCGTACCCAGTTTCAAAATTAGTCTGAAAATTCGTAAACAGATGGCGCTACTAAAGAAGAAAATTTTAAAACAATGTTTTTAAAATAATGTTCATCTCTAACGACAGTTTGGTGCAGTTACGGGACAAAGCTAACAGTCACTCGAACTAACTTTTATGGAAATAACATTTTTAGATATTTTTAAGACTAAAAGGGATAAAACTTACAAATGTTTCTATATATTTTAGATCGGAAGTTTTGCATAAATTCAAAAAAGTGGAAAATTTTTGATGAATAATCTGGTGCTGGCATTTTCTACCTGTGAATTCAATATTTAGTAGCTATCACGCCAAAAAAATTTTAATTTCCAAAGAATTTTACCTATTTGATTATTTTTAAAAATTTTTATTTCAATCATAACCATATTCAAGCAGTCACTAGCTCTATACTGAGAAAAATAGTATGGTCAAAGCAATTAAAGAAAAATTATAAATTATCAAATTAAAGAGAAATTATAAAAGTTACTCAGATCCTCAAATACGTAAAGTGGTCTATAATAAATTAATATTGAAAAATATTCTTAAAATAAAATTTGAAAAAATGCTATTATAAACGAACATTTAGTTTTATTTTAAACTGA
This sequence comes from Parasteatoda lunata, assembly GCA_949128135.1. Classification (NCBI taxonomy): domain Eukaryota; kingdom Metazoa; phylum Arthropoda; class Arachnida; order Araneae; family Theridiidae; genus Parasteatoda; species Parasteatoda lunata. The sequence goes on along the minus strand of OX421974.1, from coordinate 46,231,000 downwards.
ATAGTATAGAAATTTACACCTCATATAGTATTCATAATGTATAGCAAATTAGTTGCTGCTTACAATATCAGCTTTCATGAAAAAAGCAACAGCTTGTTCCAAAATTTGTCGTCTTTGCTCAAGCTGGGCATTTAGGTCTTTCCATGCTAGGCCTAAATTTTCAGCCATTGCCGAGTACACCTCTCCCCTGGGCTTTTGGGTGGATATCAAATCGTCTGCTTGTCTTAACAGTTCTTCTACAGGACTTTGTTTTGTCTGAAATAATTACATATCATGAAACAAGATTAAAATTTGTCAGATAGTTAATAAGTCAAACAAGTAAGCATGCTTACAAATAAATTACAGTTTACTAAATAAAAGTGCCGAAATGCCAGACCAAATCCATCTGTTATTCGAATAGCACTCGAACTGCATACCTTTATGTCCAGAGCTATTGAAAAAAGTGCTACTAAAAATAGTTAAAATCACAAAATAAATACCAATATTCCTCTTTTACAGAATAATAAACCAAACTTAGTCCTAACGCAAAACTTTTCATTCTTTTTAAAAAGAATTGGATTTACATTAAGAAAGCTTATATCGATAATATCCTGCTGAAGTCTGCCACTTACAACTAGCACATGGTATCATAAATTGAATTTAATTTAGCACAGCATAAACTAAGAGATCGCCCTGCTCGCTAGTGAGTACGAATCGAGTGAAAACTTTAAATCGAAGAAATGTGAATTAATATGGAATGTGAAGATTAATAATTTTAAATTGTCTTTTTGTATCATTTGATACATGTGATTTGGCCGACCGGCCTATGTAGGGGTTAGGGAACTGCCCTTGCATCAGAAAGGTTCTGGGTTCGAATCCCGGGCAAGGCATGGATGTTCTTTCCTTCTCTGTACTATATGTCTTTACTGTGGGAGCAACGCTGGCCCTCATAATATGGTGCCCCTGAAAGAGTGGCCAACAAATCTGCCCTTCAGGTGCCTGTATGACCTAGGTCATTATCCAGGGGGGCATTGGAGAAAATAAGATACATGTGATTTATAAGCACCGACAGTTTTTACAACATATTTAATATATAAAAATACGTTTCATTTCAAACTATCGGGAAGAAAAAAAACAACAAATTTATATTAATAGACTATTTTCTAAGAGTATATTTTTGTTTCCAGCTGGAAAGTAAAACTACACACGCCCTCCTATCGTGAAAAATGTATTCAAGCCCAATACATTATTGTGGAAACGTTACAGATTTCAATAAGGATATTTAAAAAAATTTAGTCTCTAAAATTCATAAAACTAGTATAAAAATTTTGATTTTATTCTCGGCCCCATCCGCATATCGGGGTAATTCTGGAAAAAATTCTGACAAAAAGGATTTCTAAAATTGTGCAGTTCGCATCCATTATAAACATTTTAAAAATAAAATAAGCATTTAAGATTTTGTTAAACTTTATTTTATAACCTGCGGCGAACAGCCGACCCGATTCTGAGTTTATGACTATCAATGCTCAACCCCGTAGCCTTACAATTATGAAACTAATCAAGAAGACAGTGAATCAAGTATTGGGGAAAATTTGCCTTTCTGGAGGATTTTTTGATGGAACTAACCTTCATTTGCGTTACATGAAGAAAAAAACCACGAAAACGTCACACGGTGAGCCTGACAAGAAAGGGACCCTAACTCATGATCCATTTACCACTTAGGATATTTTACGTCAGCACTGTGGTTGGTGCAAGACCGGTGTGAAATTCGTATCGACCAGCCATTGCTGGAATTTGAATCAGGTTCACCTCATTTTGAGACAAGCACTCTATCCCATGAGCCACCATGACGAGCAGTCTATCCCATGGCTCAACTCTTTAGATCGCATTAAATTGAGATTTACAATAATAATAAAATTTATAATAGTAATTATAATAGATCAGGATATACTGGCTCGCTTTTTCCAAAGGCGCCCACGGATATCATCAGTGACAGATGGATCTTTGCCACCAAGAGAACCATTGGATATTTGGGAGTTTTCCCTTCCTAGCAACGAAAATCAAAATTAGTTTCACTTTAAATGCTTACTGGAGTTTCCTTGTCTTCCAAGTTGAATTTATAATTACACAGACGGATGGACAAATGTACATGCCTCACCCTCACTATACTTTTAGAAAACGTTGAACCATAATGTAGATATCTCGAATCATTATGAGGTATAAAATATGTTAAATTTTACCTTTTTTCCGTTCGGGTTGAACCATAGTGTCATATAATTAGGTTCAAAATTTACGATTATGGGGTTTAACTTAGAACCATATTCAGATTGCAGAAAATATGAATTATATTATGGCTCATCAACGCACTCCAAAATTTCAAATAGTTTACTTCATTGACAAAATAAAGTTAAATTAAATAAAATAAAACATTAATCGCAATTTAAACAGACTAAATGAATTAAAATAAAAAAAATTAAAAGCTTTCAATCACAAAATAAAATAAATAAAACAGTCCATGAAAAAAAGATCACAAGTTTAACAAAAAAAAACAAAAAAAAAAAAAAAAAAAAAAAAAAAAAAAAAAAAAAACGGAAAAAAAGGCTTTTTTTAAAAAAAGAAAGAAAAAGTGGGGATGGTGAAACTGTTCTTATCTTGTTCTTTCACCCAATTACTGGAAATAAAAGAATGTGATCTGTCGCCCGCCCACGAGCTTTAACTGTCATTCTTAAGTGTCGAAATATTTAGCCATCGTCTCCATATATTTAATAGATTAAGAGCAGAGATCCTAATTGGTTTAATTGGCCATCCAAGATTATGTGTTTTTGAGAGGTACTTTGTCCAAATGACTTCCCACGTAATTTTACAAAAGCACAAACGACTTAAATTACACATCATAAATATAACCTCGCTTTATCATATTAAGGGCTTAAAATTACATTCAGTTTTGAACAATAATATCGATAACTTCAACTTTAATACGGTGGAAATCTGCTGGATTTGTTAAGTGTCAAATTAAACTATCTTTCCGTTTAAGTTAAAGTACAATAATATGGTTCACTTTAGCACCATAATAAGGTTGCGGGAAACTAAACTAGGGTTCAATGTCATCAAAATTTCTAGCTATGGGATTAGGATTATGCACTGAGAAAAAAAAGTATGGTCAATCAGAATGTGGTAAAATTTACTTGTTTCTGGCTCTATGGGAACATCAAAAATCTCGGTAATTTTTATCGAAGCGTATTTGCAATGATTTTCGTAACATTAACAATAAAATATGGCTTTATAACATATGACAAAAGTTGGTAAATATGGTGTAATGAAACCAAAATATTTACGATATTTAAACCATTCGCTTTGGTAACTTACCCGTTCATATGATAACGATTTACTGGAAATTCTTTTTTTTTTTTTTTTTTAATTATTGTTCTTATTACCACACATTTAGTAAAAAATACAAAACTAAAAAGTAAATTAAACCGCGTAAATTATTTTTATGCCATGCTCTAAGGTATTATGATAAAATTACCAAATTTCATCACATATTATAAAACCATATTTTATAAATAATTTTACCAAAATCGTTACCAAAGCGCTTCGAAGAAATTATCAAGCTTTATGGTTTTTCCCATACAACCAGAAACAGGGTAAATTTTACCATATTTTGGTAGTTGTGACCACACTTTTTTGACAGTGTTTTGAATTCGTGAGAGCGGGCCTTTGAGCAATAGGTCTTCTTGTTTGTTCTGATTGATTGAAGTCGGTGGATTTGAATAAGTGATATGAACGAAATAATAAAAATAAATGTTGATTAGAGTAATATCCTTTGGTTTCATTTTGACACTATTCTGAATGAATCATTCTTACGATATTATTCAAATGGGTTTATTTGCACTAAATGTTTGATTCATTTCAATTGAATCACTTTGCCCTTGTTTAATTAGTAACAAAAATTATTGTAATTATTGAGAATCTCTCGTAAACTTCAATTTCGATTACTCCTTCGTGAATATATTTTATTAATCTCAAAAGAAAATGCTTCCAATAACAACATTTTCATGCTCATATTTGTAAATGTCATTATTTTTTTCGAAAAGATAATTAATTTTTAAAATATTCAATACTGACATCATTACTGAAATAGTTTTTATTGTACATGTGCACTGCTTATTGGTAAAAGCCACGTTAAATCGTTTACATCTACGCCGAGCTTTGTAAAGCTATTAACTTCCTTTTAAGTTTCAGTACCTTTAATCAATTTTTTTTCTTCTCCTTTTTAACCATTCTGAATAAAATAAAAATACTTTAAACAAAATACATTTTATTAACTTTTGCTGTTATTAAATTTCAATTATCAAATATCTGTTTTTACACAGCTGGAAATTTTGCAATGCGTGTTATGATAATATCGTCCAAATTTACTGCCAACTTAATATTGTGCTTTGTATGGTGCATATAAAAAGAAACTTCATTCATATTAATATTAAGGTTACAGTAATAATAAGGTTACATAAAACAGCACAAATTAATTGAAGGTTATAGCTAATTTGTGCTGTTTTATGGTTCAAAATGCCTAAATTATATTTCTAATCTTTTTTTTTTTTTTTTAGAGAGAGAATAAACTATAACATTCATTATTTTACATAAGAAAGTTTGGCATATGATATGCCGTTGAGTAACTTTTTTCTTGGAGTGTAGACATGACTCAAATGTGCAATTTTTGGCAAATTCAAAAAGTTGCAAATCTTATAACCAATTTTATTTTCTGATTAAGAAAAAGCAATTTGTAAATTTAATATCATAATTACAACTAGATAGTTCATTCTTTGATATTTAAAGAAATATTCATCAACCTATCTTATTCAACTTAAGCAATGATAATGGATACATAAAGCTTACCTGCAATTTTTCTAGGACTTTTTCGTGCTGATGATATAAATCTGAAGCTTCTTGTAGATTTGTTCCTATATCTGTCATAGCAGGATACATTTCTTGAATTTTTAACTGAATCCATTCTTTGCTCTTCAAATAAAAAGTAAATAACAATTGTCAGAGACAAAATCTGAGAGTAGATAATAAATATTAAAAGGAAAATTGAGGCAAAAAAAAAGAATTATTTTGAAAAACGGATATTAAAAGAAAGAGAGTTGCATTCCAGGAACTGAAAAATTTATGTTTAAAAAAATAAAGAATAAACGCACACAATCATGAGATAGAAAATAACTTTTTTTAATTACTCTAAAATAGTTTTCTAACCCATTGAAAATTTCTTGAAATAAACATTTCAAATAAATTGAATTATTTAGCCACCATGTTAAAATTTTTAAAATACAAACATTAAAATATTATAATAAGACTTTTTGATTTGTAATAAGTTAAATTAAAACTTGGTCACCTAAGCAAAATGAGAATTTTATAATTAACATTTACTGCTCTGTGCAAAAAAAGACTAACTTCGGAAATTGTGCACTTGATTTTTAAACGATAAAACTTAAATAAAATGACGCAACCGTTGCTTGTTGAAGTAAAGTAGCAGAATAAGTTAATTTTTGAAGTGGAGTAATAGAGTTGACACTAATTAAGTGTTGTAAATTTGACTGATACTATGATAAAAATATAATTTCGGTGGGCAAGTCAATTAAGCGGAATTAGAGTTTTAATTTTATAATTAGCATTTACTGGTCTGTGCAAAAAAAAAAAAAAAAAAAAAAAACTTCGGAAATTATGCACTTTATTTTTAAACGATGAAACTTCCATAAAATGACGCAACCGTTGCTTGTTGAAGTAAAGTAGCAGAATAAGTTAATTTTTGAAGTGGAGTAATAGAGTTGACACTAATTAAGTGTTGTAAATTTGATTGATATTATGATAAAAATATAATCTCGGTGGACAAGTCAATTAAGCGAAATTAGAGTTTTAATTTTATAATTAACATTTACTGATCTGTGCAAAAAACAGACCAACTTCGGAAAATGTGCACTTTATTTTTAAAATAAAATGACGCAACCGTTGCTTGTTGAAGTAGAGTAGCAGAGTAAGTTAATTTTTGAAGTGGAGTAATCGAGTTGACGCTAATTAAGTGTTGTACATTTGATTGATATTATGATAAAAATATAATTTCGGTGGGCAAGTCAATTAAGCGAAGTTAGAGATTTAATTTTATAATTAACATTTACTGATCTGTGCAAAAAACAGACCAACTTCGGAAATTGTGCACTTTATTTTTAAAATAAAATGACGCAACAGTTGCTTGTTGAAGTAGAGTAGCAGAGTAAGTTAATTTTTGAAGTGGAGTAATCGAGTTGACGCTAATTAAGTGTTGTACATTTGATTGATATTATGATAAAAATATAATTTCGGTGGGCAAGTCAATTAAGCGAAGTTAGAGATTTAATTTTATAATTAACATTTACTGATATGTGCAAAAAACAGACCAACTTTGGAAAATGTGTTTTTTTATTTTTAAAATAAAATGACGCAACCGTTGCTTGTTGAAGTAGAGTAGCAGAGTAAGTTAATTTTTGTAGTGGAGTAATCGAGTTGACGCTAATTAAGTGTTGTACATTTGATTGATATTATGATAAAAATATAATTTCGGTGGGCAAGTCAATTAAGCGAAGTTAGAGATTTAATTTTATAATTAACATTTACTGATCTGTGCAAAAAACAGACCAACTTCGGAAATTGTGCACTTTATTTTTAAAATAAAAAGACGCAACCGTTGCTTGTTGAAGTAGAGTAGCAGAGTAAGTTAATTTTTGAAGTGGAGTAATCGAGTTGACGCTAATTAAGTGTTGTACATTTGATTGATATTATGATAAAAATATAATTTCGGTGGGCAAGTCAATTAAGCGAAGTTAGAGATTTAATTTTCTAATTAACATTTACTGATCTGTGCAAAAAACAGACCAACTTCGGAAATTGTGCACTTTATTTTTAAAATAAAATGACGCAACAGTTGCTTGTTGAAGTAGAGTAGCAGAGTAAGTTAATTTTTGAAGTGGAGTAATCGAGTTGACGCTAATTAAGTGTTGTACATTTGATTGATATTATGATAAAAATATAATCTCGGTGGACAAGTCAATTAAGCGAAATTAGAGTTTTAATTTTATAATTAACATTTACTGATCTGTGCAAAAAATAGACCAACTTCGGAAATTGTGCACTTTATTTTTAAACGATGAAACTTCCATAAAATGACGCAACCATCACTTACTGAAGTAGAGTAACAGAGCAATTACTTATTTAAATAAAATTGATACCATTTCAAAATGAATAAATAAATGACGTTGACAGTTTAATAGGGTAATATAGCAAATATAATGCTATATTATATTCGGTCTGTTGCAATCTTACAAAAACTATAACTCAAAAGTTGAATGTCTAATTATGTGTTGCAAATTTAACTGATATTATAATAAAAATATGATTGCAATGAGCAAGTTTCATATTTTGGCACTTCCGGTTGATAGGATATTAACGTGAACTCGAAGACATTTATCTCTTTATTAAGGTTATATGAAATCTATTCGGTTCAATGAAAACAATATGAACTTATATAACGTTTTAATATTATAGAAACATTTTTAAATTTGTGGTAAATTTAATCCATATTATGATAATAATACTACATTTTTTAGCTCAAAAAATGACAGAGGAAACTTACACAACAATTTTAAAAATATGCTTCGATGTTATATTGATATAATGGTATTAATATTACGTAAAAGACGAGCATTTTTCACGTATTTATTTTCAATTTAAACACAAATTTCATGTATGTTTATGATATTCATATAAATGAAATTTTTAATGTTATAATATTTTATTCAAAACACTTCACATTCAAAACACTTCGCATGTTGTTTCACGTCACATTTAAGCAGTTCACATGTTTATTTTCTTTAACTTTATATTTTTCCTAAAATTTTACAAATTTTAAATATATTCTTCCTTAATATACTGATTTATAAAAATATATCGACTTTGAATGCATGCGAAATAAATATTTTTTAAAAATTATTTAGAACTATTATGACTACAGTTGCTAAGTTTTACAAATATTATTTGAGTTTAAGCAATAAATCTTCGTCTATAAACATTATACATTTTTAAATTTATTTTAAAATTACAATGGATTGAGTGATTTCAGTCGATATTCTACCAAATTTTAGAATTAAAAATCGTTAAAAAATATAATTAGAAATTAATTTTTTATTTGCAATAAAAGTATTTTGAATTGCAATAAATGTTTATAGAATTACAATAAATGTTAGAATTGCAATAATTATTTACAATAAATGCTTCAATGATTTTAACACCTTTCATTTTGGAACACTTTAATACAGTTTTTTGGATAATAAATATTATGTGTGAAATCCAAAATCCATTAAAACATCTAAACTCCCAATCGCAATTCATATTATACCTTTTGCATTATCTTTAGGTTCAAATAATAAATATGAATAAAAATCAAGGTGCTATGATTATTTTAATCTTGCATTTTTGTACTTTGCTTTAAATAGTTCTACTTCCTTAAGTTTTACATTTTAATTTCTATAAACTATGAAATAAAGAAATTTATTGAAGTTAAAAATATAAATTCCATTCGAAAATCGAAGTATAAATTCTGTTTCCTTAGGTTTTATATTTTAGTTCAATTTTTTAATAAAATACAAAAGGAATTTATTTTAGTTTAAAGTACAAATTGCCTTTCTAAATTGAAGCGCAAATTTTGTCTCCTTAGGTTTCATATTTTAATTTCTAAGGAAAATTTCTGAGAAAAATTGTATAAATTTTCTAAGAAAATTGAGGCATAAATTTTGTTCTCTTAAAATTTTGATATTTTAATTTCTATAAACTATAAAATATGAAAGAAATTTATTGAAGTTCGAAGTATTAATTTCCTTCGTAAATTGAAGCATAAATTCTGTTTCCTCAGGTTTTATATTTTAATTTTTATAAACTATGAAATACAAAATAAACAAAAAATAATATTGAAGTATAAACTTCCTTCGTAAATAAAGCACGAATTTGTTTCCGTAGGTTTTATATCTTAGCTTTTTTAAGCTATGAAATACAAAAGGAACTTATTGAACAGCGAAGTACAAATGTCCGTCGTAAATTAAAGCGAAAGAAAATTCTGTTTCCTTATAGGTTTCATAATTTAATTTCCATAAACTATGAAATAAGGGGATTTTTTGAAGTTTAAAGTATTAATTTCCTTCAAAAAGTTTAAGCATAAATTCTGTTCCCTTAGGTTTTATATTTTAATTCGAATCAATAATAAAATATAAAAATAAATTTATTGAAGTTCAAATCAACACATGTTGCAAGGGCAATGTACCCAAAACGAAGCGTACTTCCTTATTGGAAACAATCCATAGAACAAAAAAAAAGAAGCCAAATTATAACAATAACAGTCATCACTAGGCATATTTCAATTAGGCAGGAACAAAAGGCAGCCCTTCACGAAGCAGTTCGCAATCATGTTCAAAAACAGAGCCAGCTCTTTGAGTTTGGCGACAGATGCTTGAGATGCGGCTCAAGTCTGAAAGAAGAAAAGATGAAGTGATATTTATAGCTTGAAGATGTGAAGCGACTTTCATGTAGATGTACTGAGAGACGGAAAAAAAATGTGGGGGTTGCTAATATGCTAGGTAGGCAAGATAAATATCCCTCTACAGTTGTTGCAATAGGGGGTTATAAATAGGATGTTTCGGTGAAAGCTGCATGGAGAGTTCAGTTAGTTCAGAATGACAAGCCTTTACGCCATTAATGCCTTAACATTTTGATTTGGAAAATGTTTAAGGGTATCCATAGTGAAGGAAAAAAATAATTTTTACTTAAAAAATGCTTAAATATTGAATTGGAATATGTAGAAATAATATTGAAATAATAATGAAAAACATTGAAATGTTGACAAATATTGAAAAAAATTAAGTTTTTATCTAAACCGGAATGCAAGATAAGATTTAGTTTGTTTCTTTCCTATATTGAACTTCAAGTGAAGTTAAAACAATCAATCTTAAAACCTATTCAAGACAACTGTATAAAAGTTGCAACATATATGTATTTTAGTAGGCTTAATTTTTCTTCAGAAATTTATAAAATATATTTTAGATTTCTTTTATGCTTTTTTTTATTAAAAAAGAAGATAGTAAAAAGGAATAATATTGTATTTTGACTTTAGATAATTGGAAGATTTATCAAACACTAAGAGCAAAAAATGCTGCAAACAAATTAAAATATATATATTTTTTACAATAAGTAAAAAAAAAAATTAAACATAGTAGACATTTTCAGTTATATAAGAATAAGCAGCTCAACTTTTTAATTTATTTTCTTTCAATTTAAGTATGTTTTAAATATTTAATAGAAGATCTGTTACAATTTTTGAATACTTATTGCATGTAAAGACAGATGTAAAATTCAAAACATGGCAAATAGCGTAAATTCTCTAAAACGTGATAAGTAAATCATTAAAAAATTCAAAAAGATATTAAGGATAAATTATTTCTAAAAAAAAAATTTTAAGTTCCTATAAAAAAGACTATGCAATATAATTTTAAGCAAAATTACAAGAACATAGAAATTTTCTTGGTCGCTGAAAAAAAACAATCCCAAATTTCACTAACCCTTTGCCCATATTATTTGTGAAATAAAGTAACATTGTAACGTTAGATTGATAAAAAAAACTAGTGGCAGGATATGCTATTATTATTATTTACTATTATTATTTGACAAGCTCTGTTATTACTATTATTATTATACATTTTAGTGACAGGATATGCTAAGTTATAATGTTCAAACAGTGATTCTAGGCTTAAAAGGGTTAAGCACATCTTACATGTTGAATTGACTAAATTTAGTGTCCCGCTTCAAATCAATGAATACCAGCTTATCCAGAAAGTAAAAGCGGCCTGTCCGCAGTGCTGACAACATTGCCACAACCATACCGTTGGTTAAGAAATTGTGAAGTTTTGACCTCCATGACACCTCAGGCTTACAACGGGCTGTCACGGAAATTTTTTACTTTTTATTTATATAGATATTTAGTGTAGCTTTCGTTATAAAGTTTTAAATCAAGAGCATATATAATTTTAACTTCAAACAATAAGTACTGATGATTCGACTGAAATAAATTTTAAAAAATAGTAAGTAGTTAAATTTAAAAACCAAATTAAAATGCTCTAAAAACTAAATCTAATTTCTAAAGACGCACATAAAAAGAAAAAATAAGTTAGAGATGTAATATTCAACAAATGTTTAACATAAGTTAAGACGAATGAACTTACAAGCCAAACTCATTTCAAATAGATAACCTATCCGACACAATAGAAGTTAACCTTGGCCTTAAATCAACCATATCCAAATACCCTTAGTACCTAAAAGGTTGCTGACATCTGCACTCCAAATTCTTTACCACGCAATGTTTAACAGTAGTTAAGTAACATACACGGCAAAGGAAACGTAAGAAACTTATATTATTGTCCTTTCAGGCTTATATTGAATCCATATGTATTCGATATTTAAAAAAAAAAAAAACTCATTCGAATGGAGCAATATACTATATAAAGCAAAATGGGATAATTAATTTTTTTCTCAGATGCCCGGTTTTGTTCGTGAAATTTGTTTAAAATTTATAAAAATGCAATAAAACTGCGTATACCTAGTTGAAAAGCTCAAAATGAAACAATGATGTATTCATGTTTAATAATGATTCTTAGCGCTGCAGTTCAGTTTTAGTTGATTTTATATTTCTGTTGAACATAATCAACAAAGAATCGAATTTATTATTCAAAATGTAAGAACCAAATATATTATGCGAAACTTTTCCAAAATATGAAAACATATTTCATTTATATTTCAATTTCAAGATAAATAATAGTAGTTCACCATAAGAAGACTACTGAAATTCCAATTATAAGTCTAGTTATTTTTATAAATAGTGGTGAGGTAGAAACGTGTTTTTCAAAAGCTATAACATCCCAGGAAAAAATGCTTTTAATAAATAATAATAATAATGCTAACAATAAAAATAATGATTAAAATCAGGGTTCAACAAAAAGTTAAAATTTTTATAAACCCCTCAGAAAGCAGCTTGAAAATTTTAAAAAGAAGATTACTTTTTACTAAATTGGACGCTATATACGATTTTTTAGGACAACCGGTATTTGTAAGCCCCTGATAATAATAATAATAATAAACTTGGATAAATTTTAGTTCTCTGTATTTTCTGAGCTTTTTTCTAACACTCCTTAAAATTAGTTAATAAAAAATTTGTGATCATAAAACGAAATTATGTAACGTTATTTACTTTTTATATTAATAGAAAAAATACATGCAAGACGACGAATTACGATTTTGAAGAGAAAGATATAGCAAAGTATCATTGTGTTTTAACTTAAATGTGTTTTTTTTTCTTCTTATATTCTTAAGAGAACAATTATGTATCATTTAGCAACTGTTCTACTTTTTTGGCAGTAATGCCGTTTGAAGAACAGGTGTTTTTTAATGCTTTATAATTGAGTCGTGACATGCTACATTTTAAGCAGCGTTCAGACATTCACCAAATCAAGGCTAAAAACAAACACCTGTTCTAATATAGATAAAAAAAAATTATATTGATTTGCAATATTATCGAATTAACTTGACGATCATCATTTTTGATCAAAAGAAAGAGTTTTTTTTTCACTTTGATAAAAATAAAATCCTTTTTTAGCTAAAATGGAAAGTTATGTCTGTATCCTTTTAGCTACTAGGAAAAACAAATTCTGGTAAATTTACCGTGCGGTATAATAATGACATTTCAGGTTCATAAAAGCATAATTCTGTTTATTAAAACCAAAATTTACTGTAATTTAACCATTTATTTGGTAATTTTTCTGTTCATATGATCATCAATTCTGGTATGCAAATTTATCGTTCTTATTATCCCACATTTAGTAAAAAATACAAAACTGATAAATAAATTTAACCGAATAAAAGGTTTAATTAAACTATTCATTTAATAATTTTTCGTTCATATATGCTGACTATTTACCAAAAAATTTTTATCTCAAAATTACGGTTCTCCACCGAGTGAGGTTTATTAGATATGACCACACATCTAATAAAAAATGCAAAACTGAAGAGTACCGAATAAATGGTTTTTATGTCTTACTTTAAAATCATCATAAAATTACTGATTTTTTATAACATTTACAAAATTTTATATATTACGAAACTATGTTTTTTGTTAATTCTTCCAAAATCATTACCAAAGCTCTTCAGTAAAAAAAATTACTGAGCATTTTGGTGTTTAAATAAAGCAAGAAACACGGTAAATATATCCATATTCTCGCCTTTTTGACCATACCTTTTTCCTTAGTACCACGCAAATATTTTTAATAAATTTTAAAAATATTTATAGACCATATTTAAATTTACTTTAGAAAGGAGCGCTTAAAAAACATTTTAAAATTATGTTCTCATTCGACTCTCTAGAAAGTTTCACATTAGACTCTCATTTTATTCATCTCATTTTTATTAGACTCTCTAGAAAGTTTCACATTAGACTCTCATTTTATTCATCTAGTTTTCATTAGACTCTCTAGAAAGTTTCAAATTAGACTCTCATTCCATTCATCTCGTTTTCGTTAGACTGTCTAGAAAGTTTCACATTAAACTCTCATTTCATTTATCTCGTTTTCATTAGACTCTCAAAAAAGTTTCACATTAGACTCTCATTTTATTCATCTCGTTTTCATTAGACTCTCAAGAAAGTTTCACATTAGACTCTCATTTTTTTCATTTCGTTTTCATTATATTCTCTAGAAAGTTTCACATTAGACTCTCATTTCATTTATCTCGTTTTCATTAGACTCTCAAGAAAGTTTTACATTAGACTCTCATTTTATTCATTTCGTTTTCATTATATTTTCTAAAAAGTTTCACATTAGACTCTCATTTCATTTATCTCGTTTTCCTTATATTATCCAGAAAGTTTCAAATAAGACTTTCATTTCATTTATCTCGTTTTCATTAGACTCTCTAGAAAGTTTCACATTAGACACTCATTTCATTCATCTCGTTTTCATAAGACTCTCTAGAAAATTTCTCATTAGACTCTCATTTCATTCATCTCGTTTTCATCAGACTCTGTAGAAACCCATGTAGCAAACGGACTAGGGTTTAAAAACATCAGTATTTGATCATTTGTAGCAATAAAGCATGGAAAAAAAAAACACATATCAAACAAAACAACAACAAAAAGTTACAAAGAAAATTTTTGAAATAATTGTTTTTTTCTTAAAAAATTCTGCGACTGGTACCATTCTCTTTAGATGGATTTATTCTTTTAGATTTTACCTGTCAGCAAACAACGTAGTAAAAAGAAAATCTTGATATTGAGTATATTTTTTCGCTCATTCATTTTTAGATTACATATACTAATTTTCTAATAGACGAGTAACATACTGATCTCGGAAATATAACCTCCTATAAAAAATATATATTTGAATTTTCTAGTAAAATGCGTTATATCGTCATCGTTTATGTACAATGAAAACAAAATTTTAAAAAATCGGAAAATTTAAAACTGAAAAGTTTTGATAAAATTACCGTACCGCATGGTAATGACATTTCTAAAAGTAAAAATAACCATGATTTTGATTAATAAAACCGACGCGAGTGGTACTTAAATCATTTATTTGGTAGTTTTAGGCTCACGTGTTAACGATTTTATGGAAATTCTAAATTTTATGACAGATTACAAAAATAATATTTTATTATTAATTTTACCAAACTATTACCAAAGAGCCTCGATATAATAATTACCGAGTTTCTTCTTGTTCCCATACAGACAGGGACAAGGTAACTTTTACCGTATTCTGGTAGTTTTTACCATACCTTTTTTATTCATTGTATGACTTTCAGCGTATACATTTAAGAAAAATGTTATCGAATTTTCATAAAATGGAATTATGTTAAAATAAAAACAAAACATCTTCGTTTGAAAATTCGGTGTTGGTTTCGAATCTAACACACCTCCCGCCTTTAATTTGTGTGATTATCTCTTAAACAACAAAGTTAAAAAAAAACAGTTTTTTTTAAAAATAATTACAGTAATATTAATATTATATAAAAGCTATATCAGGATGCTAACATAGGTCAATGAACATTTCTGACATATCACGTTTTCAAGCAAATATATTTACGTCGTTGTAAGTTGTATTTTATTAATTAAAAAAAATTTAAATCATTGTTTTCAAAAAAGGATGTTGAAATTAAAATTCAGTGAAACTTTATTTAAATAGTATTTCAAAATAAGATAAAGTCACGAAGAATAAAATCATTTCAAGGTCTATTGTTATCTTACCATTGCATATCTACGAATGTCTTATGGAAATTATTGAGCTGAAAACAATACGATGAGTAAGTTAGTGAAATTTATGTTCATTCATTGAAAAAATATATTGTTTACATTTGAATGTAATGTTTCACAATTTTAGAAATCTGAAAAAAATATATATAAAGGGTATGCCTTGTGAAACAATACAAAACTTCGCTTTCATCTCCAATAATTTACAATAACTTATGTGCAAGTTTTTTAAAAAAAAATAATTTATTCACTTTCCGATATCAAGTAATGAAAACTTATAGGTTCGAAGTATGTTGGATTTCTTATCTTTATAACTCAGTTTCTTAACAGTTAAATTAAACAATGTTAATTAAATGAAAAACATTTAGAAAAAAATACGTCAACTGAAATATTTTTGATAGAATGTAGTAACATGCATACTGTTTACATGAGTTCATAATATACTTCATATAAAGGGTAAAAATTGGTTACAGCTTGAATTACCATTGATTTAAGGATTGGATTTTCGTTTACTAGATTTTTATTTACAAGTTTCACAAAGATATATATACTGAGAAAAAAAAAGTATGGTTGAAACTACCAGAATATGGTAACATTTACTGTGTATCTGGTTCTATGAAAATACCAAACAGCTCGGCTCTTTTTTTCTAAAGCGCTTTGATAATGATTTTGGTAAAACTGATAATAAATAGTTTTGTAATGTGTGATAAAATTTGGTAAATGCAAAATTGCGTAATTTTATCAAGATACCTGGAGTATGGCATAAAAACCTATTATTCGATTGATATTGTGGTAAAATTTGCAATACTTTTATGGTAAAATTGATATTATGGTCAAATTTACCGTGGTTCTGGCCGTGGTTATTTTTTACCAAAGAGCTTTGGTAATGATTTCGATAAAATTAACATTAAAACATGGTTTCATAATGCGTGACGAAATTCGCTAAATTAGGCAAAATTTGGTCATTTTACTATGATACCTTAGAGCATGGCATAAAAATCATTTATACGGTTAAATTTACTTTTTAGTTTTGTAATTTTTTCCAAATGTGTGGCAATAAAAACCACAATTTTGAAAACCAAAATTTTAGATAACCCGTTACCGTAAGAACGGAAAAATAGGTAGAACACAATCCCAAACACTTCAACATATATTCCGATATTAAACAAACCTGTTGCGACTTTACAAGGTGTGCTCTGGTGATGGTAAAGGTGAATAATAGGTCACGCAGAAATCTTTCAGTACTACTTCATACATAATTCAGAGGATAATAAATTTCCAAGAAAAACTAATGCACTCAATGAATATAGTACCTAACAAATAGCTCTTTTTTTTTTCCTCCAGAAAATATATAAGAAACAGGTGTAACAATAAACAAGTACTTATTCACTTGACAATTAATGGTGTATTGTTATAGCGCGATTTCACATGTAATTTTGACCTCGCAATTGATTTACATGCAGTGAAAGTAGATGAATTGCGGATTTTTTTTTCGCAACACTTCACACGATTATTTGAAATCCAAAATGTTTCTTTTTGGTGCTGTGTATACGTCAGATGAATTTAGCTCATAAATCTAGAACTAAATATCATTTATAAGACATATTGTTTATAAAACTATTTGTATTTTTTTTTTAAATTTGAGGTAATAAATGTTTATTGTTATAAATAATTTCAGTCTAAAATTAATTAAAATAAAAATAAATTAAGTCTTAAAATTTTCAGTCTAAAATTATGGTAAAATAACTGGCAGCATTCTCTCCATCCGATTAACCGTAAAGTTTATGGTAAAGAACATTTTTTTCCTTTATGGTTTAATAAACATTTACAAAAATATGGTTATAAAACCGTGAATACAAAACTATACGGTTTTTTAACCATTTACAACTAGCATTTTTGAAAAACGTAATAATTTTTTAACTAGATGTAGGAGCTCGGCTTTTCGTAAGGTAATGGGCAGTGGAGAGTGCCGGACACCGGAAATTCTTCATGCGTTGTACGGAATGGAGGATATATTGTAGTGTCAACACTAGGACTCGAACTCCAGTTCTGACGGTCATGAGATTGACATATAAGCCCGCTCGGCTATGATATGTACGCAGTAGCGAAGAACTAAGTAGCTTCATTAGGTGGTTCAAGTTGATGCGATAAAATTCTGGTTGATTAACCGTATTAGGTGAAAACAGTTAATAAACAGTTTCTCTGGAACTAAACAATTTGATTACCATTTTATTTATGGTTATTTGACTGTGTTGATTAAATATGGTAAAATAACCATTCAATAAATTGTTATTTAACCATTTTTTCCGAGAAATTTCTAACAGAGTGTGTACACGTCAGATGAGTTTAGTTTATAAATCTAGAACTAAATATCATTCATAAGACATATTGTTTTTAAAACTATTTCTAATTTTTCTTTTCTTGTTGTTTTCTTTTTTTTTTCCTTTTTTTTTCTTGCATTGTGTTTTTTTAAATTTGAAGTAATAATTATTTATTGTTATAAATACGAATGAAAAACATTTTCAAAGAAAATTTAACTTCACCGGCAACATAAAACAATCATGTTTGATGACATTTATGTGAGTATTTAAATTACTTATAGCTTTAATTAAGAAAATAAAAATAATTAATTAAATTAATATTTATTTATTACTGAGAAATAAATTCTAGTAAAATTAACCGTAAAGACATTTCTAGTAATAAAAAAAAAAACCATGATAGTAGTAATAAAACCAAAATATACGGTATTTAAACAATTCATAAAGAAACTATTTTAGTTCATATGGTAACAATGTTCCGGAAATTGTAATTTTCAAAATTACAGTTCTTATTATCACACATTTAGTAAAAATACAAAACGGAAAAATAAATATAACCGAATAAACAGGTAAAAAAATTACCTCATTTTTGGTGTTCCCATAAAACCAGAAGCAGGGTAAATTTTACCATATTCTGTTAGTTTTGATAATACTTTTTTTCTTAGTGTGTATTAAAATGCATCGAATTTTTTATTCAGCTGTATTGGTATTTAGAATAATTTATTAACTGGTTATTACCTTCATATTACATGAATGCATCTTATTTACAATCTTTTACGAAAGGGAATTTTCACCACTATTTGACCCTGCTTCACCTTAACCGTCAAGATACCTTTATTTTTTTCTTTTGAGTTTAAAATCACAAAGAAGATGAGATAAAAACTTAAATTTAAACTTGAATTAACTTAAAGAGCCGCATACCCAATATAAGGAATGGTTGCTGAATGCCAGTTATATTTTAGAAGAAAAAATTAAATAAAGATGCCAATATATATTGGTAGCATTATAACTTTAAAAGAGTATGAAAATTTCTAATATGCTACAAAACGGTATCAGATTAACATTATTCATATATTCTCTTAAATTGCCCTATTAGTAGGCGGTTGGACAAGAAAATATTTTTTTACATGATTTTTCACAGAAATTCTGACAGAAGGTAACTAATTCATAAAAGTATTTTAAAGGTCTAAATCAACGATGTTAAAAAAATCATATATATATGAAAAAATAGGCCGGGATAGCCTGGTCGGTAGAGCACTGGGCCCATGTCAGAGAGTTCATGGGTTCGAACCACTGATGCACGTTAAATCTGCCGAGTCGCAAAGTCCTCCATGTTCCCGTAACAAATCAATACCTCTGGGGGTACTGGATTGGAGATCGATCGTTCTCTGATTCAGGTCAAAATTACGATCTGTGGATGAATGAATGGATATATGAATGGGTCCGCTTTATAAACGGGTGTGAAGTATAGGGTGGCAGAAGTCGAATTCTTGGCCATAGATGGCGCCACTGGAAAAACAAGAACAATCGCACCCCTCGGCCTAAAACAGGCATACGAAAGCAAGCATATGATAAAATATTTTTTTTACAGTAATGTTTATTTAATTAGAGTAATTCAGTTATTTTAGATAATTATTACCGTAAAAACTACGGTATATCAAAGATTTTTGTTCCGTAACATATTCTGGTAAAAATACATTTTACGTAAAAAAGTACTGGCATGAGTACTGGAACATTAATTATTGTTTAAAGGCAATTAAAAATAGCTTATGTAATTCGCAACACGTGCTGACAGTAATCTATTTACTCTAATACAAATTAATTTAGCGACAACATATTTTGTTCATTCACGCTTTTCCTACGCTCTCAATTTTTTTTAAGACAATATTTATAGCATACACTCAAAGAGTAAATATAGGTTTCTTACTTTCATAATCTTAAGATTCTTCAACACAAGAGGGTGTAATTTAGAAACGATGTCCGATATTGCTTAAAATAGTTTAAAATAATCCCGGAAAAAAATTTATTTTCTTTTCGGTTATAGCTGGCAAGCCTAAAAACTAATTCATTTCTTACCCATATATTTTTCTGATTTTAAAAATAATAAAATCGATAATAATATTATAAAAATATAAAAAATATATATATTAATATTACAAAAAAGACATATATTAATATTTTAAAAATATTAATAAGTATTTATTTATATTATAAAATGTGTATTATGCCCAGTAATACAAGTTTTAACAAGTGTTTTTAGCAATATCACACGGAAGAAAAAATTTTGTTAAAATTATTTTATCCTTTCAACTTATTGTTGTCTATTTTACGCTTCAGATTGTAATGTTTTATTTTTAAAAAAAATACTGAAGAATTTGAAGTAACGTAGACGTATGAATAAAGTATTCATACGTTATCTTTATTCATACGTTGTAATACGTATGAATAAAGATAAACATTAAAATTTAAAAAAAAAAAACTGAAAATTTTTTTTAACGACCCTACAATTACACGGAGAAAAATTCAGGTAAAATTACAGCACCGATTGTTAATGAAATGACTAGAGAAAAAAAAATTCTGGTCCATAAAACCAAAATATACGGTATTTAAACCATTCATTTGGTAAATTTTCTGTTTATATCATGACGATTTACCGGAAATTCTAGTTTTCAGAATTATAGAAAGCAAATTACAAAACTAAAAAGTAAATTTAGCTGAATAAATTGTTTTTATGCCATGCTCTAATATATCATGATAAAATTAATTAAAATTTAATCACGCGTTATAAAAATGTATTTTACCGTTAAATTTATCAAATCATTACTAAAATGTTTCGATAAAAAATAACCGAGCTTTTTGGTGTTCCCATAGAGTCAGAAACATGCTAAGTTTTACCTTATTTGGGTAGTTTAGAGCATATTTTTTTCTTAGTGTACCGCATGCTAAATTGCTCAAATTTAATATTGCAATTTATAGGATAAATAGTGGTTGCATTCAGTAAGTGATACAAATGTGCAAACTGACAGAAAATCAATACTTTTGATTATAAAATAATAAAAAGGCAAATTATCAATATATTGCAGTTAAACCAAAATTTAATACAATATAGTATAATTAATTGTATTTAAGACAATCATTTGGTAATTTTTCCGTTCACATGGTAACGGTTTACCGGAAACTCTGGTTTTTAAAATTATACTTCTCATTACCACACATTTAGTAGATGTTCAAAACTGAAAAGTAAATTTAACCGTATAAATATTTTTAATTCAATAATCTATGGCATCATGATAAAATTACTGAATTTTACCACCATTACTGTCAAACAGCATGGTAATAAACCAAGTGTTATTGTTAATTTATTTGAAAGTCATTATCAATTGCCGTCAATAAAAATTGCCCTGCTTTAGGTGTTCCCATAGAGCGAGAAACGGTAAATTTTACCATATTCTGGTAGTTTCTTTTACCATACTTTTTTCTCAGTACACTTCGTATTTAGTGAATTAAAGCAAAAGCAGAGGATACTAACAAATGTAAACAGCAATGTACTAAAGGTCTTACTGTATAATAAAATAAGTAAATTAGATGGAGGTAAAATAATTTCCCATACATAAAATGTACTAAAAATTATGTTTTATGGTAATTCAAAATATGTCTAAACCATTTCAATTGAATAAGATTAAAATCAATGTAAAAATTCCGGATTAAATTACTGTAAAAAGTACTGGCACCTTGAGTACAGCATCCGTAAAAATATTTTACCTTAAAAATTCATTTTACTTTTAAAGTCTTTTTTTACCATAAAATTTATTTTTTACCATAAAATTTATTTTTTACCATAAAATTTATTTTTTTCCATAAAATTTATTTTTTACCAAAAAATTTTATAGCGTCATTTTCACGGTAATATTTATTTATTCGCAGTGACTTAGAGATTTTATAGTAAATATTACTGTAAAAATTACGGTATATCAGGTATTCAGGTATCTTGTGCCAAAAAACCTTACTATAAAAAATACTGATAATATTTTACAGTTATCTGTAATTTTTTGCAGAGTAATTTCTACTTAAAAGTTTCTGAGAGAGGTTTGTTTTATCGGAAAACTACATTTGGATTGATGGAGCTACTAATAGTACAGTAGGAAATATCTTTCCTTAACAAACTGATATAACCAAGCCACAAAAGATTACAATTTAATTTTTTTTTTTTTACAACTATACCCCTATAAAAAATATTTTCTTCGAAATTTTGACAACGGGAGCTTCCTGTTAACGGTTTAGAATACTTTATGAAATTATGAAAATTTTATACGTCTCTTCTTAAATAAAATATTAAAAAATTATAAAGAATCACTAGTACTATTTTTTGTATGAAATTATCTTTGGATAAACGAATTTTACAATTCTCTGCAAACATTTTTCGATTCGTTGTAAAAAGTTCTTGAGATATGACGAAATATGCAAAGAATGAAATTAACATTCAGGGGTCAAAACTTTTAACAGCTCTCCTTCCGAAACTATTAGAACCATTATTTGCAGATTGCGGCTACCCCTACATTTAGAGGATCAAAAACCCGAATTCGTCTAAATAAGGTATGTTTATTACGTGTTTGCGTCTGATTATGTAACTTAAAATATCATCTTCATTTTATAATTAGTTTTTGAGATCAAGTCGTAGAACCATTAAGATTAAGCTCTGGTTCGCAAAAATCCGATCATTGGATCAAACGTTATTCAGGGTCACAGTATATATTTTACACATTTCACAATTTAAAATATAGTAATAAAAATCATTTAAAGATAAAAATAGTAGACTGAATAAAACTATTCATGTTTCAATTTTAAATTTCTAATTATAAAACTACACATTTACCACTTTTATTTTATTTTAAGTGACATTACAGTTTTCTTAGAGTCTAAGAGATAGCTGACCTATAAACCTGTTTAAGAGTCATTAATTAAATAAAAATACTACTCTGAAATCAAAGTAAACGAGTCATAAAGTAACAAATAAAAATTCCTTCGTCATTTATGAACAGCTATTATTTTTAATATGCTATTGAATACTGAATTGTAATTGACAGGTTCTTTTTTAATTTACAACAAGACCCAATTAATTTCTATAACATTCTCTGGGAAAACAAATATTCTCGTAAGGCTATTCATTAGTTTCAGCTTTTAGTTACAGCAGTAAATCATATAGCTGAAAGATTTCAATTTCTGAGAAACTCAGATTTATAAATATGAATTAAACTTCATTAAAATTGTAAGCACCGTTTAAGGATAGAGTAAAAATAAAACAGTTTTTCGAATAACTC
The DNA here is from genome assembly GCA_949128135.1 of Parasteatoda lunata. Classification (NCBI taxonomy): domain Eukaryota; kingdom Metazoa; phylum Arthropoda; class Arachnida; order Araneae; family Theridiidae; genus Parasteatoda; species Parasteatoda lunata. The sequence continues at coordinate 46,208,024 of OX421974.1, read as the reverse complement.
TGTGATGACTAACAATTCTTTACCAGTGTGGTAACTTGGGGTAGCTCTTTACCGGGTTACAATGCTATTCAAAAACCGTTTTCTGATTTGTACAATTGTATTAACCTGTAGATGATAAAGTTAATACTTAATTTTTAAAAAAAAATTTGAAAATCAAATAAATAAGGAATACTTTAAAAACAATCATAAAAAATGAATAGTTAAAAATACATGAAAATCAATTTTAAATGTAATTTTTTGAATAGTGTAATTTACATGTTTGAGTTCACTATTTAAGATATAAAAACTACCCAAAAGAACTTATCAAACAATATTATATATTATATCTTTACTTCTAACTGCTGTTTGAAGAAGCGAAACATCATTAACATTAAGGAAGGTAAATATATATTGATTTGATAATTTGCATTTTTATTATTTTATAATCAAATGTATTGATTTTGTGTCACTTTGCTTATTCGTATCATTTTATGAACGCAACAACTATTTATCCTATAAAATGCAGTTACCGATAAATTAGAGCAATTTAGCGTATGGTACACTAAGAAAAAAAGTATGGTAAAAACTACCAGAATATGGTAAAACTTAGCGTGTTTATGGTTCTATGGGAACATCAAAAAGCTTGGCATATTTTTTTTTCTTACCGAAAAGCTTTAGTAATGATTTTGATAAATTTAACTGAGAAATATAGTTTTATAACATACGATTAAAACTTAGTAATTTTATCATGGTATATTAACAACATGGCATAAAAATAATTTATTCGACGCTAAATATACTTTTTAGTTTCGTAATTTTGCTCTATAATTCTGAAAACCAAAATTTCCTGTAAACCATTACCATATGAACCAGAAAATAACCAAATAAATGGTTCAAACACCGTATTTTTTTGACTTATTAACCAGAAATACGCTCTTCTTAACAGAAATATTAGGTAATTTTACTAGATTTTTTTTTCCTCCTTGTACGCCCTTATCTAGAGCCGCGATGGTGCAGTGGTCAAAAGAACTGAGCTGTCGCTGTGATAAATTGGTGTTTGATCTCCGGTGGCGGCATGAAGTCAACCCAAATTCAGATCGATGGGTAATAGCTTGTGTATGAAGTAAAAGCGGACGGTGCACAATGCAAACCACAATACCGAAATCATGTTGATGGTAACGAATTTGCAGAGCCTTAACCTCCAAGACCTCTCTGTCACGAGCTGTTGCAGGAATGCTTTTTTTAAGCTCTTATTCAATTTTAAGATTTTACAAAGAATTTTATAGTGCGTCGAATAATTTGGCTAGGGACTGTATGTGCTGTAGATATGTAATCGATCAATCTGTATCGGTAGATATCTCCAAACCATCTTATAACTTTATAGTTTTCACAATATTTTGTTCTCTGAATCTGTAATTTGATTACACAATAATATATGGTTCTGCTTGAAACAAAACAAAGTTCAATTTAACGTTTTTTTAAGGTTGCAACAAAGGTTTTCCGATATTATTACAATTCAAGGTACTGTTATTATGATTCAATGTGGAAACAATTTTTATTTGAAATTTCAATAATGAAGAAAGAAAAAAATTTAATTGACAACTTGTCCAGAATTTAAAGTTTTTCTGGGCAGGAAAAGTTAACAATTTAAAAATTCTTTAGATCTGAGATAAACTTAATAGCGTAATTCTAACAACTCAACGCTTGATGAAACTGATAAGATAATTTACATTTAATGATGCACATATTTAATTTTAACTGTCTCCATCTAATCGTAAACCGCAAAAGCTGACCTATTTACCCAATGACCGATGTTGTTAATATATTTAATCATATCCATTTAAGGAAGAAGAAAAAGGAAATCTAAAGTTCGGTGTCTACTAAAAAACAGGTGTTTCGATTTTACAAAATTCAAATAAGCATTCGGGGAGTTTTAATTAAAAAAATTTCAATTGTTTCTAACAATGCATATATCTTGTCATATATATAGATTATTTTTCAAATTTCTATTCAAGTTATAAATTTACTCATAAAATGTTTTTTTGTAATTTATTATTTGAAGAAGAAGAAAATTATTGTTTATTTTGTAACCGTTGTTGAACAGCCGACGCGATTTTCGGTTTACGACTACTAATGTTCAACTCCATAGCCTTGTAATTTTGAACCCAATCCAGAACGCAAGGAAACTCCTGGATCACTACCCCCTAGAGGTATGATTTGTTATGGGAACATAGAGAACTTTATGACCCAACAGATTTAACGTGCATCTGTCACCATTTACTACACGGGGAGACTTCGGTCGGTGGGAATCGAACCCACGACCTCTTTAACATAGGCCAGTGCCCTACCAACCAGGCTGGATAATTTCATGTGTTATTAAATAAAATAATCTATAAGCAAAAATAGAAATTTAAAAGTCTTATAGAAGATGTCGGCAATATGTAGCAGTTATTGAAGAAATTAAAAAAATGGTTTTAGCGAGAAAAAACTATCACGTGCACAAAAAATTTATGAACATAATTTTTCGCTATACTATATAAATTTGTGTGTGGAAAAATTTTACTCCGCTTTGCATAACGAACCCGGCCATTAACAGACCCGCCATTAACCCATAAAAAATTTTATTAGATCAATAAAGAAATATTATATGAGCAGCAAGTTAAGATAGAACAGAAGTAAATAAATATATGACAGACAAATGTATGAGCTTACAACGAAATTGCATTCAAGTTTTGATATTAAATGATAATTTTGAAAATTAATAGCAAATTACAAGAAATTATTTTATAGATTTTATAAACTAAAGAACTGGGACCAAGAAAATGGTATATCATCATATTAAATAAGCAACAGAAATATTGTTGTAAAAGTGTATCAGCAAAGCGTTTTTAAAAAAAAAATCTACAATTATATCACCTTGATGATATATATAAGGAAATCTAAAATAAGAATACTATGTCCTCAGACTAAGAAATATGCATACTGTTTCGGCGGAATATTTTATTTTTATATTTAATGTGGTGCGAAAATTTATAGAATCGCATTTTATTCTTTATTATATAAATACAGTTTAAAAAATTATTTTGACAGACAGTACATTTGAATAATATAAACATCTATATGATGGGCTCCCTGATAGTCTTTTTACTTGTTGTCAATTTTTTTAACGAAACACCAACAAACAATCTCAATTTAATTGGCTTCACAAGGAAAACATCTTTTTGAAAATTTGCAGGTATGAATATGTATATCCTTAAATTTCTTTATAAAAAAGTAACCAACAAACTGTTTACTTGGTAATACCCATAATTGCAAACATGCTCCTTTAACTTAAATTCATAAACAAACCTAACTCTTAGTTTTAATAATCGATCTCATCAAAGCTAAAATACTACGAACAAGTCTCAAAAAATACAGTCTTGTATTATACTGCTCAGAGAAATTTATTCAGATAATCGGAAATCAACCAATAATTATATCACGATAATTCAACAATTTCATCGACAATTACAATCAGCATGCACGGACAAGAGATTTTTTATTGAAATCGCCATACTGTGTGGTTATGTCATTTCGGTTTGTTTTTTTTTAAACCAAAAAAAAACATAATTTTTGTTCAATAAATTCAAAATAAACGTTATTTAAGCCTTGGTACTTACTTCGTTCATATGGTAACAATTTAATGGAAATTCAGGTTTTCAAAGTTATAGTTCCAATTACAACACATTTAATAAAAAATATAAAACTGAAAAGTAAATTTAACCGAATAAAAGGTTTTTATGTCAAGGTTTAAGGTACCATGATAAAGTTTCCAAAATTCAAAACATTTGCCAAATTTTATCACAGTTTATGTAACTATATTTTATTGTTGATTTCACCAAACTCATTACAGAAGAGCTTCTGTAAATATTGCCGAAATTTTCAGTGTTCAAACATAAATTTTACCATAATCTGATAGTTTTGATCATACTTTCTTTCTCGGTGTGATAATTCATCATCAACTAGTTATTAATTTAGACATTTAGTAATGATTCTGTGAATAAACACCACCAATTAAACATACCACCATGATATAAGAACATCAACCACAAATGTTTAGTTACTCCCCAAAGCAATAAAACAAAACATTCCTAATACACACATAACCATAATAAAAAATTCAACTTAATTCAGTCCTCATACGAGATTTGCGTTTGAAAACAAACTTATGTCTTCAAGTATCAAAGGTCAAGATCCCGAACTATCTATTAAGTGAGACTCCTAATGAAAACTAATTGAAAACATACTTAAGTCCTCAAGTACAGGTCAATAGGTGGACATTGAATGAATTTTATGAGATTGGTAAAATAACAATTTTGAGTTCCTCGTTCAGTTTCTAATATCAACATCAATCTTCTGTAGAAGAAACTGCAAAAGCGAAAGAAAGACACCCACACTTTTCTTAATTCTTTAATATTGAAGCAATTGATGCCACGCGTGATTTTTGAATAGTTCTATTTTCTAAATCAAGGTTTTGTAAGTAATGTTATAATTTAATATCATGTAATATTGTCCCTTCATTTTTATACCTTGGCGAAAAGTGAGAGAAACGATTAATTATGAATTGACTGATTGATTTGAAACCGTTTCGTCAAATCCTCTAAATATATTTAATAATATTTAATAATAAAATGAGTCCTAATATTTTTGTTTATAATAAGAATGTGTGGAGGAAAAAAATCTGAACAAGAAATTACTTCTTCAGAAATATCATTACCTTACAGTAATTTTACCATAATGTTTTTCTCCAAGTAAACAAATTTGAATTTATAAAGTTAGCACTGCTGATTAACTCCGAAGGGTGCACTAGAATTCATTACTATAGAAGACGTAGTAGACATAGCAGTAGACGACAGGTTGGGAGATGGAAAATGACAGTATAAAAAAAAACCTTCGGTGACTGAGAGTAAACATACAACCGCGCCAAGACAGTTAAAGTTGGCCAAGATAGTTAAAAGGGCCAAAACATTACTCTTTAAATATTATGCAAAACTTGATTAACTTCAACAAAAAACTATGCAACTAATAAAGAAGGAAAAAAAATATTTTACAAAAATTCAATTTGTATTACAAATAATAAACAGTAAAAGTAACTAATTTCGTTTGCTTATATAAGCAGGAAACAGAACACCCACATTAGCTTTCTTGTCACACAAGGCAGGTGTCTTTTTACGAAAAAGCTATCTAAGATAACAACTCTCTTCTAGTCAATAGAACCTTATAAATCTTAATCGTTAGTTTATCTTAAGTGGAGTTAACTGCGTGGGTAAATATGATAACAAAAAAGATTCAAGAAAAGAAAAGTAATGTAAGCGATCACCTTTCATTATTATAACTGAACTAGATGCGTCAACGCTGTTCATGTCTATAGTCATTCATCGAAGTCTTTTCTAGCGTGGGCCTCATTCATAGCGGCGTTGAAAATTGACGCGAGATTATGCGCAAGATTCTAACGGCTAATCTGATATCTGATGTGAACGAAGAAAAAAATGGAAACAAAATGTTTTGATATAATGAAAAAAAAATGGATTAATTGTAAATCTGTACGTGGTTTAAATGTTAATTTCTAAAGGCCAATTAAAAAATAAACAATTAAAATAGGCTGGTGGTATGTTTTATGGCTACGTTTTTTATATGGATGGCTACTTTACCTATATTGTGTTCGCTAAGTGGGAAGTTAGGGAATCTTGCCTTCTAGTGTACAGTTACATCTCAATAGAATGCATCTCAATCATTATGCATTTAATCATTAAATAATTAATTAAGATTAATTAAAGTTTAATAAAATTTAATTAAAATTAATTATTTTTATTTAAATCAATTATTAAAATATAATGAAAATAAATTAATAAAATTGAATTCAAATTAAAAATTTAGATTGAATTTAAATCAATTATTAAAATTTAATTGAAAAAAATTAATAAAATTTAATTGAAATAAATTAATAAAATTTAATTTAAATAAATTAATAAAATTTAATTAAAACTAATAAGGAAAATACAGAAAGAATTAATTTCAGTATTAAAATAAATTATTTAATGAAATTATCAATAAAAATTTTTTATTTAACCATTGTGTATTTAATCATAAAATACATGGCTTATGTTTCAATTAGTCTGGAACACAGGCTTACGATTTTATTTCGAATATAAACTGATCGAACTACATCAAAAATCGTTTGCTTTCATTTTTCGCCTGCATTAAAGGTTGCAGAAGAAGAGTACACGCAGTACGCAAGATAAATTGCGACACACCTTAATAGCTTTAAATCTAATCATCAGATTTTCACATACTATCGAACTTAAAACAGTTCTATGATGGAACATTTAAAAGTTCTTCTTTAACATGTTAATTCATTCGTGCTGAGGTCGTTTCAAGTTAGAAAGAGTAATACATTGTACCTATCTGAACATACTTTATTTTCTGACGGATTTGGATTCAAGACCGTCAAAATACGGGGTATAACCGCAATCTGGAAAGTACGGTCCTTAGAGTTAACTCAAGAGAGCAGTCGAAAATTTAGGACCCTTTTAATGTTAATTTCAGGTATTATGCATTTCCCTTTATCTCAGAAACACTTTAAGATAATAATAATAATAAAAATTTGCTTTCAATTGTAAAATTACTTCATTCAAAAATATTTTTTTTTTAAGATTATTGATCGTTTTTTTTAAATACTAAATAATACGTTTATTCAGAAAAAAAATTAGTTTTTATGCCAGATTTCGTAACTAAAAATATCGTCAGCACGAATTAATCAATATACTTCAGGATTCTCGACGAACTATGAAAATTGCACATGGAATTCTGATCAAATATTGCGTAGGTGTTCATTTTGCGCAATATACATTTAAATAGTTAAATTTACTTATATTGATTACGCAATTTGATTTTTTAAAATTAAAAACACAAGGGGGAACAAGTAGCTCAGCACGTGCTATCATGACACAATCGTAGTTCTACCGGTTCTCACTTATCTCCTTGTATCTTTTCTTTAACTCATGTTTACACTACCCACACTGCTTCCAGATAAGCACAGCAGATCAGATCTATATTTATAACATAAACAATTACGAACTGCTTCCGAGTTCCTGTAAAAAAATTTACAATGCTTTAACGAAAAATTAATAGTTGGAATTAGTTTTACGATTATAGAATTTAAAATTTTTAGATATGAAAACAATCCAGGGAAAGATGTATGGTCTCTCATCTCTGTTAATTGTGTAGGGATTAAAAGTTCCCCATTACGCCATTTCCCTGAAAAGAAAATTTCATATTTTAAAACTAACTGCTCAACTTGAAACATCCTGTTTGATTTTGGTTAGATGTTTTGTAACATGCACCATGGAGCGGGAGTTAAGAGCTTTTAGAAAAACAACAGTAAAGAAAGTCATTTTATCTTCAAAAATAAATTTTATCACATTTTCACCCCTGGCTATTTCATGGCTAAATTAACGTAATCAGATATATGTTTAGATTATAACTTAAAAAGATCAACACCTTAATTTAAGTACACTTTTAAAATAACAGTTAATACACGGTGGAAAAAAAAATTATGGAAGAATTACCACACTGTATGGTAATGACAATTTTGGTAAAAAAGATACTGGGCTAATAAAACCAAAATATACAGTATTTAAACCATTCGTTTGATAATTTTCCGTTCATGTGGTAACGGTTTTCCGGAAATTCTGATATCCAAAATTACAGCTTTTATTAACACATATTTAGCAAAAAATGCTAAACTGAAAAGTAAAATTAACCAAATAAATGGTTTTTATGCCATGCTCTCTGGTATCATGATAAAATTTCCAACTTTTACCATTTATATAACTATATTTTATTATTAATTTTACCAAAGCGCTTTTGCAAAAATTACTAAGCTTTTAGATGTTCCCACAGAGCCAGATTGATTTTTATCATATTCTGGTAGTTTTGATCATACGTTCTTTCTCGGTGTAGAAAAAAATTTTTACATTTTATCCGCTTATTGTTGAAAATTTAATATCGATGATAAAATCTCCTCCACAAAATTTCTAAATAACTTTGAAAAGAAAAGAACAATTTTGACAAAGAAGACAAATCTTTCCAAGACACTTGGAGTCATTTTACTTTATATTATAACCGTCGTTGAACAGCCGACCCAACTTTATGGGTTTACAACTACTAATGTTCAACTCCGAAGCCATGTAATTTTGAACCCAATCCAGACAGAAGACAAGGGAACTCCTGGATCGAGTATTGGGAGAAATTTTGCTTTCGTGGAGGACTTTTTGATAGAGCTGACCCGTATTTTCGTTACATGGAGAGGAAAACCACAAGAACCTCCCACGGTTCTCAAATGGTCCGCATTTCACTTTCTTCAAAAAGGAAAACTGCTGTTTTTGTCACATTTTCCCCCAAAATATAGAACAGGAAAATTTTTAAAAAAAAATCTTGATTTAAATAAATTCAAAAATTAAAGCGACCATTTCAAGCTTATTTACTTAATCTAAAAAATTCACTATACAAATGTCTATCTTAAATATCAAATTAAGTCAAATCATTAGAATGCTAAGTAATTTTATCCAATTCGAAAATATTTGATGTTTTTTTACTATTATTATTGATGCTAAGACACCATACCATTGCAGCTATTGTACATATACATTAAATTTTAATCTTGTAATAAATATTCTTTTTTTTTTCAATGCAAAATGAAAAGTAATGTAATGAATTTCAATGTAAAAGTGATTCAACCTATTTTAATCATAACATTAATTTTGACTTTGAAACTTAAACGATGAAACTTAAACAGTTGTAATATTTTTTCACTTTAACAAGATTTGAAAATATTAGAGTAGTGAATACAAAAAGCGTTTTTTATAAGGATTTATTTAATACTGTGCTAATGTGCTGATGATAGTTAAAAAATTATTTCCTATTTAAATTTTTCGGTAAAGAAAAATTATTAAAAAAAATAAATTTAAGAAAAAAAAATAACTATCTTATATAATAAGAAGCATAAGTTCCTAAAACTAAGTTTACTTTTTAAAATGAATCCTAATCACAACATTAAAACTTTAACTTTGATAAATCTTTAACAATTGTAATATTTTTCAGTTTAACAAGATTTGCAAATACCTGAGTACTGTACATAAAAACGTTTTTATGAAGATTTATTTCATAATGTGCCGATGACAGTTAAAAAATTTATTTACTGTTAGAATTTTTCTTGTAAAAAATAATTATAAAAAATATCATGAATTTAAAAGAAAAAAAAAGACCTTCTCATGAAATACGAAGCATGAGTTACAGCATCCTAGTTTATTTTTTAAAATGAACTCTAATTACAACATTAAAACTTTGAAACTTTAACATATGTAATATTTTTCAGTTGAACAGGATTCGCAAATATCTGAGTACTAAACATAAAAACGTTTTTATGAATATTTGTTTCATAATGCCCTGATGACAATTAAAAAAATATTTACTTTTTTTAAGTTTTTCGCTAAAGAATAATTATAAAAAAAAGTCATGAATTTAAGAGAGAAAATAATGACCTTCTCATGAAATACGAAGCATGAGTTCCAGCAACTAAGTTTAATTTATAAAATGAATTGTAATCATCACATTAAAACTTTAACAATTGTAATATTTTTCAGTTTAGCAGGATTCGCAAATATCAGAGTACTGAACATAAAAACGTTTTTATGAAGATTTGTTTCCTAATGTGCCGATCAGTTAAAAAAAATTATTTACTTTTTAAAATTTTCGGTGATTAATAATTAGTTCCAGCAACTAAGTTTAATTTTTAAAATGAACTCATTTCGTTTTCAAAGAATATTTCTGGTACATAGACATATGTCTTTAAGGGAGATCTATATTCCCCTAAAATCTGGAGCTTCTTTTTAGAGAATTGCAGGAGGAAAAATAAATAAATGGAGATTAGTTAAACATAACAAACTTCATTTCGACACGCACACGCAAACACACCCACAAACCTTGTGGTAGAGGGGGAAGAGCAAACGGGGGGAGGAGAGTCTGCTCTCCATACATGGACAAGGAGAGAAAGTGTTTGTATTCGTGATGTCATGTGGAAACGTCATGGAGAACTCTACTGCTGACGGGGAAAAATAGGGAAAAAATGAAAGGGAAATTTGACAACTAATGACAGCTCTATTATCAAAATATTAAAATATCAACACTGGAAAGACTGAGCATTATTAATACCTGGAAAGAGTGAAGGAGGCCAGTGTGGCCCTTACCAGATATTTTGTGTGCTCAATTGAATATCCAAAATCTTAAATATATAATTATAACTAATTTAATAAAAATAAATTACAGACGTAGACAAATAATCAATATCAATATAAACTAGACAAATAATAATAAATTAGACAAATAATCCGCACACTGCTGTTTCTCCTAATCTATCCTCATCAGATATTAAAATATCAAATAATTATAACATCAACGAATAAATTAATATCAAGTCAGATAAAGCAAATATTTCGAACATTGACCAAAGCGACTATTTGATTGTTGACATTCACTGGTGAAAGTCGACATTCTCTTGATTTCGGACATTCACGGTAACATATATATATATATATATATAAGTTCAAAATGTAGCGAAAACATGGGAAAAATTACAGAACAATGAAAAAAGTGGAAAAGAGAAAACTAATACTAAAAATAAAAATAACAAAAAACCGGAAGAAAAAAATTCCGTAAAAGAGGAGAAAAAAATTTAAAAAATCCGGAAAATTTAAAGATACAATCTTTTCATCAGCTCACACGACTATATCCGCAAAAAAGAGTGCTTTCTAATATTGTGTCAATATAGCTAAAGCAAAATATATTTATTTTCTTCGTATTTTTTTTAAATATTTATTATGCTTTATATATATATATATATATATATATATATATATATATATATATATATATATATATATATATATATATATATATATATATATATATATATATATATATATATATATATATATATATATATATATTATATATATATATATATTATATATATATATATATATTTATTCATTTGATATTTTAATACACACTTTATGGTTATTTTTACAAAAATAAAAATTGTGTGCGAGATATGAAAAAAAACTAATAAAGTATTTGCTTCCAAGTCAGACACTTTATTTGAATTAAATCTTTAACTTGAGAGTATTTTTTTTTTATATTCATTATAATTTTTCCGATTCTAGATTAAACATCTTTATGACAACTCCAATAAAAATTCGCATTGAATAAAATTTAAAAAAATAAAAGAAACGAAAAAAATACAACTATTGGGTAGAAACGGTGTTTCAAGACCACTCTGTACTATAATACAAACAATTCAGTTCGAAAGTAAAGAAATTTTCTTTTATCAAAATAATCGAAAATCTTCGATAACATTAAATTAGTCAACACCATTTTTTCCCTGTTGATTAGTTTATCTTCTTTTGTGAACTCTAAAGTATTAAACGTGTTCTGTTAAAATTGAGCGGAAAAAAAAATACTCATCTTAATATTTTCATTGTTTAAATGATTATTTTTCATATAATTTTCTTGAAATGTTTACTTTCAAGAGATGCGTTAAAATAACAAAATAGCTGGCCTACCATTCATCAACACCTTTATTATAAGTTCTCACTCCCAAACACTATTTTCCCAAGCATAAGGAAATAGACAAATTAAAACCTTTGAAAAATCAATCAAATAACTTGCAAGAATAAATTGTTTTTCTCAATGACGTAAATACAACAATTATAATTCCATCTCCATTTAGTATAAATTGCTAGAAGCATTGCATCATACTTGCAGAGAAAGCCCTTGAAATCGATAAAAATAAACAACATTAAGTGTAATTTTAATTGATAATTCTCAGACTGTCGCCTATAGTCTATTTTTACCGATACGATATTAGCATGCAAATTAAATATAAACGTTAAGGTGATGGAAACTCACTTAGAATCATCTGCCGTCAGTAGCATGTATATATACATAATTTATATAATTACATAATTTATAATATACATAATTATAAGGGCTATAGTTGTGTAAGTTAGTTTTAGTTATTCATGCAGAAAATGAGATTGTGCTTCGACCTCTGAAATCATGAAGCAAACCTACAATGTTAAAAATTACGGTAAAAAGTACCTGCACTCAGTTAACCGGTACTTTTTACCGTAAAATCCATGTTTACCGGAACAAAAAAAAATCTGATAAACCATAATTTTTAAAGAATTTATTTGAATAAATATTAATATTAAATTATTACTAAAAATTAAATAATTATTTAAAAAATTATACTAATATTAAAATATTAATTTTTAAAGTAATAATTGCTGTAAAACCTCTAAATTACTTTATTGAATAAATATTACTTTAAAAATTATAGTGTAATATTTTACGGTAAAAAATGGATTTTACGATGATGCACCAAAAGTGCCAGTGCTTTATATATACCGGAATTTGATCCGGAATTTTTTACTATGTAGATAACTGCACCTCCTTTTACTTTTTACGGAAAGCGTAGTGTAGTAATTAAGATTCCTTTTCGTTAATTTGTCTACATCTTTATAAGGGAATGTCACACTTTTTTCCCAATATTTTTGAATTTTTAAGCCTTTCTTTCTTTTTGTCACACATAGTGGTTAAGTTGAAGTGTCACACTTCACCTTACCATATGCCACGTTAGATAATATAAAAAAAATATTACTGCCATTTAAAAATAAAATTATAGATCATACTTGAAATCTCATTTTTGAACTTCAACTGTGTGTTTTAATGATATTTGTGAGCCTGACAGCAATAATTGTTAGATGTGTACTCATTTTGAAGAAAAATATGAACTAATATAAAAACGAATCTTATAAAAATATTTAATTTTGCAGTTTTAAATGTTTTAATTTTAACCAACATGTGAGATGCTACACTTCTTGATACAATCTCCCCCCCCCCTTGCCTCAAATTGTTAAAATTTTTAAAAATCCTACATCTCCTCTAAGTGTGCCGTTATTTGTGATCGGCGTCTGTGGAGAGAGAGAAAGAGTGCAAAATGTCCGTAATAAAATGATATTTGGAAAAGATTACTAGATTTTATAATTTTATAACCGTCATAGGACAACCGACCCAATTTTTGAGTTTACGACTACTAATGTTCAACTACGTAGCCTTGTAATTTTGAACCCAATCTAGCAGACAAGGGAACTCCTGGATCAAGACTTGGGGAAAATTTGCCTTCGTGGAGGACTGTTTTTGATGAAACTATCCCGCATTTGCGTTACATGCTGAGGAAACCCACGAAAATCTCTCTTGGTTAGCCTGACGGCAAGGGGACTCTAACCCATGATCGTCTACGACTGAGGATATTTCACGTCAGCACTGTAGTCGGTGCAAGCCGGATGCGGGATTCGTACCGACCCGATTCGAACCCGGTTCACCTCATTGAAAGGCGAACACTCTATCGCCTGAGCTATAATTGCTCAAGATTAATAAATTAAGATTTTTAAGTTATTACAAACATATTAAGGTTAGAGAAAAATATTTATTTGTGAAAATGGTGTCAACTTGAGTTAAACATCAGGCACTAAGTGCGTTAAAGATTTATAAACAACCTGTAAGATTTATAGGCAAATTCAAGGCAGCGTGAGGACCTTCGAGGAAAAACTGCGTTATTCATAAGCAACCTATAAGATTAATAGGCAAATTCAGTGGCAGCACTAGCAACATGAGGAACCTAGGGGGAAATGTTGTTAATATTCATAAGCTACCTTTAAGATTAATAAGCAAATTTAATGGCAGCATTAGCAACATGAGGACCTTCGGGGGAAAAAGGTGTGTTAAGATTTATAACCAACCTTTAGAATTAATAGGCAATGTCAATGGCAGCATTTGCAGCATAAGAATTTTCGGAGGGGGGAGGAATTGCGTTAATATTCATAAGCAACCTTTAAGATTAATAAGCAAATTTAATGGCAGCATTAGCAACATGAGGAACTTCGGGGGAAAAAGGTGTGTTAAGATTTATAACCATCCTTTAAGGTTAATAGGCAATTTCAATGGCAGCATTAGCAGCATGAGGACTTTCGGAGTGGGGAGGAATTGCGTTAAGATTTATAACTAACTTTTAAGATTAAAAGGCAAATTCTGTAGACGTACAAGCAACATGAGGACCTTCGGGGGGGGGGGATCTTAAACGGAGTTCGGCGGAAAAAGCTTAACTCAAAATGAACATTTGAACTTTCTATTCACAAACTAGGCGACAAAACAAAATCATCAACAGAGTATTTTGTTTTGGTTTCATGTGTCATATTTACATTACAATCTGCAAAACTTCATCAACAATAAACAATTTTATAACAATAATCTCATGATAAAAATTTTAAATTTTTTAACAATAGTTAATATAGTTATTCATAAAAATATTTTTTACTTTAAAAAACTTTTAAATTTTCCCTTCGTGAGTTGTGAGAAAGAGTTCCTGAAATAATAAACTTGGATTAAGTGCGAATTCGGTTAACTATTTTTGCCTTAGCTAACATTTTATTTAAAATGATACAATTTACTGAAAAAAATCAATGAAACATTTAAACATGTCTCTTCGTAATGGTGCTTAGGAATGGCGCCTATTTTTCACCTGCCCAGGAAAATTAGGTGCCAACTCTTCAAATGAGCTAAATCTAAAGCCTTTAACAAATTCTGAGACCAAATTCTTAAACCTAAAACGTTGAAAATAAAATCTTAGGAAATAGTTCGAAACTTAATGCTTATTAATGCATCACTAGATCGTTTGTATGGTTTAAAAGCGATTTTTTACACATTTTCTTTCCTTAATTACTGTTGTTTCTGCTTAATTGGTTAAAAAAAAAATGATATCGCGCTCAGCCTGCGTACAGGTAAATTAAATAGATGCGTACATTAATGTACTTCTAACTTTTCTTATGTAACTACTTGACTAACCGTGGTGACATAGATGAAGGAAATAAATTCCAAAACCAATCGTTTTGTTTACCGATAAATATTAACTGGCTTAGATGAACTAGAAAATGTGACTTTATTCTAAATTTTGGAAGAGGCAATCGAAGTGATCACGGGTTGGCACCAAATATCACGGTATCACGGCTAATCACGGGATAATTAAATTTTAAAAAAATAATTATTCGAAATAATTAATAATTTTACATTAGTACAATATAGTTTAATTTTTTCAATTATGTTTTATGATGTTGCGTGTTTATAAGTTTTTAACATTTCATGTTTGTAATTTCAATCACGTTCTATAAAAAAAAATTTAAAAACATTTCGGAGCGAGAAATTTGAAAAAACGGCTTCAGTTACACTCCTGGATAACTTTGTGTAAGTTAAACCTATCACTGACTTTTAAATGAAATGTTTATTAAATATTCATAAATTTTAAAATATTTTAATCCAAATTTGAAAAATTCTCCTTTTTAAAAAAAATATAATATTTTATAAGTAAGCATAGTATATTAAGTAAGCATTTAACTCCATAAAAATAGATATTAGTATAAAACGATGCTTTAATTTAAATGAAATTTTGTAATTCAGAAGTTTTTTTTAATAAAAATCAACGTTAAAAGCAGTTGTAAATTAAAATCCATAAAAATTTAATCTATGTTTTCATTTTTAATTAATTGAAAGATGATAGTCAGTATTCGGGGCAGTTCAAAATATTGCGTTTTTTAAAAAGGAAAGGGTTGCGATTTACTTATTTCTAACCAGGGGCTGGAGTGGAGGGTATTAGCAATACTTAAGTTTAAATCCTAAATTCGCCTATTTTCAATTTTTTTTTTTATTTATTTATTTTTATTTTTACATTAAAAATATAACAGAAAAATTTAGAAAAAGATATTAAAATTTTTTAAAGAGTTCAAAAGTTTATAAAATGAATTTAACTGTAAAAATTTTTTATGCAAAATTAAATTTTTTTATTTAAATTAAATTCAATTTTTTTATTAGATTTCTACAGTAAAAAATCTATGTTAAAATAAAAAGAAGGGAGGGTGCGACTTTCTTACATAAGCATGGGAGTAGTTGGATATTTTCTAATTTTTGCTGAAAAGGGAGAAGGAGAATTCAAAATTGGCAAAAACATGAATACGCAATTTCTGAACAGTCCCTCATTCCACTAACTCCATGGTAAGTGTTTAAGTTTCTAAAAAATTATTTAAAAAATTAAATTAAAAAAATTTTTAAAAAAACTCCGAGACATTTTTAAGCACTAGAACAGCTTGAAAAGCTATTAAAGATTTACCAAGCACTGAAAGTAAATAAAGCAGTAAATCATAATGAAAATGAGAAGTTATAATATTTAATATATTTCAAAATCGTTTCATACCAATAAGACTTCTTAGAAAACAAAATTTCGGCAGTGATATAAAATAAAAATACCAAAATAACGGGACAAGCTTTTAAAAAATTTATAATAAATTATTAACTACAAAAATGCTTAACAAAATTTTCAAATTAAATCTTCTATGTATCAGGTGCTATTAAAAAAAACAACAAAACTTTGTTGTACTTAAAGAAAACAACAACAACAAAATTTTTTATATTAAAAATTTACTAAATTTTTTACGAAATTATTAATTTTTAATATTATATTTTAATATTATAGTTGTAAATAATTTGCAATTAAATTTAATTTCATTTAAGCTTCCCTAAATAACTTCCAAATATTTTGTTTAATAACTATCACTGAAAATTTATCACCAATTAATTTCGTAATATTATCTTAATTCAATTTATTTTTCAAAACCTAATCCAATTTCTAAATTTTCCCTTTTTTTAGGGAAATTATTCCTAAAAGGGAATTTTTTTTCTAAGAGGGTGTGGCGCGGGGGTGAGGATGCAACACGTAGAACATGCTTTCTAAGCACTTGCAAAAGCATGAATGAATAGCGATGTTTACAGAGAATAATCCGAACAGGGACTTACTTGTAACAAAGCAATCACTATCCGTGTATTTCCGGATTGAACCGCTATTGTACTGATAGTCGTGGTAGCCGGATTATTCGAAGACATTATTCCATCCATATTTCTGCAGATGATTTCGGGGCTGGAAGCCGCCATTCGGCAAGCCCCTACGCGACTCGAAAGCAGACGATCAACTGGGTAGGTTTAAAAAGCGGGTCAGCTGGATACGCAAAGGAAAGTGGAAGAAAAAAATCGCTTGCTGAGAGTGAGGTACGAAAGGAAGGATGACTTTGAACTGTTCTGTTTTCTCAGCGCCGTTCTTTTTCTGCTTTTTCACCATCCTCGCCTCATCTCGCGCACCCCTCTTAGTATTCTGGGGATCGTCTGATAAAAAATGACGCCCACAAAGCACCCAGACCGAATTGGCCTATTCATAGCATATCTAAGGACTAGAATTTATAGGATAAATAAATTTCTTTCATGCGAAAAAAAGTAAATAAAAAGAAGAAAAAAAAAATCTGTCACCCTCAGAAATAGCTACTGATACAGATTAGTTCTACATTCGAAAACGTTTATGCTCGTAAATTTCTGTTTTAGATAAGGAAACGAAGTGAGAAGATTAAATGAAAAAGTTCCGAGATTCGGAAGGGAAAAAAAAAAAAAAAAAAAGAAATCTTCAAAGTTTAGTTTTCTTCTTCCATTCTTGTCTTTTTTTCTCCCCCTCCCCTTTTTAACGAGTCGTATGAAATTAAAGCAAAGCTTTTTTTTTTTTTCGTAAGTTTCCATATTAGCATGTTTGAAAAAAAATTTTTTTAGAAAACTATTTTGTACGGAAACTAATATTAATTTTTTTTCGAAAGTATTTATTTGTATCAAAAATAAGCAATTTTAATTACTTTATTTTTCTTATTTACGTTTTTGTTAAAATATTTAATGTGCACGATATCTTCTTTCAATGAAAAAGTATACAGGGTGATTCTACGATCATGGACAAACTTGAAGAGATGGTTAAGCGTATGAAAACATGTATGTTTTGTATAGGAATGTAGGGTCTAAAGCAGTGGGTTCCTAAACTTTTTTGTCTCGTAGACCCCTTCCCATGTTTTTCGGTTTTTTAAATTTCTAACTGTAGTGATGTGTAGTGTGAAAAACTTAAGAAAAAAACACATGTTAATTTTATACATTTATTAATTAAATTCAAACTAACTTAATTACTAATTTAATTTAATCAATA
Source organism: Parasteatoda lunata (assembly GCA_949128135.1). Lineage (NCBI taxonomy): Eukaryota > Metazoa > Arthropoda > Arachnida > Araneae > Theridiidae > Parasteatoda > Parasteatoda lunata. The sequence continues at coordinate 46,189,831 of OX421974.1, read as the reverse complement.
TGTAAATGGAATGAAATAGTGTACTGTAAAACCCGTACTTCGCTACTAATATTATAATAGCGGAAATAAGTTTGCATACAAAACCGTATTAGTGTATTGTCGGTCTGTTTATTACGTTTTCACGTAAAGACCAAACAACAAATCTCAGTGATCTTGTGCGCAGATAACTACTTTTATAAATTATAACTACTTTTATAAATTATGTAGAATGTGGATAGATATGTGTCTTTATATTTTAAGGTAGTATAATGTAAGTAAATAGGAACTTTCAGTCTATGTTGATTATTCCATTCATGAAATGCCAAAATTAAAAGTCACGACCTGCTTATATGAGATCCACTATCGTTGACCCCTATTTTCATTTCATGGACCCCCAATTTTTTTTTCATTTGACATGGACCCCTTGCAGGTTGTCGTCGACCCCTGGAGTTCGATATAGACCCCTTTGGGAATCACTGATCTAAAGTGATGTGGTAAGGAAGGTGTAAAAAAAATGACATGGCAGGAAAATATTACAAAATTAACTCAACGTGCTTCTTCTCAGCAAAATATTATTCACAATAAATGTTCAAAATTACGATCACTAACGTGAAGGCAAACTACTGTTGTGATTGGCTAAGAAGGCAGCGGGTAGAGGGCGGCAATGAGCTTGGCTAACCGCGATCCGGTGCATCAACGTGATTCGCCATTGTGATTTCGAGCGTAGTGGTTGAGTTTACACATGGTGAAAACGCTAAACATTTATTGTCAATAATATATTGGTGCAAAGAAGTAGTTCGCATTGATTTTGTAAAAAAAAAACTCATTCTTGGAGATCAATGCGTTTTTCAAATCTGCATAACCATCGTCTTAAAGTAATGTGAAATATATGTATTATAAATATAACATTTTGGCTTAGAAGGGAATTAAAGAAAAAATTATTTTAAAACGTTTCAGAACATGTTCTTCGTTCTATTTCACCATAATGCTTAAGAAAAAATTGACTGGTCAACCAACCTATAATGGACAATTACAGTAAATTTTTTTTTAAATTTTAATGCATTCAGAATCCCTCAAAACTCCCAGAAAACATTTTATTACTTTCCTAAGAAGGCTATTTTTCTAGTTATTCTTAATCAAAAAACGCTTACTTTCGTTTTCACCTGAAACGGGGAGTCACGTGATTATTCACGAACTGACGTCACATGTGTCCATCTGCCGTTCACTTACAATCGCTGCGCTGTGAAAGCCAATACGTTCTTGCTTTCGTTTGAATTTTCGTAATTAAACCCAACTATTTTAGGTGGTCAATAACTATCTGTATAAAAAATTGCACCCTAATATTGCTTAATAAAAATGTGGGTTTAATATAACGTATTTTTATAATGTTAAATTTCAGTGGTATCCACTGAAACAATGTTAAAAGTTGACGAAATTTTCTAGCTCTGTATATTTCAGATTTTTTAGTTCAATAAAAAAAGTTTGTGGTATTGCTTATTAAATGATGCATTATAAATACAATATAACTTCGCTTTTTCATTTTTTTAACCATATTAATCTTAATTTTAATGTATACTTCAAATTAATTTCGAAGATTTATTTTCATCTCAAGTGAAAGAAATGTTGGATCAGTTTTTTATGTAGAATAAATAGTTTTAGATTTTAAAATGTAGGAAAGCTCAAGTTATTGATATTTTATAATTATTTATTCTAGCGTGAATTCAAAGCATGCAATTGTCATCAGCATAGCAATAGCCTTTTAAAAAACTTGTGATTCCAGCAAAACTTTAAATTCATTCTTTCAACAAAAAAATTTAAAGTTAAAAGGAAGAAAAAATTTTTTATATTCCAGTATATTTTACTAACTTTATTTTAATTGCCTTAATCTATAAGAGTATTTGAAATCAAGAATATGCATTTATTTAGTTCTTTATTACAGAAACAGGAATTCAATTTTATAAATGCATATAAAAATAATTTTTCGCTATAGCAAAGTTCATATATTTACTCAAAGAATAAAAATATCAACATTATTGTATATTTTTAATTATTTAATAAATAATAAAGAATGTGCATTAGAATTTCTTCCCATTTTGTATAAGTTAATTTTTTATTATTGTTCTTTAGCTTTAGTGAAACAAAAACTTCCAGCTTAATGATATTCGCTGAAATTCTGTGGATAAATGAGAAATTACGTGAAATTATAAGTATAACTAGATTACTGTGAAGATGATGGTCAGATATATTTCAATGGACTAAATTCTTGAAAATGTTGATACGTTTTCGGCAATACCGAATGCTTAATCTGAGATTTTAATTAAATTAAATTTTTTAAATTAAATTAAATTAAATATTTTAATTAAAAATGTATAATGTATTAATTTTACTGTTTTAGAAATCTTCATTGCAAGCACTGACAAATAGTTTGCAAAAATAAGGAGAGCAGTGAACTATAGTCAAACTTAGTTAATACTATATTGCAGAAAAAGAAATTAAAATTTATAAATTTAAAAATAATTTCTAACTGTGACGGAATTCCTATTTACGCAAGGAATAATAAATATAAGCGTTAATGTGTATTTAAATATTTAATACATAGTAAAAAAAAATGACATAAACTGCATTAGTAAATATTTACTTAAAAAGAAAATCCTTCAACTCTAGTAATAAATAAATAAATAAAAGAAGCAACATTAAATTACATTTTTTGAATTCTTGAACGGTGATGGACTGCTATTTTTTCAATGGACTAGATTTATGAAAATACTGATTTGTTTTAATGCAACAACGAATTATAAAATCATCCATCCTATATCTATTTCTATCCAATCTGCGACTTATTTTAATTAAGTAATTAGGCTGTAATGGAGCATTATTTTAATTTAAAAATAAGTGAAATAAAATAATATTTTCTATGAACTTTAATACCACTGATTACAGTCGAAAAGAAATATTGATTCGCTGTAAAGAGCTGCATAATCATTTCTTCAGATATTTTAGTGATAAATAACAGCATTTGAAGTTTTAAAATTTTTCTTTCACTTTGCACACACTCTCGAAATCGAAAATTTAATTCACAAAATTTTTACTGATAATTTTTAAAGGATGTTCATACGATATACGTGATATCAAAACTAAAAGAGCATTGAAATAGCCTTAGCGGATGGAGAAGGCACGTTTCTATTCGGCACATGTGACGTCATAACCAATCAGGGATCGTTTTTGATTGCATCACTTACGGAGGCCTTTGGGGGCAATTTAAATGTTTAATAACTAAATAAATTAACATTTGCCGAAAAAAACAATCAGATTTTCGGTTTCAGGAGAGAATTTCCTATAAGTTAGGTATGAAAATAATAAAATTTATGATATGCTGTAATTGTCCATTTGGCTAGCTATCATGATCTGGACTACCCAACCTTAAGAGTGTTAAGCAGCGTTCCATGCACCCGCTCACTCCAAAAAAGAAACTGGGATAATAATGAAGCAATTGTTTGAACTGTGGAGAACATTTTATAATGACATTTGCTACGACGTCATTCACAACTTTTATAAATGATAAATGTTGCCAGTTTTTGTATAAAATGCAGTAAATTATCGTTAGTATAGAGTGAGACACTATATGTGTGCATTTCCATCTCATGTGTTGTCGCTAATATGTTGGGAAGGAGGAGTAGCAAAAGTGGTAAGAATATCTCGAATTTTGAGTGTTGTTAACTTTTTCAGCAACAGTTATCACCAAGTGTGATATAAATGGATTAATGAAACGTGGACTACAACAATTTTCTAGCATTGTTCATGTTTAGTCTAAAAACCAACAATCAATTACTAAAAAAAAAAAAAAAAGGTAAACTATGTACTCACTTCTTTAAGTTTCTCTCCTAGTTGCTTTAATTTCTCATCATTAGAATCACTGGACTGTTTGATTTGTGGTGTGACACTTTGCCATTTTTCGGAACGGTTTATTCCAAAAGACTGCTGTTGAAAGGAAATACTTGTCATGCTATGAGATTCAGTGACTTCTTTTGAATAAATAACTTTCGATACATCTGTTCTATTTTTATCCCCATCTTGCTTGGACCCCGGATAAGAAGAAACACCATAACTGACAGTTTCGGACTTACCAGCGTGAGAGCTATCAGAAGATTTCTCTTTTTCTGGAACGTTCTTGAAATATTTTGATTTCAAACCCTCTATTTCTGACAACAAACTTGCTTTGTCAGACGTAAGGGGTGAACCTTTTGGAAATTCTTCTGCGTGAGAAATTTTTTTTATGCCCCCACGTGGTTTATCCACAAGCGTAACCTTATGAATCTTCTCAGACGTAGTTGGCATTGTTGATTGTGAGTCCGCAACCGTCTGCGTTGTGAACTTTTCTTCAACACCACCAGCCTTGACCACCGTTTGTATTTCGTATGATTTCTTTACTTCAGTTTTAACCTCTGTCGCTTCCTTCTTTGTGATCACGGAAGAGTATTTTGTGGGTTCATAAGAAGTAGCCAATTTCGGTGATACAGCAACAGCCACTTCGGTTCCTGTTGTCTGATCACCTTCAGTTGAAATGTGTGGAAATTGGCTCTTAGAACCAATAGGATTGCTATCTGCAATATTCGACTGGCAGATGGGTGAAGTATGACTTCTTGGTTGTACTGTTGATGTAAACTTTTTCGTTTTTGGCTCATGCGTCCCAGTAACCGCTGCGTACTCTTTGACATCTGTCGTTTGTGCAGCTGGCTTGGAAGTAGTAGCAGAAGATTGACCATTCAATGGTAAGTCTTCCACGTTGTCATCAGACACATATTCTTCTGGAATGTCATCATCAATAGATTTAAAATCGTCTAAAGTAGCTTCTTCTGATACAGCAGAGCACCAATCATCTACACCAGAGATGCTGGTACTACGCCAAGTATCGGGGGAACGAGCGGATACATATTCTGAGGCTGATTCGGTGCCTGCGGGTTCCTCGTTGAAATAAGAACTTTGGACTTGCTGAAGATTTTTCTCTGCGTCAGACATGGTTTGCTGGATACGAACAGCCGCACTGCTTGAAAGCAAATTCACCCTGAAAATTCAATATTCTTTAGTAAATGTTCAGTAAATTCCAAATTTAAATTCATTCTATCATACGAGCTATAAACATCCGAGATTAAATTAGATTAACTCTTTGACGCATATGGGACACCGGTGACTTTTTTTTTATATATATATTTTTTTCTCATACAAGTAAAAATATTTTTTTAATTTTTTTTAGATTATAACAAAAATGTGAAATAGTTTTAAAAAAAAAAAATTCTGTTAGATTATCGGACTTATATTTACACTGAAATATAAAGTCCAAAAAAAGTAGTTAGAAATTTTTTTTCATTCATATTCAAACATTCATCAATAATTGATTTGGTAAATTAAAGGAATGTCAATGATGAATTGCCATTTCTCTTAGATCTAAAAAGTGCAAATTTGAAAAATTATTGCTTAGAAGTGAGCCATATTTCGAAGATTTCACCTTCAGCGCAGAAAAAGCCACCGGTGTTTCATAATCAAAAATTATTATAATGCCAACAATAATATTTGTGACTTATTTTGACTTAAATTAATACAAATTAAAGAAAAAAGTGTGAAAAATATGTTTAATAAAACTTCTGCAATAAAGAGTTAACTAGAAATTTACGAGTTATATATATATATATATATTTTAAATGAAAGTAAAATACCAATGACAACTAATTTAATTTAGAAGTAAAAAAAAGTTTTAAAAAAAATAAATTCTTATTTTTGTTTCTATTCGTCTCATCTTTACTTTTCAAGGGAGCTCTAGGGTTTCACATGTATCTATGAAACTCTCATGGTGGTTAGCAGTTATAGAATATATTTCTGCAGAGTAGAAAAGAAGCTGAAAGCTCTAATCCAATCACAAGAAAAAAGTTAAAAGTAAACTATAGGAAAAATATTATGCCAATGGAAAGTTTAGAAAGGCCTACAGCAATCAATTTAATAAACTTCACTCCCCTTGTCATACGTTGCACTATATTACATAAACATATTCTAATAATTCAGAAAGAAACACGTTATGCATCATATTTCAAATTTTACTTTTAAACTTAAACTAAGCTTTTTAGAAAACTTGTTAGCAGAATTCTAATAATTATTAGATGTGTAAATGTTTTTATGTGATGGAAAAATACGTAAAACAAATAATATTTAAACTGATTTTTAATATTTTTATTTTAACCAAAATGTGGGACGTTACATTTGTTGCATCTTCTCAATTACCCCTGTTATCAACTGTCATAATTTCATGAAAACCCTTTCCCCCCCTCCAAGTGAGATATCATTTATGGTCCACTCCCTATTACAGAAGATGGTTAAGTAAGGTGAACACCACTTATAAATTTATAAAAACCATATCTTTCAATGCTGCAGTTCTAGAAGATTTTTTTATGTTAAAAATGTTGGCATGTTTCGAAAGATTATGATCAAAACTGTCTAAAATTAATGATCATGACAAAGATTATGATCAATGCTTAATGTATCTATACTAAGCTTGCACTAATTACAGCAATAAGATCCTTTTATTTTCAAGTTGAATAAATATGGGTTTTATTCAACAATGGATCACTTTAATTTACAAAATTTATTTGCATTTTTATAAATATGCAGACAAATTTTGTATGCTATACATATTGATTTAAAAAGTGGCTTATTAGCATATATAAATATATATATATATATATATATATATATATATATATATATATATATATATATATATATATATATATATATATATAATAAACCACTTTTTAAATCAATATGCATAGCATACAAAATTTGTCTGCATATATATGTAATAAAAGGGCTAAAATCCCTTTTATCAGTGTTTTAGTTAGCTTAAATAATGCAGTCGTAAGCCATCATACGTTCTAAAATGGCCATCATGGTCTATTTGACCATTTTGTTTTAACGCTTATACGCATTGTGGATAAGGCGCGCCTTCTGTCGGTGTTTTCAGAAATTAAAATCACATAAGCCACGTAAAAATTTTAGTTCAAAAGTTATTTATTTATTTGTTTTAATTAAAAAAAATATTATTATATATAATATATAAAATATAACTAAAAAGGAATATATTTATTAACTATACAAAACATGAATCTAAATAACAGCGAAGTTTGAATAATAAGTGTTGGCATTAATTTAGAGATATTTTCCATTGATAAGCTCACAATTTTTTTAAGGTATCTTGTTAAACGATTTAAAATGTGATATTCTGATTCTTGGTTTAATTTTAAAGGGAGGAATTTTCGCTAGAAGTTTTCTCAAAAAATACACATTCTTCTAAGGGAATTTGTGGGTTACATAATAATTAAACACATTAATTTCTTTCAACTTTATTGTGCATATTTCAAACATTTTTTTCTTGTTTAATAGAGTAAATTATGTGAAACTAAATACGAATCTAGTCAATAACGGAAACCTATTATTATTTGTTTGGAGAAAAAAAAGCTACTACAATTTCAATTTTAATTTTTATCGAATTTACATAAACGTTGCTAATTATTTTACCAACTTTATATAGTAGAATTAGAAAGAATAAATTTTTTTATCAAAGTACCACACCGATATCACATCAAAATATCACATCAATATCAATTGCACACTGCAGAAAGATTTTCATTCAGTCCGCTTTTGAGATTTAATTAGTCAAATGCTGTGGATGTGCATAGAAAAGATATACTCTGAGCCACGGAAATTACATTAGTTATATTAAAAGTAAGAGTAAATTGGGCAAAATTTAAATGGATTTTTTTTTAAAATAAAAATATGAGGTCAATAAAATAAATTAAATCTAAAAGATATCATTGAAATTCGAATAATGTATATTTAAATCCACAAAGTCATTCAATTTCTCAGAATTTTAACTTGTACTTATAAAAAAACGTTCTTGGCTGTTGAGTTATGAAAAAATTAACCAAGCAATACGGTTTACCGTGCTTGAAAATGCTTAACATTTATTTTTTGAATGAAATATTTCGAAGTATTAAAAAAAAATAGGAAAGTAACCTGAAAGGACTCTACTTTTAAGGCTTCAAAACAAATCAAATTTATTTAAGAGAATATTATGAAGAAAAATGGAGAATTTAGCAGTTCTTCAATTTAATTGGCATGAAGAGAAAAAAAATTATATTAAAATTACCGTACATTATAATAATGACATTTCTGGTAAAGAAACAAACAAAAAAAAGCATAATTTCGGTTAATGCAACTAAAATATACGATATTTCATTTAGTAATTTTTCCGTTTGTATGGTAACGATTAAACGAAAATTCTGGTTTTCAAAATTATACTTCTTATTACCACACATTTGTTAAAAAATACAAAACATAAAAGTAAATTCAATTGAAATATGGTTTTTTATACCATGCTCTAAGGCATCATTATAAAATTACCAAATTTTACCACATTTACCGAATTTTATCACTTATTATAAGACCACGTTTTATTATTAATATTATCAATATCAATGCGATTTGGTAGAAATTACCGAATTTATTAGTGTTCTTCTTGAGCGTTTGTGGTAATGTTGACCTTACTTTTTTTCTCAATGCAGATCAAGTAAGCTGAACGCTCTAATGATATTATAAACAATATATTTTTTGCTAAATTCATAGTCGATAAAAGATCGCTACAAGTTGGGCGTAATTTTCATATTTTAAAAAGTATGAAGGAAAATATATGTACATTAACCTACTCCATCGGATTTTTTTTAACAAAAAACATTTAGTTATCACTACCGGCTTGTGTACAAGTAAAAGCATCGACACGAAACTCACTTAATTATTGAACTTTCTCACTTAATTATTGATCATGACTCACTTAATTATTGAAAATAAATAACAATTTCGTATTAATCGTAGACCTAGCTAACGAAGTTCTTATGTTACTCGATTAATTTTAGTAGCAGTTAAAACCTGACTTATGAAAATCAATATGAACAAATTGGACAAAGACGTATTAACTATTACAAACTAAACATATAAGCATTAAATGATATAAAAAAGAATATTGTATCAAAGTGGTTTACACAATGTACTCACAATTCCAAAACATCGTCGTGTGGCAGGAAAGGGAAACAAAGTTAGACTCAATTTAAAACGTGGCTGGCGCTCAGAGGAGTGATTCCTGCCAGACGCGTGTTTCTATCTTTGTACACTCCAAGAACTATCCCTCTGCGCTCGTGGAGGAAACGGTATTTTAATGAAGTCAGGCACCCTTGTTCAAGACTTTCCCTCACTAAAGACTCTGCTTATAAATCCTTACAATTACCTTTCCTTTTTCTAATATTAGTTTAATTGCTAAGGACAAAGAAACCGTCTGTTAACTAAGAGGAATGCTTGTTGGGTAGTTTTGAATTTAATGTTTCCTTTATTCTACATCTTTCGGGATTTAATATAGTTGCTGGCGGTGAATCTATAATGGTCAGAAGAGTCATTTTAAAATCAAATGACAGTTTTCTGACTGTTTTTAGTTCGTTCTTTCCTTGTTTTGTCCAGTTGCATAACACTCTCAAATAAATTGGTTCCGCATTAAGTCTTATCTGGAAAAATTGCTGCACTGTAAAAAAATTCGGATCAAATTACAGTATAAAGAATCAGCATTCAGGATGTTCCTAATTTTTACCATAAAATGCATTTTTTTATCACACATACCGTAATTTTCTCAACAATAATTGCCGTAAAATCACTGAATCATACTAATTAAACAAATATTATTGTAAAAATGACTGTATAGACTGTATAGTTTACGGTAAAAATAGATGTTACGGATGATCCCGTAGTGGACTGATCGCTGAAGAGACGGTTCCTTGTAGAACATCGAAGTCAAGCATTACTGGTTTCTATCAGTGAGCGGGTGGTTGACCACTTAGATCAGCTTGCGTAGGGACCTAGTGAGTGCAACAAAAATTAGAGACGAAAATTCGTCTATGTCGCTATTTTCACGAAAAATAAGAACAATTTTTAAACTGCTAGTGGTTGTAGTATAAAGGACTTGTTTCTGTCCAAAACCATGAAAGAATGTAGAAACTCAAAAAATAGGAACACATTTATTGCAAAGTAATTATAATATTAACTTAAAATAGGGTTCTTGTAAGGTATCAGTGGTTAATATGGTTTCAATATCATCCACATATGATTAAAAGTCATTAAAATAAGAAAAGTGAAGTACCAGAAGTACTATCTGTGAATTGCAGTCCTAGCGACAAACTCTGTAACTCTCGAACTCTGCGATTCTCAAATCAAACTCTGTTACGCTAGAGTCTAACTCTGTTGTACTAGAATCAAACTTTGTTGCACTAGAGTTAAAACTTTGTTACATTTGAGTAGGTAAACTCTGTTACCTTAGAGTTAAACTTTGTTAATTATTCGCTTGCCCCAAATATTCGTTTACCAATGGCGAGTGGAAATTTAGCTCCCTGGTTATTATCATATTTACTATGAAAAGTATTCAAATCAAAACTCAACGGCATCCAAATCATAGTTACAAAGAAAAGTATCTAAATTGAAATTTATGTTGCACCAAGTGCTAGCGATTAAATCTGTAGAGCAAAATAAAATATCCCAATTACACTGCGTCAAACGTAAAGAATCATATTTACAGTAAAAAAAATATCCAAATTAACCCTTTCTAAGGCCGTGGTAAGTATACTTACCACCAAATTTTAAAGCACATGGTGAACTTTTCTACCATGTTTAATTTAAGTTTCCATTTGTTAATAACTTCAGCTTTCTTAAAGTGCGTTTGAATAAAATTGGTAGTTTGAGAAAAAGTATAAGTTTGTAGCATTTATAAAATTTATTTTATAAATAACAAAAAATAAAAGTTAATAAGTTCCTTATAGGCCGTGGTAAATATACCTACCACCAAAAAAAGTTGCATTAAAATTTTGATTTTTTTATAAACTGAATTAGTTTTTTTTTCTTATATCAATTACTATTCGTATATCAATTTCAATTCCAAAAATACTTTAATTTACCTTCAGTAGAAATAAATGGCCCATTAAAGGGTTAAAGTTTACGTTGTACCGAATGTAAGTATTATATTTTCTGATATAGGTATTTAAATTGAAGCTCACATTGCACCAAATGTAAAGCACCACATTACTAAGAGCTCGAAGTATAGTCAGACTTTTTGAAGTGTAACTTGCTTGCAATTATATATATATCTGTCTATTATTTGTTTAATAGTAACATATTTTACTGTCTTTAACTTATGATACTTACTCATGATATGAGGTAAGAGGTTTTTGCATCAAGCTCAAAAGTCTTTTACCAGTTTCTATGCTTTGTTGTATAGAAACCATAACTCTAAACCAGCTTCTTTTGTGTCTCTTGATAACTATCTGTCGTCTAATTTCTCCAAAAATAGTTAAGCCAGAATGGATAGTCTTTTTTAAATCTTCTAAGTTTTGCAAATTCTGAAAAAGAGGAAAATTTAATTTAAAAGGTTTCAATTTTTAACTTTGAGTTTCAAATTAATGCGATAGATATATTCACAATAATTTTAAGCAGTACTCTTTAAATGGAGTCTGAAAAATAAATGACTAGTTTCAAATTTCCACCACAAGTGAGTTTATTAATTTATCTGAAATATATTTACTTGTTTAAAGGTAAAATTGAAATAATTTTAATTAATAAAATATAATTGAAAATAATCATGTTAAAAAAAACACGAAAAATATGTTTCTTAACGTCAGTTGATTTTTTTAGAAAATTTCTAAATCTTAGTGTCGATACGTAGGTTATAGGCAAAGTTTGAAATCTAGCATTATATTCCAGGGGTCTGTCCAGACATTTTGTGTAAGGTCCGTTTTCGTAAAATTGTGAAAAAATTACTCGTAATTTGTGAATATAAAATAAACGTTAAGTCACATTCTTTCAACTGCTTTTATGAATTTGTGCAAATAGGGTCCACTTATTGCAAAAAACCTCTTCAAGGAGTTTTTCAATTGTAAAGAAATAAAAGATCATGCTCAACACTGTAAAATTATAATTAAAAAAATTAAATTTTAAAAAATAAACAGCAAATGCAGCTACTAAATTAGCGATGCAACTTACAAATATTTGGTATTTAACCTATACTGCTGAACGCAGAATGTTCATTTCGGCAAATAAAGAAAGAAGCGTCTGCCGAAGACAAAATTTAGTTCGTTTACATCTGTCTTTCTCCCCCCCCCCTCCTCCCTTCCTGGGAAGGGTTTATTCGATTAACAAAACAATAATGAAGATAATCAAATTTGTGAAGGGTCCGATTAAAAGATAAATTATTTTGTGAAGGGTCCGTTTTTAAGTTAAAATGTTTTGTTAAGGGTCCGTTTTTATGAAAAGATATTTTGTGAAGGGTGCGTTAACGGACCCAAATTTCTTCTAAACAGACCCCTGTATAAGCTGTCGGAAATGGACGAAAAAAGTATTAAATTATTAAATCTTTCTCATATTGCCTAGGCATTGTATATAATGTAAAATGACAAAACCACTTCAGTAGGAAATATAATTAACGGGACTAAATAAAATAATAACATTGTAGGGATTTATGAAGCATTGCTCGATATTATCCCTATACTTATGTTTCAAGTTTAAGGACCATTGTCTGGTACTCAGTGCACTGATTTTTTTAACTAAGCATCATAAAAAGCAAAGCCCTCACCCACTAACTTATCACTAATTTTCCCACTTTCTATAAAGTTAGAAAGTATAAATTTGAATTATGTGTTCTTTATGAGATAATTAGAAAAACTAAAAAAAAAATTCGTTTCGATATTTTGTAATTATTGGGGTAATTAGCCTAAACTGTTTAGCTCAATACTAAATAATACGTTTTTACTTAGGTAAAGGCCCCAAATTTGAACTATATGTTCTTCATGAAATAAGTAAAAAAACTAATAACCAAATAAACCAATTAAAGTAAAATTTCGAGTTCTATAAAAAATAGTTTTTTTGATTAAAGAAAATGTATTTTTTATTTGGTCTTCACATCAGAAGTATTTAAAAAAACAGGGCAAAATTAATGTATTCTTCGTTTCTTTGTAAGTCGATATTTTCAATTTACCCTAAAAGAATTGGTTGTCGTATGCAATTGCTAGGTATTGTATAGGCATTTCACATATTGCCAATAACGTAATTAAATTTCAACTACGCACTTCAACAAAAAGGTTATGCCTAATTAAGTAAATTAATTGACCAGGGTTAGTGAAAGAGGGTCCCTCCGTTGCCGCTGGCAAATTAGAATGGAATTTTAATAAATCATGTAGAAATCTTTAATAATAACTGAAGAATCACGATCGAAAACCACATAGATTTACTATTAAATCGCTTCAAAATCGAACTAAGATGGTCAAAAATCAGAAGATGGTTACTCATATGAGTAATTTGAGATTCATGTGTCTTAATGATTGCGTTTCAAAAATATCAGGATTTTTTAGAACGTTAACTAATTCGTGGTATACATAACCGTCGAAAAAGTTATCATAAAACATGCCAATTCACGACGAAATTGGCGCAAATCAAACGTGTGCGTCCGAGAGTTATTTTTCAAATGCGTGATTCAAAATTCATCTGCGTAATAATATCTAATGAAATGTATTTCAAAAAACTATGCAGAAATAAGCAACAGTTATTTCTAAAAAAAAAAAAACACAAGAATTTACGATAAAATCGCTGCAAATGTTCTCATATGTGTGATTCAGGAATCATGCGAGTTGTAAAGTCTTGCTTTAAAAATATCAGGATTTTTAAAATCGTGAAGTATGGATGTATTCAATAAAATACAAAATCAAAAGAAAGAAAAAACTGGAAATGGGATAGGTGCTAATATCTTTACTGACAACCAGTAATCTTTGCTGGTTAACAACAAATTCAAATTCTAAGAGCCCTGACAAATAGTGCATCAATGTATCCATTAGTGTTATATCACGTCTATAGTCAATGCTATATCACGACTATATCACGTTTATTAATAGGTTTTTAGACTAATCAACACGCATTCAAAAGCCTTTGAAAGCTATATATATTAAAAGGCTTTAAGTATCGTAAGAGAAGCATTTTCCGTGTAAAAGTTTTGAACAAGTAAAAATATCTTGTTCGAAATCTGTGTAAATGAAAACCGTTTTACTTTTTTTTCAGGTAGCTATAAAATCACACAATTGTTGTGAGTTATAAAAGACAATTCTTTGATCAGTTATGAAGTTTCTTTGATACTTCATGGCTTATGAAAAACTTGAGTTTTTTTTTTTTTTTTTTTTTAGTTGGTGAATTAAAAAAACATAACAAGCAAAAACAATTTTATAAATACAGCAATGAAAGGCTTACATCAATGTTTAAAGTGCTTTCCACGTGTGAATGAAATATGGTACTCACTAAAAACAAGCATAATGCAATGTCAGAGCCAGCGCTAAGGACTTCAAATTTCTGGACAGTAAATTAGCCAAATATCAAAAGTGTTAGCCAAATTTCAAAAATCTTAACAAAAAAAAAAAGTCAAAAGTCTTAGGCAAATCTTAGCAAATTTTTATATTTAATTTTTTCCCATAAAAGAACTCTAAGTCAAAATACAAATTTACTATAAATTTAACTATTTTAAAAATGCAAATTCATATCAAGAGTTAATTTATAGTTGGAAAGGAGTAAATGAGCTATGAATGGGAGAGGGGATTAAAAATGTGTAGTTTTATCGTCTTTGAGGAAAAGAAATAAGAAGAGTTTGGTTAATTTTTGATAACTTCTTAGACTAGAGTAGTAATATAAGGATAAACCTGAAGCAACATTTGGTATTTTTTTAAAAAAGTTTTTGACTATCGTTTAAATAAATACATTTCGTATTAAATAAAAACGTTTCCTTCAAGTCTATTATTTTTTAATAGAGAATTTTTACTGTCTTGCTTACTTTTTACTGTCGCGATTGTAATCATTCAAAAAATAATAATAATTATAGCAGTAGAAGATAAGTTATTTGAATTATTTAATTCTGCATTATATTTTGTTTCATTGGTTTTTATACTCTCAGAGATTTTTTTAACGATATTTGGGTGGGTGCATTACACGTTCATGGCCAGTCGATTGCAGATGGTTATCCCATATCTATCATTGGTAATCTATTTTAAAGATAAAATCAAAGTAAAATTTTCTTATTTTAGCAACCGTTTTAATTTTTGAATTTTACCATACGTTTATTTTAATAGACAATGTGCTATTTTCATGAGAACACATATTTTCTGGCAAAAAAGTTGGATGATAATAGGCATTTAGTTACCACTTAATTTACTTTACTCACAAACTGTAGGAAAGAGTTTCTTCTCGTGATATCGAGTGATCCGGCAATGTACGCACTGCTTAAGTTTTAATTTTTTTTATTTTTTTATTTCTTTTTTTTGGATGTTTACATAATCTCTCTTATTGCTTATAATAGCTGGACTTAATATAATTCTAATTCGTTACGCTACAAACTAAGGAATCAACAATTAGTTATGCGAAATTATTGTAATCGAATAAAAAATACAAGATTTGTTCGGGGAAAAATTCATCTTTTTGTAATTTTTAGGATGAAGGGGACTATATATTCTTCTTTTCCGTAGAAAAAATCGTTCGCCGCCGACCGGCCTGTGTAGGGGGCAGGGAGATGTCCTTGCATCAGAAAGATTCTGGGTTCGAATCCCGGGCAAGACACGGATGTTTCTTTCTCTCTCTCTCTGTGTGTTCTATGTCCTTCTTCCTTTGTGTGTGTGAATGTGACCCGCCCTATAAACGGGTTTGTGGTTGTGTGAATGGTGTGGCAGAAGTCAAATTCTTGGCTATAGATGGAGCCACTGAAAAAAAAATAAGATCAATCGCACCCCCTCTGCCTAAACAGGCATACGACAAAAAAAATATATATATATCGTTTGCCAATACTTTTAAAACACAAAATATTTCACCGAATTTACGATTTTATTGCATTTCGCAAGGTGTCGAATACCGCTAAGTGTTAGAATACCGCTAAGAATACCGGGCTCTGAATATAAAATACTATTTGAACCCTAGACACAGAATTTTTATTTATATTCCACATACTTTTTTTTTTATAATTTTGTATTAATTTAGGTCAAAATAAGTGAAAAATATTATATTTAACATATGAATAGTTCATGTTAATGAAACACAGCATGAAACGCCGGTGTCTTTTCTTGTGTTAAAGGCAATATATTCCCCCGCCACGACGCACTTCGAAACAATAATTTGTCAAATGTTCACTTATTTGCCGTTAATCATATTAAGAGAAACAGTTATTCCTCATTGAAATTTCTTTAATTTACAAAATCTACTTTTGACACATTTTTGAATATGAATAAAAAAAAAAAAAATTTCCCCGATACTTTTTCTGGATTTTATATTTTAATTCTAATATAATTGCAATAATTTAACAGTTCTTTTAGTATCTACTAGACTGTTTTTTGTAATTAAAAAATGCCAAAATCTATTTTTGCTTGTAATTAGAGCGTGAGTAATAAATATATATGTAAAAGGTACACTGGTACTTCATTTCCCGCATAGGGTAAAATTAATATAAAATCAATTACTCAAAAAAATACATTGCTGAAAACCTATTCCGTAGGAAAAAATAGCTTTCAATCTAAATATGAATGACAGATATTGTCAAACACTTTTTGCATACCTTTGTGATATTACGATAAAAATTTTGGCACAGATTCAGTCTTTCGGCGCAGCCTTTAAATATCTTCAAGAACTCGTCCCACGTGTTAATAAGCTCTGGGTGTAGTTGTCCGTCTCCGTAATTTAAATCATTTTTCAAACCAAAATCGCTTTGGAGCATCAAAAGTTTTGTCCCAATATTGAAAGACTCCTGAAAAAAAGGTTTTAGTTTTGTTTTCGTGTTTTAAATAAACTTGAGGAGAAATGATTAATACAATATCTATACTCAAATATCTCATCTTATACAACAGCTATATGCCCTCTAGTAATATTTAAAACATGTTTTAATTTTCTGAATAAGAAACTGGAATAAAACATTAAAACATAAACTATCTCAAGCCGAATAGGTAATTTCAACCAAGTCACCCGATTACGTCATAAGATGATCACTTGAAATTACACTTCGACATTTCCGCGACGTGTACTAAAAAATAAAAAAACGCGTAAATTAAATTTTATGTCAGCAAAATAATAATAAATTCTTAATCACAGAGATTGCAGTTTTTTTATTTATTTATTTATTCTTAATTTTTTTTGTGCATTCGGGATTTTGCAATTTTCTTTCAAACTTCAGCGGATTTTTTTCGCCACTCAAATTTTTAAATTTGAGTTGAGAAAAAAATCCACTATAATGGACTTTATTACGTGTCATCGCAAATTCTCAGATAGTATGCAAATTTAATTGTAGAATCATAGGACTTTGAAATTTTACATAGATTTTGATTATTTTTTTCAAAAATTTTATAATACTTTATATTGCAATAAGTATTTACTTCATTTATATTAAGCATTACAACTGTATTGGATTTTAAAAACATGAACGTAATCAAGAAAATTACAAATTTGGAAAAAACATAGAAATGGGGAAAGTGTTTAATATTTTTATTGGCTAAAATTTTTTTTAATTTTTTGGAGCCCTAGTTGTAACTAGTTTGTTTAATTTTATATCAATTTTTTTTTCAATACTTTTAGTGTTTTAGTGTTAGTTACATTTAGTTTTTTAGTGTTTTTTCTCATAATTTTAGCGTTATAAAAAAAAAAAAAAAAAAAAAAAAAAAAACACTTCAGAAATTAGTTTTACAAATTTGCATAACGAAACCAAATATATTTTGACATAAATAAATTCTAAGGACGAAGTTATATATAATGTTCTTTAGATTTGAGCTAAATTACATCATTATAGAAATTGGAATATTTAATAATAATTAATCGAAATAAATTTTTTACGCCTTAAACGACACGTTGAAAATTAATTTTACAAATTTGCACCGAAGAACTAATGTTTTTGCGTGTAAATAAACTCAAAGAAATTTTTTTTATTAAATAATGCTATATGCAAGAATAAATGGTAGTAGAAACATTAGTTCTTAGGTAGAAATGAATTTAAATCTCAAACGACATTTTAGAAATTAATAATATAAATTACATATGCACGCGACTTGACAGAAATGCATTTATGAGGCAAAAATGCATTGACGTGATGAAACATTGTTAAAAAAAAAACTTTTTTAATTAGTTTTCTTATAACAGTAATTGCTACAATTGCACAACATTCTACCGATTAAATTAAATAAATCGGTTAAAATTAAAAGAATTTGTGAGACTTTGGTTTCAGATGACTTCAAAGAGAAGTGTTCTATTGTTATTGTTGTTTGTTGTTCTCTCTCTCTTTTATTAACATTCGTTCATGCGTTGTTTAAAATAGCATGATGAACCTTATGAAGTATTTTAAACTTAATTAAAAACGTATTGAACAATGCAAGAATAAATATTTGTTTTTTACTTCATGTCAGCCAGGAATTTATTTAGAAAAATAGGCCTCTTTTTCTCTTATATTTTTTTCTTCTTTTATTTTAAGAAAATCTCAGTGGTGTTCCGCCTTAAGGAAAATATCACACATCGAAACCAACATAACCCTGTGTAATTGTTTAATCACAGCGCGAGATTTGAATTGCAAGAAAATTAAATGCTTTCAGTAAGTCAATATTTTATTTGGGTTAACAATATTTGAAGGTTATGCTTTACTGGGATGAATATTTTTTTAAGTAGTTTTTGAAAACCAGTTAATTTAAAACTCCTTTTAAGTATTAAAAATATTTTTATGTGTGTGTGTTCTCGACTTTAGAATCTTGCGTAAATATTTGATAAGATGAAAGAATGAAGTAATTTACTTTCCCAAGAAGGTAGTTTCTATGCTTTTTTTTTTTTTTTTTAGTAATTGTTAATTTACTTTTTTTTACGCGTTGCGCTAAAAAATCTCTGAAAATCAATTTAGAACTGATAATTTTATTAACAGATAATTTCGAAACAGATAATTTCTAGAGAAATTTCTTTTTATGGGTAGAGACATATAAAAAGAAATTTCTACTGAAAAAGCTTGATAACGTGGTTTTTGGTTCAATTTTTTTTCCTTTTTCTCTTTTTTAAAACAATTATGTGTGGCGTCTATACAAATAATTATTATTACCTTTTTTTGGGGTATTTAAAAAGATCCACTATGTAAAGTGCACTGTAAAATATCCCGTATCATATTACGGTAGAAAGTACCGGCACCCTGAGTGCAGTATCTGAAAAATTAATTTTACTGTAAAATCCATTTTACCGTAAAATTTTATACCGCATATTTAACAGTAATAACTATTTAACTGCAGTGATTCAGTGTTTTACAATAAAAATTACGGTATATCAGATTTTTTATTCCTTGAAATTTTACTGTAGAAATGGATTTTACAGTAAAAAGTACTGGCACCCTGGTTGCAGGTACATTTTACTGTAATTTGATAATCTTAAAGTTTTATATCTATATAAAAAGTACAGTTGTGCATAAATACTTATTTGCGCATCTGAAATAGCTATGTAGACAATGAATTGAATGTTATGTAATGAACACTAAATCGATAAATTACAATATAGATGTTCTTTGTGGGACTAATTATAGTACAAATTAAAGTGTGTATAAACATATTAAGAAAATTAGTTGTCGTCAATATATCAGCATTATACACAATTATTGATTTTTATCTTTTTACGTGTCATAGTCACCCTGACAAGGGAGATTTTTTTTTCCTACATGCGTTTTCACGCTAAATCAAATAAACTATTTCTAAGAAATATTTCTTAATCAAAAAGAAAAATCTTTGTCCTGAGTATGCCGTTTTGGTTTAAGCTTATATCATAACCAATTGGAAATATATTCATATCCAATAGGAAACATATTGGAAATATATCATAACCAATTGGAAACATTTCAGATAGTACAGTAACATTTAAACAGTACAGTAACAGTTCGAGTAACATTTAAAACTTTTCTTAATATTTTTAAAAGAATTTTTCTTTCATATATTAAAATGTTTTAACTTTATTTTACAATTTTACGTAATTCTTTACGCAAAATTTTTTTTGAAACCGTCTTATATCCTAATGCGCATTAAAAACTTTCCAATATATAAAATAAATAAGCATAACATGAATCTTGGAGATGGTAGAAAATATTGTATTCTGTAATTTTGATTTTAAATTTAATTTCATATTTAAGTAAACAAAAATATAAAATACGTTTCATATTTAAAAATAATTATATTATACATTTTTGTTTATATTTTATACTTAAGTAAACAAAGGAATATTTAAAGAAAATTGCAGTTAATACACTCTTTTAAGTTTTCTAATAACACAGATCGATGTAATGTCCTATATGCAAATGAAAACAGTTTATCAAAATGTTTGCACATATTTCATCATGCATTCATGGTGAGAGATGCAACAACTTAATATTTCACTTATATGTAAAAATTGAATGAAATAAATGCGTGAGGCCTTACTTCTGCTACTTGTTTGAATTTGATGTGCTGTAGAAATAAGACGTCAGCTTCATCTGCCGATTCTCCAATTTCATTACTTTGTGCCAACATTGCTTTAGACAAATCTTTTAGCCAACGCATTGCCTAAATTCAACAATTAAAAAAATGGATTAATATAAAACGTCATTTTTTAAACATCTTTAGCCTCTTTGTTTGTGGTATGTTTTTGGACAATTTATTAGCCCGAATGTAGAATCGCAAAAAAGGGGGATCGGATATGCGGCAGAATCTGAACCCACGACTACTGACTCAGGGTTCAACACGAGGTTATTGAGCGAACCACTAAACCAAACTTTTTAAGTTTTAATAGAAACTGAACTTCTGTACTTAACAATATTACACTAGTCTATATCAATTAATTTTAAAGCTGGTCGTTTTATTAACAATTCGGAAAAAACACTCTTTATTAAAGCAGATTCTGGAATTATTAAGTTGTAAAACATGATATTTTAAAACTTCGTGATAAGCTGGATCGAATAAAGGTTCTAAGTATAGGGCTGTTTAGTCTTAAGTATAGTTCTATGTAGTGCTTAATATATTTCTATAGAGTGAATTTCAGTAAATTAGCTGTAAAGTTAACGTGTTGATTTTAAAGAGAGAAAAAAAAAGATTAATGCGTTGAGTTTCACTTTTGTTTGCAAGCCTTCAATTAACCTAACAATCAGCTGAATCACGTTCATATACTTGGCGTTTTAATTTGCGGTTAAATTTTCAGGTACCGACCGTTTGTTGCCAAATGCATTTGGGATATCTGTTACAAATCCACTGAAATCTCTAAAATGTATAAACATACATAAATACCTCAATAATCTATAATAAAATAAGACTAAATTAAGATCTTTCTCCGAGACATTTCAAATGTTTTTTAGAAAGTATTGTCAATTAATGAGCTTCAGCCTCGTTGTGTCAGGGAATAGATCGTTTGCCTCCCAAATAAGGTACCCTAGGCTCGAATCCCAGTGGTGACTGGTTGAAAGGAATTCTGCTCCTGACTCGCACCAACCAGAGTGCTGCCGTAAAATATCCTCAGTGGTCGACGGTTAATGGAGTAGTATCCCTTTGCTATGGGGCTAATCGTGGGATGTTTTCATGTTTTTCCTCTTCATGTAAGGTTCCATCAAAAAAGTACTTAAGGAAGGTTTGTATCCTTTGTCTTCTGGGTTGAGTTCAAAATTACAAGGCTATGGAGTTGAACATTGATAGTCGTAAACTAAGGATTGCGTCGGCTGTTCAAAGTCGATTATAAAATAAAACTAATGAGTTTAGTGGAAAATCTTTTTTCCGTTAAGCTCATCAATTGCCAAATGATGACGCTCTTTCATCAGCTAAACACATCCACAACTAAATATCTTACCTCTTTTATTCCAAACTCGCATCTTTGCATTTGCCACCAAGCATGAACTTTAAATGTTAGATTCTCGAGTTCCTTGAGTCTAAATTCTTTTTCAACTTCCACAAAAGCAAGCCATCCTGCAATGTGCTGATGGTGACTGAGTCTTTTATTCTCGGATAATCGAACTTTTCTGAGAGTCTCGATTAATTGCAGTCCTTGAGATAGAACTGCACCAGCTAGATTGCCTGTAAAACATTAAATCATTTTGTGTATTGGAATTTTGATCGTATGCTAAGTATATTTTATTTTATAACCATTGAACAGCCGACCCAATTTCATGGGTTTACAACTACTAATGTTCAACTCCGTATATTGTAAAAATGCTAAGTATATTTTATTTTATAACCGTCGTTGAACAGCCGACCAAACTTAATGAGTTTACGGCTACTAATGTTCAACTCCGTAGCCTTGAAATTTTGAACCCAATCCAGAAGACAAGGGAACTCCTGGATCGAGTATTGGGGGAAATTTGCCTTCGTGGAGGACTTTTTGATGGAGCTAACCCGCATTTGCGTTACATGGAGAGGAAGACCACGAGAACCTCCCACGGTTAGCCTGACGGCAAGGGGACTCTAACCCATGATCCGTCTACCACTGAGGATATTTCACGTCAGCACTGTGGTCAGTGCAAGCCGGATGCGGAATTCGTATCGACTGGGATTCGAACCCGGTTCGCCTCATTGGAAGGCGAACGCTCTATCCCCTGAGCCATCGCGGCTCTGCTAAGAATATTTTATTTTATAACCGTCGTTGAACAGCCGACCCAATTTCATGGGTTTACGACTACTAATGTTCAACTCCGTAGCCTTGTAATTTTGAACCAATCCAGAAGACAAGGAAACTCCTGGATCAGTACCCCCAGAGGTATTGATTTGTTATGGGAACATGGAGGACTTTGAGACTCGACAGATTTAACGTGCATCAGTCACCATTTACTACACGGGGAGTCTTCGGCCGGCGAGGATCGAACCCACGACCTCTTGGATATGGGCCCAGCGCCCTACCGACCAGGCTATCCCAGCCCTCTGCTAAGTATATTGTAAAAATACATTAACCTAAGAGAGAAAATCTGTATTTTGAGATAGGTATTGATACGAACTGTAAAAACGTTTTAGTATATAGATGCCCTATTTTTGGTGTTGAGGTAGACAAAAATTTTTCACAGCTCATAAAGTCACATTTTTATTGACTTTTTCACTGTTATAGTTTTATTTATTTGTTCGTTTTTCGTTTAATTGTTTCTTGAGAATACATATTTTCATGCATATTCGAATCAATTTATGACTCTATACCAAAAATATTTCGTTTAAGGTTAGTCGGTAGGGCATATATCAGTAACGCTAAAACTGAAATTTTTCGATGTGCCTTTTGTAAGAAACTACTTATGATATCGCTTCGAAATTATTTGGGGGGGGGGGATATTTAAGATTATATCAGTTGCATGCTTCATAAAGTTTTAATGTTAACAGGATACTTTTTGAGTTATGAAAAATTTTTACCTCAAAAATGATACTTTTTAAAAAATTAAAAAATTTCAGTTCATTATTTGTTTGAAAAAATTTCTGCCAAAGATGTATATAACAGTTATCACAGTGTAAACATGTATATGTAAATATTCTGTGAAAAAAAAACTGAAACGATATCTTGTTTAGATGGTGAGAAAAAGTATATCGAAAAAGGTTAGTTTTAGCATTATTGATATATGCCCTACTGACTCCCTTTAAAAATAAAGCACATTTTTAGCAATATATTCTCACAAATTCTTTGAACCAATTGTTATTTTGTCAATTGTATATAATTTTTCACACAATAACTACAGTTTTGTTCTTCAAAATATAGTTAGTTTACCCTCAGCACTAAAAATGGTGGCAACTACACGCCTAAATTGTTTCAGAGTATCAGATGAGGTATTCTATGAAAAATTTGAATTTGTTTTCTTTTTTCTTCTATCACATGGAGATTTGAAGCAGGTGGTAGAAAGGTGCACAATTTTAATTGTTTTTCTCGTTCGGGGTGTTCTGTAAGCATCGCCTTTAATGTATATTTTCCAGATCCTCGTCAGGAATTACGTTAGAAAATACATACTTTAGTGGTAGCAATTTATTAGTTAAAGCGAGGAAAGGCGAAAACTGTATCGAATCACTATTGAGGGATTGAAAGGACGTTGGAAGATACGTTGGAAGATTAGAGAAAGAAGTTGAAAAGGGAAGCAAATCTGAATTTCATTAGTAAATTTAACCGTTTTTCATCCCGACCTCTTCACAAGTAATTCTAGCAATATCGATGATGATTTTCTATTTCCTTTCGTATTTAATTGTTTCCTAATATGCATGTATATCTTTCGTTTTTTTTTTTTTTTTTTTTTTTTTGCTTCAAGCTTGCAAAAATACATATTAACGGTGACGACGACATAATACAATATACATATTTCATTAATCTTTTAGAACGGAAAAATGATAAATAGTTTGTTAGTAATGTTTATGTGAATTTCTAGAAAAAAAAAAGCAATCAGTTTCTCTCATAAACTATGAATTTCTCGCTTACGAAGATAATATACAGACAAAATATGTATTACTTATATTTCATGAAAAAATTGTAATATATATTAGCAGATAGCATCTTATTATACTTTAATTAACCACACGACCATTTCAAATATTAGATTGATTTGTAAATTTCACCATATTGATAAAAACATGCATCTACATACATAAGATGTAAATTTAAAATTAACCTTTTGACGCAGATGAGACCCCTTTTATATATTTCTTTTCTGACTCTCCAATAAGAAGTAAAAATATATTTTGATATTTCTTAATTATAAAAAACAGTCTAATAGTTACTAAAAATATTTGTTATGTTATCGGAATTATTTTTGTACTAAAATATAAAACTCAAAAAAAGTAGTTTGAAAAAAACTTTTTTACATTCAAAAATTTGTCGATAATTGATTTTGTAAATTAAAGAAATTTCAATGCTGAATAACTGTTTAGCTTAGATCGAAATAACAGCAAATATAAGTACAACTTAAAAAAATTATTGTTTAGATGTAAGTCGTTTTGATGATTTCTTCTCTTAAAAAAACACCGATGTTTCATGCTAATTCGTAGCCATAAATAATTAAATATAATTTTTGAAGTGAAATTTCTAATGCGACTTCCAACAAGGTTGCGTTAAACGTTTAACGCTACATTTTTATTGGCCGGAAAATCACGTGGTAGGATCCAGTTTTCCCTCATTCATTTCCATATTGTTTTGGTTCTCACTAGCATAAAATTAATAAAAGTCATTAAAGTATTGTTTTCATATAAATATTTTTGCATCCCTAATTTAATGTTATTTTCCTGTACCGCTATTATTACGCTTTTAATTCAAGAGTTTAAAACTAAGATAATTTTTTTTTTAATTTTTTTTTTTATTATTATTATTGTAATGTAATTCTGCGCTACATTTTAAAATAAAGTTATGTAGATAGATGGTTGTAAGCAATGTTAATAAAGTTTGTCTTAAAGAAACAATATGATTTCACTAAAAATAAATTTCTACCCCTTCCTATTTTCATTTCCCCATTACGAAGTTTATTATTATTATTGTAATGTAATTCTGCGCTACATTTTAAAATAAAGTTATGTAGATAGGTGATTGTAAGCAATGTTAATAAAGTTTGTCTTAAAGAAACAATATGATTTCACTAAAAATCGATTTCTACCCCTTCCTATTTTCATTTCCACATTACGAAGTTTCACTTCTTCCGCGCGGAGGGTCTCCACGCACTATTTTTTTTTATACCTAATTTAGCATGAAATAATAAAAAACGTATGAAAAATATGTTTAATAAAAATTCTGCGTCAAAAGGTTAAGTACGTTGATTTTTCAGATTATGTTTTTAAAGTCAGTGTTATGAAATCAAATCTCTTCTAACTACTTACATAACTGATTTGTAAAAGTATGGATCATGTTAACTGTTACATCCATTCCTTCAACCGAATCAATCTTTACATCGAAGTCATCTGAAAAGTCTTTGATGGATTGAACTTCTTTGCGAAACTGGAATGAAGAATTTACAAAAGGCACTTATAACAGTATTTTAAATATTTTCATGACTATATGGATCTTGAAGTTACTTATCTGAGAGGCAAAACTGACATACAATAGCAGGACTCTCATACTAGGTACCCTGGTCTGCGTTATTTTATTTTGATTATTCTCTTAAATTTACGGCAAGAGTGTGTCTTACAAAATTATAGTCAGACTTAATAACTTGTGGCGCGCAAGGTCAGTAAAATCACACGCATCTAAGTTTTATTTTATATATAAGGGTCATTCAAATAAAACCTGGTCAGTGAGTCTAACTTTGCATTAGACGTAATGGGGACGTCAGGTAACTGCGTGTATGGCGGCACCATCTGTTGCTAGAGAGACTGATGCATGCACAACGTTTGACGTTGCATATCGACAGAGTGGTTGCACGCCGAAGAGAAGGTGGTTGCACAAGTTATCTTCCACTATGGAACATGCAGGCAAGTCGGGCTACTGAAGCTGGAGCATCCACCGTACAGTCCAGATCTTTCACCGTGTGACTTTCATGCTTTGGACCACTAAAACAAGGTATTCTCGGACATCGATTCACATCGGATGACGACGTGAGTTACTGGGTCCAGGCCTGGATCCGACAGCGGCCTACTAGCTATTTCAAAGATGGAATCGACAGGCTATATCGCAATGGGATAAATGTGCCAACAGTTTTAGAGACTATGTTTGAGTATGTGCACTGTGCATAACTACATTTGTGAGTTAATAAAATCGTTACAGTTACTTTACACTAGTGACCGGGTTTCATTTGAATGCCCCTCATAAATGAAAACAGCTCGTTGCTGGGACAACACAATTTTAATTATAATCCTGACGTTCTATATATTTGGATATTATAGATGTAAATATTTTCCTACTTTAATAATGTATTTAATAACTGGAATCAATCATGCTCATAATTATATATTCATTTTCAAATAATTTTAGATCTTAAATGTTGTAGTGTCGTCAATTTACTTTGTATTTATTCATTCAAAATCTCATATACTGTAGGAAGAGTAAGCACCTTCCCTTACAAATTGATAAACATGGTGAAATGGGATATTTTACTGTAATTAATGATATAAAAATTTTAAAAAATATCAGACTACACTGTGAAAAATACCAAATCAAATTAAGGTAAAAAGTACTGGCACCCTGAGTGCAGTATCCGTAAAGTCCATTTTTACCGTAAATCTTTGTACTGTACTTTTTACTGAAATATTTGATTACAGTGATTTAGTTATTTAACAGTAAATATTACTGTAAAAAATTACGTTATATCAGTTTTTTTGTTGAGTAAAACGGTTATTTTCCATTTTGCCAGCGCAAGTAAACTCAGCTACTTTATTTATCGATTTATTTATTTTAAATTTTCGAAACAAATAATCGTGACCTAAAAAAATAATAAAAAAAATAGTGAAAGTAAAAAAAAAAAGTTGAATTAACTTGTGTCCGGTGACTTTACATTGCCAACTTTATCACCTGCGTCGGCGAAATGAAAAAGTTCCCCCTAAAAACTTTACCCTAAAAGTAAATATTACGTTGAAAAGTACTGAAACCTAGAGAGCAGTTTGCGAAAAATCCATTTTTACATAAAATTTTATATCTTAATTCTTACAATATTTAATTATAATAATTCAACGAATATACAGTGAAAATTACTGTAAAAATTATGTTATATCAGATTTTTTTGTTACGTAAAACTTAACAGTAAAAGTGAAATTTACGGTAAAAAGTATACTGGAACCTAGACTGCAGTATTTGTAAAATCAATTTATATTTTAAAATTTCATACCGTAATTTTTGCAGTAATATGTAATTAATTACAGTGAGTCAATGAATATACAGTAAATAATACAGTAAAAATTATGATATATCAGAGTTTTCGGCATAGGACTTGTAAAAGTGGATTTCCGGCGATAAAAAGGTAGATCCAGCACCCAGGGTCTCAGTACTTTTTACCGTAATTTGATCCAGAATTTTTGACAAACGGGTATTTTGCGTATGAGGGTATATTGAGTTAACTACTAGAAGGTAAATGAATCAAAACATTTAAAATTTCAAATTTTGGTGGTAATAGGATCTAAATGCTTTAGAAATAGCTTAAAACCTTTAACCGAGAAAAATAATCAATTTTTTAATTTTCTAAAAATGGAAGAAGAAAACTGTCCCCTTCAAATAACGGACTTATTGATCATGTTTTAATCGTAGGACTTTAACGAAGAGCTATTAAGTCCTCAGGATCCATGGCCAAAAATCAAGAAGGAGTCAGTGTGTCCCAAATTTGAAGGTCATGACAATCACTTTAAAACTTTATGCTTATAAAGCTGTGTTAAATACAGTATTAAAAAACAAAAATCTAAAATTGATCGATTTTAAATAACATAAGACTTTTTTAAAATTTGTTGACTCAAAAATGATTCAATAAATTTCAGATAAATTTAGTATTTTGCCGTTTAAAATTGAATTGGTCAAATTTACATAAAACTTACTATACCGTGCAATTCAAAATTTTGTAGACTATAATTTAATAAATTAATAAATAATTATTAAAAATTATTTTATAATTGTGTGCAAAGTAATTTAGATTCACATAAAAAGCTTTCGAGATATGGCGGAATACGCAAAAAGGGAAATTTACATTAAGGAATCACTTTCCTAACTAAACCATTGGCAACATATTTTCCAAATTGCGGCTAAATTTTCCACACCCGGCTCGCACCGACAGTGCATAGTGCTGACGTAAAATATCCTCAGTGGTCGACGGATCATGGGTTAGAGTCCCCTTGCCGTCGGGTTAACCATGAGAGGTTTTCGTGGTTTTCCTCTCTAGGTAACACAAATGCGGGTTAGTTTCATCAAAAAGTCCTTCACGAAGGCAAATTTTTCCCTAAGCTTGGTCCAGGAGTTCCTTTGTCTTCTGGATTAGGTTCAAAACTGTTAGATTTCAGAGTTGAACATTAGTAGTCGTAGACTGTTCAACGGTGTTTGTAATAAGTCGTGATGGCTCAGGGGATAAAGTGTTTACCTTCCAATTTATTTGAATTTCAAATGGTTATTTTGTAATCCTTATTTTTGTAATCCATAATTTAGTAACATATGTTGACTGAACACCTTTTCACAGAAAATTTATTCTCAAAACAATTATTTAAAAATAATCATAACTTATTTACCTTTTAATAATTCTGAAACGGTAACTAAATAACATTATCAAAAAATGCAAAAAAGTAATATTATACGTTTTCCTTGTATTTAAGAAACAATATACATTATATTTAAGCCTTTACTTTTGAATAACAATGAAAGTCAAAAGAAAATTAGCTATGGCATAGAATAATATTAAGAAAGGATGACAAATAAATGAAACTGCTAAATATTGCAAAGGCTACCAAGTACATGAAATATACTTCGCTCGTAAAATCTGAGGTATCTAAAGTCTTGTAGTTGGTCGCTGATCTGTACCATGGGTACAGCGATCTGGAGAAAATTTCCTTTCCCCTTCAGATCTATGTTTAAATGAAGGAAGTAGCCTCACGAATGAGTGTTGCTGCCATCTAACCGTGGATTTCGGAACAAAAACGTACTTTCACCCTTACGGTGCTCTCTTGTTAAACGAAAGGCGCACCTTCTTGATTTAATTCACAAAAAGGCCGAAGGTTGTCCAGCTTGGATTGTCCGAGTGTCATTAGAAATGCATACAAGTAAAGGTTAAATAATTCTTCAACTGATATAACTTTTTATTAGTTTTATGCTAAAGACAATCTAAGATTTTTGGATTTTTTTTTTTTTTTTTTTTTTTTTTTTTTTTTTTTACAAGTATCATTGGGAATGATTTTTCTGCCCAATAAGAATGCACAATACGGCAATTAATTTTTCATGATATATAGTGAAATCTACGCAAAACTTACTTCATACAGGAACGTGTGAAATTTCGCTGAATGGAATATTACTTCTCTTCTGCTGATAAGGGTCGACGCCAGGGAGCAACAAGATTGTTTTAATGTTTTGCCGTAATCTACAAATTGCTTCACCAGAAAGTTTTTATCGTTGATAGCTTCCTCTGCCTGCTGCCTCAGCTCTGAAAACTTACTGTAAATATCCTGAAAATAGCGTCTTTTTAAATTTTATATTATGTCCCTTTAAAGAAGAGTTATAAATTTGAAAGCTGAAATACTACAAGGGAAAAAAAATCTGGAAAAATTAAGATACTATATGGTAGTGACATTTCTGGTAAAAAATGTATAATTCTGGTTTATAAAACCTGAATATATTTTATTCAAACCATTCATTTGGTATTTTGCTGCTCATATGGTAACGGTTTACCGGAATAGATGGTTTTCAAAATTATAATCCTTATTAACACATATTTAGTAAAATATACAAAATTGAAAAGTAAGGCGAATAAACCGTTTTTATGCCAATGCTCCAAGGCATAATTATAAAAATTACCAAATTTTACCACATTTGCCTAATTTTATAACACTTTATAAAAGTATATTTTATAGTTAATTTGATCGAAATCATTATCAAAGCTCTTCGGTAAAAATTACCGAGCTTTTTCGTGTTCCGATAGAGCTAGAACTACGGTAAAGTTTACCATATTCTGGTATTTTTCACCATACTTTTTTCTCAGTGTCTTATGATACATACCATTTCATAACCGAACTTTAAATTCTGATTAGTAATCTTAAAAAAATGTTATTGGTTAATAACTTATTTATTTTAATTAATTCACTCACCAGATCAATAGAGTAATTACGAATTGGTTAACTTTGATGTGCATTGATGATTAAAATAAATGAAAGCAAACATTGAACTTATTAAGCATGATTCAATTAACCGAACTGCTTTTTCTCAGGACATGTTTTATTTTAAGCTTACCACAATGTAAAAATTCCATATCGAATCAGACTCAGAGATACTCAGGGTGGCTGTCTTTTTACCGTAAAATCCATTTTTTTACCGTTAAGTTTTATAGAACGAAAAACCTGATGTACCGCAATTTCCATAATATTTACTGTAAAATCGCTGAATCATTGTAATTAAATAAACAGTATAGTAAACAGTAGTATAAAATTTTAGTATAGTAACAGTACAGTATAAAATTTTACTGTGAAATTTCATCTGGAATTTTTTACAGTGCATATAGACTCATATACATAAATACGAACGCTCTAGAAAATAAAATTGAACAAAAATTTTTAAAAATTTGCATTAAGTATTTGTAAAATTTTTTAAAAATATGAATTAGAATACGTGTTCTTAGAAAATTTATAAGCATTGAAATTTCTATTAATTTTTTTAATAATTATATATAATTCAATAATTTAATGCTTAGTTATAATTTAATAATGGTTTAATCATCGATTGAATTACAGCATCAACATGCAAACTGCACGGTTATGACTGCCCTAAAATACAGTTTAAGAATCTTTATCAAAAACAGAGTAAAAAAGGTGCTTACATTCGAAGTCACAGATTGATATTTAATTAAGTAAATAGCGCTATCAAAATATAAAGAATCACTACAAAGGCAAATTAAATCAACCGAACAAGTTTGATTGTTTTAGGAAAAAAAAGAGGATTTGAAAACTGTTTTTTAGAGAAACTTCAAACTTTTTTTAGACAAATAAACGGATTTAGTCGTTCTAATTTCTCCTTCCTCACTAGTAATTCGACATATTTTGTTAGCATTTTTATTTTTTCCCTGCTTAAATACGTTTTTTCTACCCCCTAAGCATATTTTTTAACTCAATTTTTATCAAGGATTCTAAAAATATTCAAGCTGTCCAAAAGGTATAGAAACAAATATCTCGAAAAAAGTGCATTGAATTGTAAAACTAAATCTACACGGGCGAAATATTTTCAAGCAACTAAATATTGATAAATATCTCAAATCCTACTTTATCTTCTTGGTGATGAGGCGAATAATAACTTCAAAATCTTAAATAAGTTTGTACGACCATTTTTATAACGAAATCAGATTCTCTAGAAATAAATTTCCTAATTTGGCCTGCATTATTGCATTTTAATCAATAGATGGCGATGTAATAGCAAAATGACAACAATTTGTTTAAAATGGAGACAGCTCCGGAAATGCGTAAACTAGTTTATCATTAAAAATATAATAGTTTATAATTAAAAATATGCTAGTTTATCATTTTGAAAAAGCCTATCTAATGATCATGAAAATATCTCAGTGTACACTCAGATTTTTGATTAGATATGTATTTCTAGAGAAACTTGATAGTTTAACACCAATAAAGAAAATTTATCAAATTATAATTAAATTTTTTTTATATAATAAGGTCTATTCTGCGTGTTTCTGGCTTTTAAAATAAAGATTTATGCTCAATGCATTATACTATAATTTTTATAATTAGAATGCAGATTTACTTACAGTACATCTCAATTCTAAATTGTCTTGCTCCTCAAGCAGTGAATCACATTCACGAACAGAGTAACCAATTTCAATATCGGCATGTATATCCTTTTTTATTTCTGAAATTCGGCAAATAATCTAAAAAATTAGTAGATGAAAACTTTATTCGAATTTTAAATCATACAATAAATTACTGGAAATCGTCATAAATGCTTAAAAATTATTGCCTCATATTACAAGAGTAGGAACAAATAGATTTGCTTGTCGATATGAACTAGGTTCGAAATAAACTAGCAAAAACAAAAACAATGCAACAAAAGACTCTGAAGGGGTATTTAATGAGAATAATAACAATAATATTAAATAAATAAAGCAAGACTTTCAATAAATAATGAAAATTATAATTTTAGTAATAAATCTACGAAAATAAGAAAGCTCAAATTTATTTAAGGAAGCTCACAAAAATAAATTTTTATGCAATATTTTAATTTGATAAATGTTACAAGACTTAGGAAATTTTAGCTAATTTAATATTGAAGAAAATTATAGAATAAAAGAACTCACTTTATTTTAGTCATAATTGATTGAAACGACTATTTACATCAATATAGCAAAAACAGAAGAAAAAAATATATTATTTTAATTTAATGTGGACTTTAATTAAAACCTACAAAATATACTAACTGATTAATTTAAAAAAAATAATATTAATTTTAACTTGAAACTAATAAAAAAAATGACCAGTTAAAAAAAGAGTTGGAATTTTGTGAATTATTCTGAGCATATGACATAACTAAGATTTTCATAATTTTCCAACTGCTCTAGAGATTTGGTTCAACACTACAAGAGAGTGTTAATTGGACTCTTTTAAATCGACTTTGTTCGATTTTCGACAATCATGGCAATAATTTGTCATACAAACTATTTTACGCAAATATTTATAGCGATTGGATCAGGTCTATGGTTAAAACGCTTCAAAACTATGATATGAGTAAATATCGTCAAATCTTTCCCTAGTACTTTTTCCTTAATGGATTGTTACGTTATCCTGCAGAAATATCCATTTAATTCTAGCAACTATTTTCTGTCTTCATTTTTTTTTTTTTATTTATTTAAAAAAAAAATGGGTTTGCAGTTGCTTGAAAGGTTAAAATCTTACCAACCAGTCATTACATGCGACTCCGGATGTTTAAAGTTACTGTAAATTTTAACACTTGTAAAACAATGATGTGCAACTTTCAAGCAGAATAAACTAGCTGGATGTAAAAAGACGAAAATCAATCGAATTTAAAAGTCCCGAATTTAAAAAGACTCGAACTCGAAACGATGGAACAAAATTAACGGCATGATTGCTCATAAAAGAACAATCACTAAGATGAAAATTAAAATCAGACGATGAAAAAATTTCAATTAATTAAAGGAAAAATAAAATGTGCGAAAAATATCGTTTGAGAAAAACACCAATGAGAAAAGTCGTTTGTTTAATTTAAATTTTACTTTATCATATGACATTTCTAATGGCAACACTAAATAATTTTTCAAGCATATGTAGTCCGCGGATATAACTCTCACAGCTAAGGTGTTTTTTTTTTCTCTTTACTTCTTTTTTATTTATTTAGTTTTTTCTTGTTAGTACTTTGTTTTATATTTAACAATTTTATGAACAAAAAGTAGCGATTACACTTGTGACAACTTTAATCCCTTTTCTAATTAAAACTAAATTCATTTGAACATAAGAAAAAAATAAAGAAATCAAAGTTTTACGCCCTGAAGTTCGTAATCTTTTTTTCCATTTTTTCCATATCTCATTTAATGTTAATATTTTGAATCGGTTCATTTTTTTATAAACCTAGTAAATTAATTTAGTCTTATTAAGAATTTCCCTAATGATTCATCATGATTTCATTCAAACAAAATTAATCTGAATAAAACTAAGTTTCGAAGGAATTTAAAGTATTATTTCTTCTAACAAATCATTTAAATATACATATTAAAATAAATAAAGTTCTAGCTTACGTAACAAATACTTTCTTTAAACTCAACAAAGCTCAATAGCTGTTCTAAATACGATTTCTTCTTTCGTGTGTAGGGTTCCACTTCACTGACCTATAAACAGTAAAAACATTTTTTCAATCATATGAAAAGTGAAGTTAAATTAGCACCTAACTTCATTTTATAGATAATTTAAGATAACAAATCAAATTTTATGCAGTTAATCTAAAAATAATAATAATAATATAGCAGTTTTTAGTCCTAAGAATCAGCACATATAAATTTAAATATTCTTGAAAAATTAAAGTGGGCTTTGCGACCGATTTGCGACATCATTTTCAGGAATTTTTTACAGTGTAGGTCTGTTATAGGTTTTATTTTATTTTATAACCGGCGTTAAACAGCCGACCCAAATTTGAGTTTAGAACTATCAATGTTCAACTTCGTATCCTTGTAATTTTGGACCTAACCCAGAAGACTTCTGGATCAAGCAGTGGGACAAAATAGCCTGCTTGGAGGACTTTTTTGAGGAAAACCATATTTGCATTACAGGGAGAAAAAAAAAACACATCTCCGACGGTTACCCTGACGGCAAGGTATTTTAACCCATCCGTCTACCACTGTGGATGTTTTACGACAGCACTGTGGTTGATGCCAGCCAGGAGTAGAATTCGCATCAACCAGCCCCCGCTGGGATTCGTACCTGGGTCACCTTCTTGGGAGAGAACACTCTATCTCCTGAGCAGCGTTTTGTTACAGATTAAAGAAAATATGTTAGAATATATGTTTTTCATGATTTTGGAATTGCATCCTATCAGACTAATATGTTTTGCTAATATAGTGTGATTGCCAAACCGTTCATCGTTAGCTACTAGTAGCTCGCTGGGCCATTTTCATTAGATTGTGTTAACTTGATTTCATATTTGCTAAAAAGAAATCAATAGGCAATCTTGTAGGCAATAAACTAAATGAAAGAAATTTTTTTATGAAATTGGCAGTTTTGGTAGGTAGTTCACATCATCAGGAATTAGAAAAGGTACGGTCGCTCAGAAGTTTGTCGCGACCACTGCTTTAGAACATAAGAATGAACTTACCTGGTAATTGTGAATTTTATTAGCCATAAAGAATCCAAATTTGTTTGTCTGTTACTCGAAGGACACCAAGCATATTCTCGTTGGAAGAAAATAGTATACTAAAAGTGAATCTCTTTTTTTTTCTACCTCACCTAACTTATGAATAATATGCTCTTTTTTTGCATCACATGTTACATATAGAAGGGGAAAATAAATAAATAAACAGGTTCGTCAAAGAATGGTTGATAGGAAAGTGTAACTTCCTTTGAAACTTTAGACATTGGGACACGCATGGTTGATTTAATTCTATGCATGTTTTTGAGAATCACGTACATTTATATCCGCCCCTCGTATATTGAGATATTTGACCTCTGACTGCGGGTTAGAATGTAATTCATTAATGAGTTAAATTGATGAAAAGGCCGTAATCTAATGGCATTCCGTCTCGAATGATATTTAAAGTTGTAGAATTAAAATGTAAATTATTATGTTATAGAAATTCTAAACTTTTTTTTTTTACTTTTACACTAAAATAAATGTATGTATGGTAGAATCTGAATAATTTTAAACTGATTTTTAAAAAATTACTGTTTGTGTGCTTTGAAAAATTTACGTTTTACAAAAGGAAAAAGTTCAAAACTTTCCAAAAAGTTGTGTTATAAAATTTCAGACATTTCATTTATTTTATTTTTAATAATCTGAAAACAAAATTACTGCTGATTCTGCCAATCTGACCACGTGTGTTAAGGTCTGCCAAACTATAGTTTAATTGTTTGTCACTTTAATTATGGAGGTTTATATTTTTGTAAATTAATATGATTGATGATATATTGATGTTACCATTTTGTAATAATAAATTTAAAGTGGGATTTAACGGCACCAGGTCCAAAAAGGAAATTCTGCGCCAAACACATGGTTTCAATAGTAAATTAGTCAAAAATGGTATTGAAAATTACGTAAGTGTATTTTATCCTCAAAGTACTTCCTCTCGTTAGCAATAGAACGCGATAGCTGATACATTAAAAATATAAAAGAATTTAAAGCTTGGGTAATGTATAGAAACAAACTGAGATGAGCGAGTTTAGTTCACGAAATGTATGGATCATTTTATTATTTAAGAAAATATTTGTTAAGTTTTTGAGTTTTTTCCCCCACGGCGTAATTTAATTAAGCTAAACTTTTGGAAGCAGAATCATGATCTATAGCAGATAAACAGAAAGATGAACAATGCAATTAACAATTTTTATAATTAGAATTGTAAATTTGAGTTTTTTCCCTTCTTTTTCCTTTTACATGAATGAAAATCAATTTATAAACTATCTTGTTTCATTTCCCACTATCTTGGCATTTCGTCCCACTGTAAGCGGGACTGGTGAAATCAGGTCGTAACTCTTTAAAAAAAAAAAAAAAATTTTGAGGGTTGGTGAGCAAGGGGCGTAATTTTTCATAAAATTAAATATAATAGACATGAAAGTAGGTTATTAAAGTAGGTAGGTTATTAAATTAGTGCTTAATGTACGGAGAGTACAAAGGAAGGGCTCTAAAATGAACTGCAAAAGCTACATCGAGCAGGGGCCCCAAGTTTTAGATATTAATGTAACAGACAAATTATAGCAGAACCTCATATGAATAGGAGTATTCGAATGAAAGGAAGAAAAGAACGTTGTTTACAACTTAATAAAAAAGAGAAAATTACTGGATTTAACATATACTAGTTTTTTATAAATGATTATGGAGCTTAATTACTATTTATTTCTCTTAGGAAAAATTCACCAAAGACACGCCTAGGGTAATCTATGGCAACTATAGAAACTTATTTGGCAATACCTTAAGCTTATGGTAGACAGAGAAATTCGTATGGCATTTATATGGCACGACATCATATTCCTATGTTTACCATTGAAATTTGTATCGCATCCTTATGACAAGACACCATAAGCTTAGGTAACCATGGAATTTGTATGGTATTATGTGGTGGGACACCATAGCCTTATGGTATGATTAAAGAGAAGTACCAAAGGTATATGGCAAACTAGTTTTAACACACTAACGTATGCGTTATTCATAAGGGTGAGAGGACATTGTTGGCGAAGAAGCAGGCGTGTTTTACTACAACTTTGACGATCCAGAACAATTTTCCATTAATTAAACCAAGCCATCAAAAGCAATAGTTCTTTTCAATAAAGTTCGCCCACCTTATAGAAATTTATAGTTATTTCAAATTTAGATTATTTCAACGAAAAAAACAGCATTTCAACTTCAAAACTTTTCACTGCTGACAAGTCGACGGCAAGGCAAGGTCGTGATGCCGGTACCTCAACGGAGCATTATTCTGTCAAAGGGTTCTTTTTATTTTCTAATATTATTTTGATTTTACTTTTTTAAATTTTTAGTAATTTTTTTTTTTTTTTTCTTTCTTCGAATATCTGACTAAATCGAACTTCTTGAAATTAATCAATATCCTACTCGTTTCGATAACATTTTTCTAAATTTTTGAACTTTAGTCTACTTTAACTTGATAATTTAGAATCAAATTAGCTCTTGCGGTTACAATAATGTTGTGTAAAACTTTTTAAGCTGATAAGTATTTATCCCAGAATACATCCAGGAAATTTTATGAAAAATTTCATAAACTATGCTCACACTGAGATAAAAAAGTACTCAAGAATAACACAAGCCACTTTACTTGACTCAATAAAGAAACTGCACAAGAATCAGCCACTTTATTCAAAAGACTTTAATTCAATGGATATTCAGTTAGGCCTATCTTGGAGTTAAGGACTTGTTCTAAGCCTCATAAGAATTAGCAATCTTTATAAAAAAAAAAAGTTCCTGTGCATTGGAAAGGACAAAATCAGCCACTTTATTCAAAAGACTTTAATCCAATGGATATTCAGTTAGGCCTATCTTGGAGTTAAGGACTTGTTCTAAGCCTCATAAGAATTAGTAATCTTTAAAAAAAAAGTTCCTGTGCAATGGATAGGACAAAATCAGCCACTTTATTCAAAAGACTTTAATCCAATGGATATTCAGTTAGGCCTATCTTGGAGTTAAGGACTTGTTCTAAGCCTCATAAGAATTAGCAATCTTTATAAAAAAAAAGTTCCTGTGCATTGGAAAGGACAAAATCAGCCACTTTATTCAAAAGACTTTAATCCAATTGATATTCAGTTAGGCCTATCTTGGAGTTAAGGACTTGTTCTAAGCCTCATAAGAATTAGTAATCTTAAGTTCCTGTGCAATGGATAGGACAAAATCAGCCACTTTATTCAAAAGACTTTAATCCAATGGATATTCAGTTAGGCCTATCTTGGAGTTAAGCACTTGTTCTAAGCCTCATAAGAATTAGCAATCTTTATAAAAAAAAGTTCCTGTGCATTGGAAAGGACAAAATCAGCCACTTTATTCAAAAGACTTTAATCCAATGGATATTCAGTTAGGCCTATCTTGGAGTTAAGGACTTGTTCTAAGCCTCATAAGAATTAGCAATCTTTATAAAAAAAAAGTTCCTGTGCAATGGATAGGACAAAATCAGCCACTTTATTCAAAAGATTTTAATCCAATGGATATTCAGTTAGGCCTATCTTGGAGTTAAGGACTTGTTCTAAGCCTCATAAGAATTAGTCATCTTTAAACAAAAAAAAAAAAGTTCCTGTGCAATGGATAGGACAAAATATCCGTAGGTGATGGTACATTGTAGAAAAGTTTGAGATATAGACAAAGCTCTGAAAATATTAGGGACAAAGGTGACTTTAAAATTTTTCGTAAATGTCATTAGAGGTAATAGTATTAATTTCTTGTTTATTTGAAAGTATGGCAGTAATATTTTAATGGACATTAAAATTTAGAGTATATGTGTTCAAGTTGTTTTTTGTCAACCTGTAGTAGTAGCTTAAAATACAGTCAAACCTCTATATCACGAATCTCAAAGGATTTTTTAATATCATGAATACATCTGGACTCCATTCGCATTTGCTATGTTGCCACAAATGTATACCTTGTTGCTATACTATCTTGCTTCGGTAAAAAAAAAACTATACGTCTCAAAAGTTTAAGCAACAAGCAAAATATTTTGACTTTTAAAGACAAGAGAAGGTTAAAGAAAAGACATTTTCATTTGTTGCAACTAAAAACGGAAATAATTTGCTGAAAAATGTTCATTTTATCATGACTTTGATAAATAATAGGCTGCCACATAAGTTTAAGCATAAGAGCTAATAATAATTTTATATTTGGATATTGATTCCCCAGTTATTCTTAATAAACTGTTGTATACTTTTTTCCATTAAATTAATTAGCTTCTGGTATGTTTCTGTGGGGAAAAAATGCTTTCTCAATAGGCTCTTGGAATTTTTTTTTTAATAGTGTTAGATTGTTTACTATTTCTATATATTTAGAAATTTAAAATACCCCAAGCATTCTTAATTGGATTTACGTCTGGACCCAGGGCAAGCCGATTTAGTAAATGAACATTTATGTTGAGAAAACCAATTTTTTGTCGAACGTGAAGTATGTATCGAGGAACTGCGTATAGTTGATATATACTTTCAGTTTCTCCCAGGTCTTGAAAATGGAATATATACCTCCGAGTATCCATTAAATCCAAATTCTTCTCAAACCATTAGAGATTTGCCTCATTGCTGCATGCTGAAGAAATTCCTTGGCTTCTTTCGAAGGACATGACAATAAGAGTTAGAGCCTTCAGGACGATCTAAGTTCCATTTTTTCTCATCACTGAATAGTACAGATAACCACATGTGATTTTTGGCCCAGTCCATTCTCGCTAGTTTTTGATGAAGTGAAAGTCATGGGTTGCGGCAAATTTTTTTTCGAAACATTTGCATGAATGGTGTCCTATGGACATTGTTACACCGACAATATTTTGCCTATTGGTCTCAACACTATAACTCGCGGTCGTCCACCCCTTGTTTTCAAGCGAAATCGTCTTTTTTCTTCAACATTTGATAATTACCTTGTTTTGATCTATTTAAAATGCTAAAAATTTCAGAAACAGTGCATAATTTTATTCCGCGTATAATTTTCAAAACATCTATCGGCAATGTTAGTGTCGTAGCTCTTGATTTGAAATGCATAATCCGCATGTCTTCATGAATTGCAGGAAATAAGTCACTTATCCCGCGAAAGTCAACCAATCCCGCATTTACTAAGAAATTCACTAAGTGCTGAAACTTTTGAAACAGTCATTTTAAAAATCCCTATAAAAAAAAAAATCAATATTAATTTATGAACATTTTTTGACAACATTTCATTTCGATTATAACTGAAGAATTTTACCGTAATTAGGTCACAGATTTTTCAATTGAATAAATTTAACGAATTTTGCTGTATGCTTAAATTTTTGAAACAAAAAATATATATATATATAGAGGAGAAAGGCTCACCTTGGGAAATTTTTTATTTTTGGTCTTAAATTTTAAATTATCTTTTAGAT
Source organism: Parasteatoda lunata (assembly GCA_949128135.1). Taxonomy (NCBI): domain Eukaryota; kingdom Metazoa; phylum Arthropoda; class Arachnida; order Araneae; family Theridiidae; genus Parasteatoda; species Parasteatoda lunata. Next base: position 46,148,886 of record OX421974.1, on the reverse strand, counting down.
ACAGATATATGTCAGCATCACCTAATCTTGGAACATATTTTGAATCTATTGATTAAGCAGGTAAGAATTTATTAGAATTTTTATTTTTTGAAGCATGTTTTTTTACTTTTATACAAAAGTTTTTTTTGAAAGAAATTTTAAGAATTTTTTTTTTAATAATGGGTAATATAATGAAGTATAAAGCTTTGTCTTTAGAAGCTATCAAATTTAATTGTTCTAATGCTAAGCCTAAAAGTATGATATTTTATAATATCCTAGTAAGTATATAGTGCACCTTGGTACAGATGGAGGTGGCCCACCTAGGGACACTAGATATGCATAATTAATCCTTATTAAAAATATATTTTTAACAAAAAGATATTGTGCATGCAAAGTATTTTTTAATTTATATAATCTGTGTTTATTAATAGTTATTATTTCTTATTTTAGGAACTCATTAGACGTAACTTATCACAAGAATTGGAAGCAATATGTATAATAATAATGCAGCAATTTGTGCTAACAATATTGAAAAAGCAGCTGCAAATTTTATCATAGGAAATGACTTGTAAGAAAGCTGCTGAATTCTACAGTATTAGTAAGACCACTCTGAACTGCAATTTTATTTCCTTTAAAAAAAAAAAGAGAGCAGCCAAATTCTAACTTTAAATATATTTTAAATGTGAAGAGTCGCAAAATATTCACAGATGAGGAAGAAACAAATTTAATACACTATATGTTACAAACCTCCAAGTTCCATTAAGGATTAACAATATGTGATGCAGGTGCACATACATATGAGTGTGCTTCGTCAAACCTAATGAACATTCCTCCTAACTGGGAGAATATAAAATTTGAAAAAAATCTGGGAAGATGAGGATTTAATGCTATCAAAATTAGTGAGAAATACATCTAGAAGAAAACCAGTAATTAGTGATTTATGCTATTATAACAGTGATGATGATGCTTGCAACTTAAATGAAATGAACAGTGAAAGTGACAACAAAATATTTGACGATAAGAAAAAAGTAGTGAAACAGGATTACATATTGGAGATTTTACTGATATCAAATTTGCTGGTAAAAGATCTGTTGTTACCTTTGTAGGTTGCATTGAAAGAGTTGATGGAGATGAGTAAGAGTTACCAGTTTTGAGAAGAGTGAATAAATTTGCAACATTTATTTATCCCAAAAAAGAAGACAAATCATACATAGATTCAAACGATATTTTGTTAAAACTTAAGCAGAGCAAAGCTTTGAACGTTCTTTAGGTTTGGTATTTGATTCTGAACAATTGGATTTGCATACAAGAAGTTGAAACTAACAAAATAAAACTGTATTGACAAAATTAAAAATGTCAATTTATTTAGTGATACCATTTTTAGAAAATTTCTACTTAACTTTTCACATCTTTTTTAACTGTCCCAAGGTGCCCCACTAGGAGGAAGACACCTTGCGACAAATAACAAGGTAACTAAACATTTTTTAAAATTTTTTCTATGACAGATACAAAATCAAAATCTAGATAAAAATGTTTTCAAATGTTACAAGAATACCAGGTAAAATTTTGACAATAATTGATCAAAATAAAAAAAAATGAAAATAAAAAAGTGTCCCAAGGTGAGCCACTCTCCCCTACATCTTTTAGTCGAATGCATTTCTTAGTAAAACACGATTTCATGAAATTCTTGAAAGCCACTTTTTTTTCTTCTCCTGATTTTTGTAGAAATTAAAATGCTTTTTTGAATTTTAATTCTTTAAAACTTTTATTGAACAATTCTATGAATCATTTCTTGAAAATGCTTATTCAAAAGAAACTGATACTTATGGGGAAGAATATACTATGAACAATAATGATCCCGTAAGCAAGGATTAAGAAAAACCAGAAATAATAATTTAAAAATAACTATGGGATCTAGATATATACCAGGAAGAAAAAAAAAAAGGTGATGAAATAGAAAGATCGCAGAAAAACGTAGTGTCAAGTTAAAAAGTAAATATGTTGGCATAGTTTAAAATAAATGTTTTTTTTAAAAAATCAAATTCATGCATAAATATTCAAATAACTGCACTATCACTTTAAAAGATCCATAGCTTTTTAATTGATAACACAATTATAATTCGAATATTTTAATAGAATTAGTTTTAACTTATTAGTTTTAGTTTTAATAGAATGGTTAAAATTCCAATTTGATTAAAACTTATAGATTTTTGTTACACTATATTTTTATTATCACCAACTATTTCGCATCTCTCTTTCAGTTCGTAATATCGAGGTTAGATAATACTTTCATGTTTTTGTAATAACTTATTACAATATGTTCACGAAACAGGTGTAACTATCTTATTACAAATCAAATAATTATTTTAGATAAAATCAATTTTATGTTACGGTTATTTATGGCTGCCAGTTCATAGCATGAATAAAATTTTAAAAAAAATATTATTATTTATTCTTTTTTTAAAGAAATATTTCACTAGCTAGAATGAAATTTGTTTTTCAGATCAGAAGACGAGAATACAACACGTTGTCACTTCAAGAAGGATTTTCTATCCATTTTTATATTCAAACATGCATCGAGAGATAGTTTGATAATTAATCAAATCTTGCTGGCAGTTATGCAGTTAGCAAGGAGATTTTTAACTCTTTTTGATACACTTACACAATTACTCATACACAATTTAGAATGTAGAAAAATATCCATTTAAATGTGTATCAAAACAATTTTCAAATACAGATATCTTTGAAAGGAAATAAACAGTAATATAATATGTATATAAGTACTTTTCATTAGCATTGATTCATTTTCATGTAAATTTAAAATTTTTTATTTTATTTTACGATACTAACACCAACAGTTGTACTTGTTCATTGATAATTAAAATGATTCCTCAAAACATGCTACATCATTTCTAAATAAATTTCTTAAAAACAAAGCTTTTAAGATTGACTATAATGCACACAATTATAACTGAATAAAGAAAACGACTTGAATGAAGTTGAGAGGAACCAATGGTGTATGCATGTATATATATATATATATATATATATATTGGTAAATATAATAAATTATAAAGAATTAAACTTATATAAATACCAAATTTGATTCTTCTTTATTGCAAAGTATTCTTACATTTATATAATTAAAAAGTACATCATAATTATCAATGCAAATACACATTGTAGAACCTCCCAATACAAAGCTTGAATTGAATTAAAACAATTTTGTTTTTATAATATTACAGACAAAAGATTTAGTTTTGGAAACAAGTGATACACAAGTTATCCTTCTAACCCTATTAAATTATTAATAATAAATGAGAAAAAGTCTTAAGTTTTATTTCTTAAAGTATATTCAAGATCCAAATTTAAATTTTCAATAAATTGGATTTAGCAATTATGTTTTACACTACTCGCAAAACATTGCATTACAATAGCAATTGAAAATGCAAATGGTACAAATTTAAAAACAGAAACTTAATGTGAGAATGCCCTTTATAAAAGTATTTGTTTAAAAAAAAAATTTTTTTTGTTGTTTCATTTCTTAAAATATTGTTAAATAGAAGTATCAAAATATATTTTAGGTTACTATTTTACTGCAATATTTAGCAACTGGTTCAAAACATGAAAGATAATTTCATAAAGAAATTGTGAAATTTATTTTTCCATATATTAACATAAAGACAAGTCTTGTGAATTTTTAATATTTTTTAATAACCAGACAAATATGGACACTGAGTAGTTAATATTAGAAAATAAATACCATTAATTGAAAAAATAAACATCTAACCATTGAAAATTCAAAATTAACATGATCTACACGTATAAATGAATTAACAGGGGAAACTAAAAATGAAACAAATCACAAGCAATAAAAAAAAAAAAAATAATAAAAAAATGAAGTAGGAACTCTTGACTAAATAAAATATTGTAGTAAGAAGGTAAATTAATACTTTTTAAGGATATTTTTTTTCCTTATATGTTACAGCATTTGAAAGACATAGAGAAATTCTTTTTAAGAGTTTAAAAATGATGAATCTTCATTATAATGACAAGAAAAGAGTTTGTTTGAATTGAAGATCTACGTAAACAGGTGTTTTCAAATGGCCCATGCAGTACATGATGTAATTTTAAGTGAGAATTATCAATTAAAGATAACTTTATTCATGATAATTCTGAATTTTAGAAGGAAAATCCATTTTGAAAAAAAAAAGAAAAAAAAAAGAGTATATTAAAAAAACAATGTACATCCTCTTTTGTCTTTTTTTACAATATAATTTTACGTTTTTATTAATAAGAGCTTTCTCCATCCCTAATTTCTTAAAAGTGGCCCACAATTGAAACTAAATTGGAAAAGCATTCTAAGGCCAAGTTAGTAATTTTATATTTAAATAGGAATACAAAAAATGAAACTTTAAAAAAAATAAATAAATAAAAGCTTTTAAATAATTATTTTTTCAACATTTGTTATATACTATTGCAGTAAATCAGCCTTTTTATTGCTGCACTATTCAGAAAACCGGTTCAGTATATTGTTATTATATTTGATAGCGATGAAGAATCATGAATGAAAATTGTTTGGAACTATCTCCCCCATGCACAATTAACAAGATACCCCTGCATAGTTTTTGAAATTGAGTGGAATAAAATATATATGTCAGCTTGCAGAAAGGTGACTATAAATTTTATAGTTTAGGTTCACCTTTTTTCTGAGATGTTTTTCTACTTATCTTAAGTTTCTCATAATCCACAGTCAGTTCTACAATTAATAACCATTCTGGCATAAGTACTGACACAAAAATGTTTGCAATTATTTTTCTGACTTGTAACAGGTTTAATAGGAATATAGAGGTTCAAATTTATATACTTGTTCAAGTAGTCAGAATGAACAAATACAAATAAAATTTTTTTTTGCATAGTTTTTACTGGCTTGTAACAGATTTTATAAGAAGGCAGAGGTGTAAATGTACATACTTGTTCAAGAAGTCAGAATGAACAAGTACTGATAAAATTTTTTTTGCTTGCTTGTAACGTGTTTTATAAGAAAACAGAGGGGTAAATGTACATATTTGTTCAAGTAGTCAGAATAATCTAATAAAAAATAAATTTGTAGAGCATTGGTTAGAAAAATACATATTAAAAATACAATAATCCAAACCAGAAGCATAACGAAACATTTCTCTGCAATAGTTGGCTGTTATACTTAACTGATGAAAAAAAAATTTATTATTTAAGCAGGCTCAATAAGTTTCAATGTAAGTAGTTCAAAGATTACGGTCAAAAAATATAATAAAAAAATAACTTCTAAGTTTCTAATCATAATTCAACATTACACTATCAAATTAGAATTTAGTGAAAATGACTTATTCGATTCAATTTAAGATAAGTATATACAAAATATAGCTACATAGTAAAAATAAAATAGCAATTATTTACAATACTATTTAACACTAGATTACTAGCATTTTTAGGAGTCAAATTTATACAGGATACTGTTATAAGAATTTGATTTTTATGTACATGTTGAACAAACTCAATGATATTGAAGAATTAACAAAATGCTTTATGAAACAGGCTACTTACTTAAACATATGTACACTTAAAGATTGCATATTAGAAAATTAGTGATAAGGCGACTGTTCACACCTATGAGGTAACAGTGTAGAGTCAGTTTATTTAAATATAACTTGGTAAATAATCAAAGTAACGCCATAAAATTGCATAGTGATGTATAGAAAAATTCCCCCAAACAAAATCACACTTTTCTTATAAACACTACAATGAATAACAAACAATAAAACAAAATTCTGTTATTGAATAAATAGAAAAACCGTCATTCTCTATGAAAAAATATACAACAGAGTATTTTGAGTACAATCCAATAAACAAACAATGAAATTGTAGGTCTGTAAATTTGATAGCTAGGTATGAGAGTTATGCTGTAAGCAGTGAACAAACAACACCAGTACCGTTTGCTGATCAGAGATGAAGGATGCATAGAATTTATCATCATGTGCTATGAAAGACTTCCTTTCAACTTATCTGCAATGAATTAGAAAAACAAAAAGATTATGATCACCACATAAAATGATGAGGATTTAGTCATGTCACATGCACATTTAATGTAAAGTGACAATTAACTATTAATTATTTAGAGTCCTCTAATATTTAAAACTTTATTCCTTTTTCTTCAATTTAGCATTCATTATTATTTTTTAACCTTTCTGGTTGACCTTGGTCAATGTGATCATCGAACTTCCTGTGGGGAAAGTAAACCCCTTTTTTTTTCCACGCCTTTCTTTTTGCATCTATTTTTTTGGGGGGGGGGGGGGGGCTAACAAACCAATATCTTTCCTTTAATTTTCAAACTCTCCTCCTCTAAGTTTAATTGGCTATAACTTTTCTGGTCCAACACCAAGTTAACGAATTTTAAAATCACTTTTTTTACATTCTTTCTCGAGCCTTCTGGCTGGTGACGACTTCTTTCCGAGATGCGGACTTTTGGTCCGTATCGAGGGAAATGTATGCTTTTATATTCTCTTCCTAACCTGTAATTTTAATTGAATCTATAAAATTAATTTCTATAAATTAAATAGCTTCATTTTTTACCTTTAATTTTTTAGCACTTAAAACCCTCTTAAATTTCAGCTTTCTCTCTATGAACATCTGTTTATATAGTTAAATTCCTCGTTTTCGTTATTTTAATTTCATGCATGACGTCTTTGTTTCAATTCTCTGGTCACCCATTTCTTTTTTTAAAAAGAGATATTTCTTGTGATACAAAATGTGTTGAATATATTGTTTGTTTTAAGAAATAACAAAATAAGTGGTTTTACAAAAATAAATGTTCAGTTGAAGAGAAAGAGGGGTGATTTTTTTTAGTTGTACCTTTATAGCTAATAGTTATTACCTTTTGCCTCATGAATGTGGTGAGTACCTTTTGATTATTGTTATGGGCATACTTGAATATGAATTTATTAGATTTTCTTATTGGAAACATCATCTTTCAATTAATTAATGGTTAAATCTGTATCAGGATATAGCATGACTTTGTCTAATTTATCTTTAATCCTTAATTTATTTTAGTTCGACCCTTATTCTAAATTTTGGTGATTCCAATTTGTCCAAACCTCACACTTTGTGACTCTTTGGACCTATTGGGTTATTGTTATACCACATTAGCATTGTACTACCACTTTCCTTAACGATCACATTCCCGTTAATGCAGTACCCTTTTGTAATTTTCGGCCTTAATTTGTTTTTTATGACATTTCATTTATTTAACTATCTTTATCATGACTATATCCAAATACAATCTCAAATACAAGTACTATATACAAATGATTTCAATCTATCAATTTTAATACATTAAATAACCTCACTTTATTCGCAACAAAACATAATATTAATTAAACTCTAACAAGTCATTAACAGAGTTTTTGGTCAAATTTGAAAAATAAAAATAAATAAATACAGAAAGTGGTTCCCCCCCCCCCCCCCTATTATTATTCTAAAGTTATACCAGGGCTCGAAAAAACTCAGAAATTTTACCCGTTCCCGAGGACGGCTTGTCCAACAATGTACCCATCCTCCTTTGAAACTAACCCGTAGCTTCTGAATAAAAAAATATATAATTTTCTCTTATTTATTACAAACATTAATATAAATTGCACAATGAATTAGTAGTTACTAGGATTACAAATACTAGGTTTACATTATACAGTAATAAAAGAAATACTAGGTTACTAATCGTAAAACCTAGTATTTATTTTATGAAATAATTTATTTCTTTTATGAAATAATTTAAATAACAAAGGTAAAGTTATCTGGAATGTCAATTTAACCGAGGGTACTGAGTTTTTTTAAATGAATCAAATATGACGTTTGCCAGTTCCACAATCAAGCCAATGATTTACAGAGGTTTCGGCACAGATATCTGAAAGGGGTTTTCCATTTAGGTAGATGTTCATAATTGCGTTTAACGCTTCTTGTTTAAGACCAGTACGTAATGTGTTTTTGTAAGTTCATTGCTGAAAAGCCTCTTTCAACCACTGCAGTACTCTCAGACAGAGAAAATATCAATTTCACCATGCACAGTATGTTGCTGTATTTCTAGATTAGAGGGTCATTTTAGAAGTTAGGCGCTAGACTCTTGCAAGATAACAAAAATTGAAAATGTATCCGGAAAATGGCCATCCGTGCGGACGCCGGGTTCGAGAAATTTGTTGTCCGCGGGGAATTTTTGACCGCCGAGGACGGGCGGACTGGCGGTTTTTCGAGCCCTGAGTTATACATCTATTACAATAAAAGCTTCATTGTACTGAATGCAGGAGAAATCAAGATGCTTTGAGTGCTGAAGACCATAATTTTTAATATTACCTCATTTTCCAAGAGATGATATTAAGCTTCAAAAGAGAGAGAAAAATTGTGATAAACACTTAATTAAAAAATTTAGAATGATAAAAGTGAGTAAAAATTTAACAGTTCTAATATAAATTTTTATTTCAGTTGCCTGCAAAAAAGAATTAAAACTGAGATTGCAAAATGTGGAGGAAAAAAAAAAAAAAAAAAAACCCCACTGAATTTTAATTTAAATGTCAATTGAAACAAACAGACATTAGAATTGTCTGCTTATAAAAAATTATAACATGAAAATAAACTACAATATTAAAAAAGTTTATATATTTTTGTTCATGGATTTATGAAAAGTTTGGTTATTCAAGCACCTAGTCGATTCCAGATAGTCAGACTATAAGGTCTTATATTTTAAATCAATTATCTAGTTTTTTTTCTTTATTTTATAAAATTATTTTTTACAGCAAACAAAATAAAATAACAGCTAACTTTGTACCTACATCTTTTTACATCAATCACAGAATAATAAACCATTAATTTTTTCATGAAGCTATCTGCTTATTTTTCATTTCACCATTATTTTTTGTTCTATCTCTATAAATTTTTTTTTTTTTTTTTTAAAGAAAATAATAATTTTAATTTAACTTTGGTCAGCATTTCAAAACATTGAGGAAAATAAAAACAAGAAAATTTAAATACAATAGTAAAAATTTAGTTTATGCGAGCAGGCGCTGAAGTTCAACCTCATTCTTTCATTACTGAGCTACATCATTAATTGATAATTTTGCAATAATTATAAAAATTAACAATGTTCTCATTAAAATGTTATTTTTCTTTAACAGAGAATATTAGTTACATTTTTAAGGAAAAACAGAAATTTTAATTTTGAAAACAAACGGAAAAGAGACATTAATTTATAAAATTTAATCTACTGATTTTCGCTCAAGACTGATTTCAGCCACCAGGACGGAAGAGTGGCACACATGTTGATGCAAGGTAAAAGAAAGATAATTAAATGTATAACCTAACAACATGGGTGCCACTCTAAAAACATTTCAAGACTGAACATTTTTTGTGACCAATTCTGTTATTAAGCAGAATATTTCAGAAAATTATAGATCCCCACAGTGAGAATGGTCTATTTATGATAAAAATAACTTGATTATCTTTTCTAAATTTTGTTTTTCTTTATTTTATTTACTTATTTCTTACAGTGAACAAATCAAAAATTACAGCTAAACCTTGTATATCTCTTTACTCTAATTGCTAAATTCTGAATTTTTAATGGAGCCACTGATACCTCTATCCTTCACTGCAGCTTTAATGTTTTCGCCTAAATCATTTTTAAAAAAAATAATTTTAATTTAATTTTGCCCTGCATCTCAAAATATCAAGAAAAATAATTTAAACTCAAGTAGATTCTGATTTAAAAATACAAATATTATTCACACAAGTTCAGTCAATAACACTCAATATAAAAATAACAATGTTATTTTTTTTTTATTTAAAAAAGTAATTATTTTTTATATTTATTTTAACTGAATTTTTTTTTTTAAATTTTCATAAGGAAAAAATTTTTTTGTTTTGTTTTGAAAGCTTAATATAAAAAATAAAATGGAAATATATATTGAATGGAGGACTGAATTCAATAATCTGGATCCTCCGTCAAGACATGTTAGCAATGTTCAGACTAAACATTTGAAAATGCATGAAAAATAAAGCTCAAAATAATACAACATTAAAAAAAGGGGGAAAAAGAAGGGCTTAATTGCAATCATAAATTTTACACAAACTAATGACCATTAGTGATATACATACAAATATGAAGCACTTACTCATCACTTTTGTATCACAATTCGTCTTTTAATAAAGTGTAACGATTTCTAGATGGGGCAAGTTTCCTAAATGTAGATTCCGGTGGCTTTGTCGAAATAATGTTCTGAAATAAAATGAATATTACTATAAAAGAAATATGATAACAAATATTTTTAGTGTGATTTATGTGTTATCATTAAAACTATCAATATTTCAACACCGGTAAGACATTCATTTTCCTGTTTTATTAATAAAAATTATCAATATGATTTATAAGTAATCACTATAACTGTAAATATTTCAATATAGAAGCATTTATTTTCAATGAATATAAAACCTAGAATTATTTTCAAATAAATATTACATCGAATTGATACAGAAAACTAATTATCTTAAACGAAACTAAATAAATGGATTTAAAGCAATAAAATAAATAAATAATTATAAAATAAAACAAGAAATTTTTTTTTAATAAATTCAGATGTTTAAAACATGCAAGCATAGAAATATCTATTTATTAAATTGAAAATATTATAATTTGACAAAAATTGGTTTAAGAAATGTACTCTCTGGATGAACGATTTCCTAAAAATTTTCATAAAATAAACACTTTTAGAATTAAATTATTACTGAATATCAAGAATACACATCACGGCTAAAAATCGATAGTGGTCAATTAGCACAGGGCCACTAAAATTTGACTCAGACCATCAGAACTATTAGCGGTCCTTTAGAGCAGCGTTTCCCAAAGTGTAGTACGTGTACCCCAAGGGGTACGGGAACAGTTTAGCAGGAGTATGCATTCTTATGCGAAATATCTGACAACAAACAGAAATTTCAAAAAATTTTATTTAAAAACAAAGCTAGCGTTGAAATGAAAATGAGCATGAAAATTTACGATAACGTATTTTTGTATTGGCTATTCTTTGCTGAGTTAACAGTTAATAATTAGTGGTGTCGTGACCAGTGGCCAGTTGTGATTTTTAAATTTTGTGCAATTTGTTTTATCACAGCAAAAAAAAATATCTTTCTCACTGATGCAAATAAACTTATTAACAAAACTTTGTACCAAAAAAGAAAAATAAACATATTTTTAAAAAAAAAATACATTCATTTTTTTTATTAGCGGTACACAGTGTCACGAAAAATTTAGAAAGGGTACACACAAAAGTGATAAGTTTGGGAAACACTGCCCTAGAGTGACGCTCGATGTAAAGAAATGGTGAGCTATATTGGTTTTGGTACGTGTTTTCATCACAAAATAGCATATCAGCCTAATTGTGAACATTACCCATTCTCTGTAATATAATTTTTTATTGCCACAGTAATTTTTTCTTTAAAAAAAAAAAAAAAATAACTAATAGAAATATGTAAACAGACTCGTGGAAATATGTACAGACTATCAACATCTTTTCAACACTAGTCCTTTGGACAGTGATGAAAAGATCCACCCCCCCCCCCACACACACACAATACGATAGATCATTTTAGTATACATTTTACAGTCTACACAACGATATCCGGCTTTTTTTTTGTTGGCGTTGTTTCTTTTTAAAGAATTTCAAAATTTAATAAAAACGAATAATAATTAAAGTTAAAACTAATATTAATTATTATTATATTAGGTTTAACTTAACTTTAATGAGAACTGAGACTATCATTTTTACTTAACTGAGAGAATCATTTTTACTTAACTGAGACATCATTTTAACTTAACTGAGACATCATTTTAACTTAACTGAGACAATCATTTTTACTTAACTGAGACAATCATTTTTACTTAACTGAGACAATCATTTTTACTTACTTGTAACAATACAACACCTGCATCTATTAATTCCTCCATCTAAAAACCAATCTTTAATTATTGTGAGTAAAATTTTTATTACCCACAACCAATAACTGTTACTTTTAAACAATAATTAGATAAGATTTGACCACTAACTAAACATGAGTGTACTGACTTAACATTCATGGTTTAACTGTATATATATATATATATATATATATATATATATATATATATATAGGACACCAAGGGGGGGATAACTTGATGGATAAGGTCTCGATGTTCAAACTGGGGAGAGGAAAAAAAAAAAAGGTATAGGATATAGAGAATAGCATTTTAGAGAGTGCATAAAAAAGAAATACAGAAAATATTCTAAATAACTCTCACTACAAAAAACTGAGACCTACACAGATAGAGACTCTTAGGCTGAGCGCTAACAGCTTTTGCAATGAAATAGATATCCCACAAAGGATAATTTGAAAGCTACAAATCGTTTGTGGTCGCCCCCTTTTACATGGAGGACGGGGTCTTGAATGGAGAGAGGACCACTCGTCTGGTCAGCAGAAGGGGAGATAACGGGTGCTAGATTTATGAGGAATTAGAATGTAGTCTAATCAGAAAATGAATTCAATTAACAAAAGCAAAAAAGGAGACAAAGAAGTAAATAAACTATTAAAACATTAAATTAAAATGGAAAAGTGCCTAAAACAGCTAAAACCAAATTTGCTTTATTTAATTTAGAAATTCAAACAAACATTAAATCTGTAAAAATTAAAATATATATGTGTGTCTGTATGACAGCACTTCTTCAGGGGACATATTGCCCACAAACCCACAGGAGCTTTTCTGTTGTTAGTGGAAAAACCAAAACTGACAGTTCCCCAAGGCCTCATAATGAATAGACAAAAAAGAAAATCATTACCATAATTGAAAATCACTGAAAAATAATGAAACAGCAAACAATACTTAAAAGTACACAAAGTAAGACTTAAGAATGAAACGCCTACTAATAAATTAAAAATTTTTGGCTCACTGAATACTTTGAAATCAAAGAATTCAATTCAAGAATTTCAAATCAAAGAATTTTTTGTTTCTTTGTTCAGGATTTTCAAACATGTGTCAGCACTTGGTTTTAATAATTTCTTACTGGTTCGGCAATTTATATTTTATTTTGATGTGATTTATCTAACTGTAACTGTATTTATATTTTGATTTATTAAGAGGCGTTTCATTTGTAAGTCTCACTTTATGTACTTTTCAGGGTTGCCACTCAAATTTGGAAAAAAAGTTCCCTGTGTTTTCCCTGCACACATTATACACAATATATTAAGAGCAAACAACAATTACTGTGCTCTTGTGTGAGCTATATTGGGCTAACTATATTTATTAGTTTTTATTGCTGGAAAAACAGCTGAACATACTTAAATAATGCTATAGTAAATGAAATAGTTTAGTATAACTGAAATATCATGGTAAAATATCCCATAGATTAGGCTTTGAGTGGTCACCATTTTTTGAAAGACAAAAATAAGAAACAAAATTCCCTGCATTTTCCCTGTTATTTTAGGTGATTTTTAAATTCCCTGTATTTTCCAGGTTTTCCCTGACGACTGGCAACCCTGTTTAAGTAGTGTTTCCTGTTCATTATTTTCAGTTCTCTTCAATTATGGTAATGATTTTCTTTTTTGTCTATTAATTATGGGGTTCAGTTTTACAATATGCATAAACTACAGAATAATGCATTTAACACTCAATGCGATTGAAACATGAGTTATAAGCTAAATCTGGCATATAAAAAAAAAGAAAATTAGGATATCACAGGATCATTGTACTTAGAAACATTGCATAAATTGTTAGAAAATTTATCCGAAGAAAATAAATATTCCTGCCACAGTCCCTAAAACCAAATTGTTTTTATTCTTTTCGAAAGACACTATTACTATACCACAGGGAATGAAAAAAAATAAAACACTACAAATGGTTAAAGTAGAGGATAAGATGGTTTCTAAGAAATTAATATAAAACTTTTATTTAATAGACTGTGAAAAAAATAGTAAAGAAACAAATTCATCATCAACAGAATGATCCAACATGGCTATGTAAGAAAGAAATTAAAATATTTAGTCTCCCTAATGTTGCATTTATGAAGAAGCAAGTATTTATTTGCATTTTGACTTATATAAAAAATATGGCTATGTATTAGTGATTGTAAGGAAAAAATGTTACATGCCCACATTAGAAAATTCATTTTAAATTTCCCGATATTACCAGGGGTGATTGTGAGCCCAACTCAAAAAAACTGAAAATTTTTTGAGTAAAATCATTAATGATGCATTTCAAAAAATTAATGTCTTTATAAATTTAAATCATTGATATTTTCAAAACATGAAATTCTAAATAAATTATATGCAGCCTAATTTAAATGAATAATTATGTATAAATTTACTTTTATCTCTAATCCCATTTATTATTCTACCAGAAAAAATATTTACAAATGAAAGAGATGCCAAGTATAAATTCTAGTTCTAATATTTTTAAGTAAAATATACAAGAGTTTTTATACATAAATGTGATTGGTGATTTCTTAAAACTTCTGGACCTTGGATTTCCAGAAACTTCTGGATCACGGTTAGAAAAAAATCCGGATTTTTTCCAGAGCACAATCTCTGTATTACTTTAATAGTAAATTAGTAAGAAATGCAATAATAATTACAAAATATTTTATACTTACCAAAATCTCAAAAACAGAAATATTGAAATAGTTTAATTTTAATATTCATTATAGATAAAATAAAAGAAATATGCATTTAGTTAATAACATGAAACTATAGTAATGAGACAAAATTTTTCAAACTGTACATCAGGATAAATCCTGACAGAAAATGGGACTGAAAGGAGGAAGGAGACATTGCCAACATTTTTTTTTTCAGAGATTCAATGAGTCATCAAACGAATAAAATTCAGATTTCATAAGAAATTTAAATGTAGAGCTCCTGCCTTTCTTATTCTCCTGCGATGCATCTATTTAATAAAATATTTGCATTTGTTTTTAAATTTGGAATTAATAACTAAAATATACCAATAAACACTTAATATACCAGAATTTAAACTACCCAGAGGCAGGATCACTAAAATAAATCCTGAAGTGTTTTCAGGCATTTTCTTACTTTATAGAAAAAAGAGAGATGTTTCATTTGGAACAGTGAAACAAAAAAACAGGCCCATGTAACTGGCCATGGCAACTTAAAATTACAAATATGAAAAAAAAAAAAAAAAATATGCATTAGCTACATTCTGAAAAAAATTAACATACAACAGCACGTCACATGCTTTTTTTAATAAATATTATTTGTATTTACAACACCACTTCAGATAATACTTTCAATCCATTTGATCGATTTTGATGAGACATTTAAATATTCAAGAAATTCATAAAAATGCAATGAATTAAAACTAATGAATAAAACTTTTTATTCTGATGAACTTTTATGCAGTTAGTTATAATTCTCAATAATCTCTAAAATGAATGATTATTAACAGTTTTAATTATCAGTGTTATTTATTGATAAAAATATATAAAAGGTCAAGCTGCTAATAGTTGCAGCATTGCTGGAACTGTGAAGATTTATTTACAATAGTTATCTATCATTTATACACATTTTATGTTCAGTTTAAATAAAGTATATTTCTTCACAAAACAATTAAAATGTTCTTATATATTAATAATAATAATAAAAAATGCACACCTCACTCACAGGATCTGGACCATAATGGAATTCTCGATGCAGTTTTCCAGAAAATAAGTCCAATACAAATTCCTTTAATTTACCAGGTACACTAAAATGAAGTTAAATCATTTAATTAAATAAAGTAAAAGTTAACACTAAAAGCAGGATTCAGATTGGGGAGAATAGCAAGCTAATTTTTTTAATAAAGCAAAATTGAATTAATTTATTTGAACCTGATATGCTATTTAATAAAATGATTTTATAACTTTCATATTTAATAATCAATCCATTGTGGTCAGAGTTAATAACAACTGTTTTGCTTAGTTCTATTGATAATGTTTGGTACTGGCAAAGTGAGAAATCCCATATTGTATAATAGTAGTGCTGAAAATTTACAGGCAAAGCCTGAAATGATTAAGCATTTCACACAAAGCCTTTTTCATACAGTGCCAAATTTACAAAGCATAAATTAAAATCTTTTATTAGATTAGTTTTAATTTAACAGGTACAGGAAAGTAAATAGTATTAAAAGCAGAGATGAGATTGACTAAAAGACAAAAAAGCTGAATTTCCAAACGAGTAAATCTTACGTGTATGCAATCGTTTAATAATGAATTCCGGACAATTTAAGATAATAAATAAATAATTACATCAACACTTAACAATTGGTAAAAAGTAAAATAACCAATTGAAAAAATAAAGTTAGAAATTATATTTTTCTTCAATTCCCACAAAGGAGACAATTATTACTCGAGAACCTGCTTTGTTAGCACATTAAACTACTGAGAATATACCTTTATATTAATGGTAATAGTATTTAAAATACTATTACCATTAATAAATACTTATACCATTTCTTTTAATAAATATAAATGATTTATAGCGATCTTGGATTCTAAAATCGTGGAATATGAATCGCCATACTGGATTTTGAAATCACGTAAATATGGAACTCGATATTGGATTTCCAAAAATACAAATCATGCTGTGTAACTTTTAGATCCTGTAAATATGAATCATGATGATAATTTTTAAATCACGTATAAATACGAAAATCAATGTTTGATATTACAACGGCATAAATGAATCACAACATTAAAGTTTAAACTCGTGTGAATACGAATCGCTACATAGGATTTTTAAATCTCGTAAATAAGAATCTCGATGTACAATTCGTGTGAAAAAGAATCACAATGTGTAACCTTTAAATTAGGTAAATACAAGAATCGATGTTTGATATTAAAATCATGTGAATACGAATCAAGACATTAGCAGATTCCGGGCTTGGATTTATATGAAGCTTGTTTATATTGTTTTTGTTTAGCCATAATTAATAAAAATTTACAAGATTAATTGAGTGGCCAAATAAATATTTTCACCACAAATGAACCATTTTTTTTTTCTACACGACACTTTTTTTAAACATAGAAGCAGCAACTTCTGAATTACGAAAATACGAACGATCTGGCGGGCGGGTAAAAATGCGAAAAATCTTATAAAATATTTTCTGTGCATAAAAGCGGAGAAAATAGTCAAAATAAGTAAAAATGCAGTAGGGTTGGCAATTATGTAGTTTAAATATTCTGTTTAGATTTGAATATTTAAACTACATAAACGGAAATAAATATTATTATTTTATTTCAACAGCTGAATTTTTAGAAAAATAGCAATATTTATAAAAAAAAAAAAAAAAAGTGAAACTTTTAGAGAATTGGCGTTTTTGATAAAAAAGCTGAAATTCGAGAGATAAAAGTGAAAAAGGCGGAAATCCGCTGAAAAATCTCATCCCTGTAAAAGTAATCTCTTAGTTCATATTTTTCTTTTCCTAAAATGCATAAATAATTAGTATTGCAGTACACATCATACAATATTACTATTTATTGCAATATATCAATGGATTAATTGGGATTTCTTACATTGCCATTTTTCTTAATTAGATATTAATGATCTCCTTAAATTTTTAATTAAATTACCTAAACTTAAATTTTTTTTCAAAGATAAAAAATGATGAATTGAATAAAAAATATGTTTTCCTTTTGCCTCCAACTCATTAATGCTTCCTTGAAAAAAGAAAGGGAAAAGAAAATAGTGAGTTGTTTCTTTCCTTTGATTTACATCTACCAAACCTTAATATCATGCTTTGCTTACAAGCAATGCTGGCACTTTTGATTTTGCTGTTAACATAAGAGTAAATACTAATTAAAGAAAAAAAAAAGTTGCCAACCTTTCTTTGCCTAAAAATAAAGGATAAAGAATGGAACTTTTGTATGGTATCTCACGATAAACAATATAAATCTTATATATATATATATATAGTTAACTTAAACTTCCATTGAGCAAACTTTTGGTTCATATATATATATATATATATATATATATATATATATATATATATATATATATATATATATATATATACACATACATACAGAGGTCTGTCCAGGCCAAATTTATTTCCGTTCACTAATTCAACTTTAGGACAAACGGTAGTTTCACAAAATACTTTTTCTTAACATTTTACTTTTGTATTCCGTAAAAAACGATGAATCAATACTTTTACCATATTTTTGCGTTTATTTTTTAATATAATTTTTAATTTTCACAAATTATGTCTAAATTTTCACAAAATAGGTACCTCTCAGAAAAACCTAGACAGACCTCTGATATATATTTATAAAAATAAACTTATTTGAATATCTAATAGGATCTTTATCTAAAAGCCCATACTTAATATCTTCATAATTTGGAAATAAGTACATATGTCGAAAACTATCAATAGCAACTAAAGGCAGATCCTTTTGAGTTTTTCCAAGATGATGAAGAGGGTGTGCAAACTTCATTCCATCAGCAATTAAAAAGTTAACAAGCGCTGCAAAAAATGGGATTATTAGTGATAAATTAATAATTATATAAGTAAATAGTGAACTCAATAAATTATTACTAACCTCTAACATACAATGAACATATTATTGTAAATTTACCACAGTTATTTTTATCTGGTCATGTTTATTCTGCTATTTATTTAAGTTCTATATCCTTTAGAGATATTTTTTTATTATTAAAATATAAGAATAGTTTAATGAAACTAGGTACCTTCTAAATATAAATTCAGAAGTACATAATATGTTTTTTTTTACTCACATAAAACTTATGAACAATTATTTTGCATTGAATAAAATTGTGATTTACCCATATTTTAACTTATGCAATAAATAACAAATTACTCACTTCTATCATCCAGAAGCTGACTTTGTACAGCATTAGTAAATGCTTTAGGGCTGTCTGTATCATCTGGTTGATGGAATAAGATTAAGAATGGTAAACCTTCTTCTGTTAACTCCTACAGAATACAATACACAATAAACAAAAACATTTTTTATTAATAAGCAGATTGTTTCTACTATTTTCAGTCTAGTTATATAAGGGATGCCAATTTACATTAAATTGATTTATAACTTTTATAGTTTTTATCATGAGTAAGATTTTAATTTAAATCAGACTATTAAAGTGTCTGGTTTGTAACGTAGCTAACACCATAATTGTTCAATTCCAATTCACTAGTATATAAGGCATGTTAACTCGATTTTATCTGGAAGTACCTTTAGACGGTTAAGATTGTCAGTAGCCAAAATCTACATGGGAGACTTGCGGACGTGATCCGAACATGCCTGCCTCAATCATTACGCATACCTCAACTGAAATGTCCACTTGGATTTAAACACAACTAGCTTGATGAATAGTTGACTTGCTGTTTGTGACTGCGACATTGTCTTCGTGCTGTTGCTACTCAATCTCAAAAAAACACAATGGGGGCATGTACACACTGAAATTTTGATAGCAAAATAGGAGTGATCCTGCACACTATCGTGACCTTAATACAACTATAAAGACTAGTGGTCAAAGTTTGATGATCTTAATACAGCTCTTACCATCAACTTTAAAAGTCTGGTGATCTTAACGCTTTAATGGGCCATTTAATTCCAGTAAATGTAAATTAAATATATTCGGAATTGAAATTTATAAAAGAAAAAAAAACTCATTTAGCCTATCAGATAAAATTAATTTAAAGCCATTATTGGACGATAAGTATATTGATCACGGTTTATTAGGTCTTTATAAAGAAAGTAAGCAAGTTACAGATTTTTATTTTTTACAAAACAAAAAAATTTGCTAATACTAAAAACTGCAAAAGGAATTATTCATATTATAGTGCTTTAAATGTTTTTAAAATTGGCATATGGTCACTAAATTCATTCAAAAGTGTTTAATCAGAACTAAAGTCATTAACAAATGAAAAGCCGAATTAAAAATGGTTAAATAGTTTACAATGGACATTTTAAATTGGTGGCAAGTATACATACCACAGCCTTAGAAAGGGTTAATACAGATCTTCCGATATCTCACATAACAGCAATGAATCAATTAGTGATATCCATTCATCAAATTCTATTTCAGATAAAATTCTAGTGGGGGAGTATTGTAGTGTAGAATTGTAAAATGTACCACTACAATTATTCACTAGTATAAAAGACATGTTAACTCGATTCTATCAGGAGGTACCTTTAGATAGATGACAGTTGCCGTTGTCGGAGGCCTAGATCCATAGATTATAACTCTGACTGTTTCAAAGATTTCAATTATATTTATATCTTTTATATTTATATTCTAATCATTAAATTCAATCAAGACTCATTATTTTTTTAACGCAGTAAATTTTAAAAAGCCCCTAAATTGTAGTCAATTTTATGGGCTAAAAAGTACAAAAAAAGTATCTTATAAAAAACAAACTATGCCATATTGCTGAATGAGTTCAATTTAATAAAATTGTAACTAACAGGTATTGTTCTTGATTAGATTGTAAAGTTAAAAAGTACAAAAGTAATAGATTCTGTTCTGAAAATTAGCTCTCACTTATATGTACATATGTATGGCTACGTATAGTAGATTTTTACATAGTTTTATCTATGTAAAAATCTATTAGCGTTTAATTATACATTAGATTTATTAAAAATCTGCATTAAGTGGCATCCCTATAAAAGTAAGATAATATGTATAAAAAGTTGTTATTTTACCTCAGCATTTTCAAAAGTTATTTCTCTTACTAATGGAATACACCTGTTTGTGGTCCAAGCACTTAACTCATCGTAACTTTGGTAAACACCAAGGTATTCTTCATCGTTTGCACCTACCTGTATAAAATATTTTAAATGTAGTTTAATTAACTGAAGGAATGATTTAGTATTTGCAATAAGAAATTAGAAGGGAGAAGTGTCTAATTAAAACACAGACAGTGAAAAAAATTATTATTATTAAAAAAAAGGAAGAATGATCTTTAACATTTAACAAACCATTAGATTTTAATATATTATGTTACAATTTATAAACAAACCTTAAACATGCTAGTGTTTTTGTGGAAAATATCAATTAACTAATAATTATTAATTAATCAAGAATAATTACTTACTTTAGATTTTGATGGACTAAATATAATTTTTGCTTTCTTTTCAGGTGATATAGAAGACTCAGCCAAAGGCCTATCAAAAGAAAACAGTTTTATGACAATAAGAAATACAATTTGCATAATATTGTGCTTCTCTCAAAACAATTTTAATGAATGAGAACTATAATGGAATGCACAAGATTTGCCCACATTCAAAAACATATGAGACTCATAGAAGTATTGCAGATCATCTTTTATTAGCGCATTATTTTTGGATAATTTTGTAATTTTTTCATTGTTTTGTTTCAGGTAAAAAAAACAATAGTTACAATACACAATAGGAATCTAGTATACTGTTCATATTCTATATATATTCAGTATTTTTGCTGACTAAGTACAGAATGAAACCCTTCTATTCACCCTGAATTTTTGAATATTTTTTATCTACTCTTCACTGTTCAGAATCTGCAAGCTCATGAAAATTTAACTTGAAAATGAATCCTTTATTTGCTTCGAACTTTTGTGAAATCAATTACAGGTTCAAAAAACATACAATATTTCAAAAAGAAAATAAAGTTTAATGATTTTTTTTTTCTGGAAGAGGTGGAAATGAATCATAATTATATTATAAAAAGCTAAAGAAATGAAAGTTAACAGGAAAATTAAAACAATTTTATGATTTACTTACCCCTTAACAATATAAAATTGGCAGTCATCTCTTAAATCCATGGCAACTTTTAAGTAGACATCATATTCGTGCGAGCTTTTATCTGGGATATAAATAACAACTTTTCTTTTGTTGGCCTACACAAATAAATAATGGGCTATACAATAATGTCATATATATGTTACAATGCAATAATTACAGAAATAAACAAAAAAAGAAGAAAAAAAATTGAGGTTATTTGAAAGGACACTAATTAGTTATTTAAAGATAAAATCAAAATTTATTAGCCATCTTGTTAATTTATTAAATGAAGTATCTCTTAGCAGTAATTTATACATATAAAAAAAAAAATTGTATTTGGGGAAAAATTTCAATCCTACCGAAGCTGACAGATGCTTAAAATTAATCTTTTTTAACCCTATGCCGGTTCTGCACGTAAAAAGTCGTATTTTAACCTCCAGTCTTCACTGCATAGCAAAACCGGTTTTCCCATGTTAATGGATAGGGGAACTGTGTGTAGGGGAGAAACATTCCCAATTTCGCCCATTTCCTTAACCACCAGTGGGTTAAAGAAAAATAGCAACAATACAATAACTTTGAAATATATATGCACAATAGATTCCCAGTTTTCTCTAAAACTGCCGTAACAAAATATATAATTTTTTGCTTGTGGTTCAAGAATATATCAAAACTATTGAATATATCCATAGATAAAATTTTAATCTCTGATTAATTCTAAATTACTTTTTAATTACTCAAGCCAGATATAAAATAAATAATCATTTTATCAGTACTTAAGTCTCACTTACAATCACAGTGGAGCCCAGAATTTATTGGTTCTACAGAAAAAATTTCATGGTATCCATCACGATTAGAGATTTTGGAAGATAAGCAAATGTTGCAAAATTTTTGAGTAAGTTTACAAGTTCAAAAGTAAATAATTAAGACTCTTAATTAAGAAACAAAGTCTCAATTTGAGAACTAAGAAATAAACACTTAATTCTTGTCCTAATTTGGTTTAATTTCAAAAATATTTTTTTCAGCATTTGAAACTTTATGATGTATTCTCCAATTACCTGAATTCACCTATAGGAGGTTAAACAGAATTTGTCATTGGAAGTTTCTCTTTGGGTATAGTGTCCTCAAAAATATTTGCTGAAACTTGCATAACCGAAAATGCTCCAATTCTGAGCTTTTTGGAAAAACTAAGACTAGATAAGTAAACTAAATATGTAAGCTTACATCTACATTTTGGATGTCTTCAACTGTTTCCAACTCTTTCACCGGATCTTTCATTAAATCTCTTATATGTTCAACGAGGGCTTCTAAGGATCTCTGGCCACGATATTCACGTTTCATCAGTTTCCCATTTCTAAGCAGTTTCAAAGTTGGATACTTAGAAATCTTAAACCTTTGAGCAAGATTTGCTGTAAAAGAGAATCATTCATTACATTGATAAGGAATGTTAAAAGAGTCAATATACAAATATATGTGCGCATGTATATATATTACAAAATAAACTGGTATGTGTAAACAAAACAAAAAAAAAAGATTATTATAAAAGGAGAGTTTTTGTTAGCTGGATTTAAATTTAAATCCTGCAAAACACTATGTTCAATTACATTATTTTTATTTAAATTACGCATTAATTTTTATATATAATAAAAATTGATCATAAAACTTGTGCAATGAATTTTTCCTTTAGTTTAACTTACTTTTATAATTCACAAAATATAAATAAAGTGAAACCTTTCAGGAGTGACCACTCTCTGATCCACAAGGAAATGGTCATTTTTAGGGGTTACCTCCAATGTTTTTTTTCACAAGCGATTTTAATTTTATTTAGTGTCATTTTCTTGGCGCAGAAATGCCACTTGTGTTGGCGTTATGAAAGCCAGATACATGAATAAAAATGACCCCTACTAATATAACATGTAAAAACAAATTTACCAATTATAAATGACAGAATTTTTTTAAAAAAATAAACAATTATGTTTTTTTAAGCTTGCATTTAATTTTAAATCATAAAAATTAGTTAAAAGATGAGAAGAGGTTTGTTTGTATGAGATGCTCCCTTTTTTCTAAAATATATATATTTTTAAAATTTTATTTTCAACAGTAAAAATAAATCATAGATAGCATTGTCTTTAGTGCACTTTAACTGCAACATAAGGTTGTAAATAATTTTCAGATATCTTTAAAAAGAGCTATCTAAATGAGAGCCTCACACAAATATTTTGAATACATTTTAAACTACTTTATCTGTTAAGTTAATGTGTTTTGTTAAGATTTTCCTTGCGTTTCCTTACTCGACCTTTTCCGCATTTGGTGCAGAGGTTTGCCCAGGAGCTAAGAGAGGTTTTAATGGTCTCTCCTAAAATTTTTTTTACAGAGTCTATGAAAAAAATTACTTTCCACCAAAAAATGGTGGAGGAGGTCGCTACACAGTGGTGGTCTTTTCTGGAGGTTTCACTGTATTTCATTATTGTTGTTATTATTGCATAGAAATTTAATAGACAGAGGCACTTTTGTCATTGAAAATTAAAGAGTTTTCACATAATTCACATTTAAAATAAATCACTAAATCATTTTACGACTTACACTCACTGACAGAATCCACTTTTCCAAACAAAACTTTTTTGACATCCTAAAAATAATAATACATAAATTGTTAGTTAAGCTTTTTAAAAACAGATTTTAAATTTTGATTGTATAATATTGGTAATGGAATATTTTATAAAAGAACAAATGAAGAAACACAATAAAATGTTTGTAACCAAAATATAACAAAATAATTAAGCTTAATGAAAACCATGGACATAGAAAAGAAATTTTTCAAATATGCAAAACTATTTCTTACTTCTCTGCACCTAATTTGACAATAACAGACTAATATACATGCCTAAATCCATTATTTATTAGGGCTAATTATGTATTTCATAAATAAAAATACTGCAGATCTGTATAAAATGTTTGTATACACAAAAGAGGAACCAAAAATAGTTATAGATGGGGGAAAAATCCCCACAAAATAGCTGAAGTAACAAATCAGTTTCTCAAACCTATATATTCTTATAAGCAAAGAATAATTATGTAATCATTTATAATTAATTATTGTTATATACAAGTATAAAAAAAGAAGTATCTTTTGATTTGATAATTTAAAGTAAAAGTAGGTAGATGATTAAATTACTACAATAAGTAGAATATCTTTTTTCTTCAAATTTATCTTAAAATAATTTTTTTTTAAAAACTGTCATTTTAAATTTTTCATCAAAACTCTGACAAACCTGTTTCAATATATACAGTAACAGATGAGACAAAAAACCTTTAATTGAAAACTAACTTCTATTTTTAAAAAAAATAATAATAAATAAATAAAAAATGTATATTTTTAATTTAAGATTTTTGTGAAAGTGGAAATATGCAATTCAAATTTTGTTACTGTCATAAATTTAAAACCACTATGTCAACAAATATTGTTTGGAATCTGATATATTAAGTAATTGAGAAATATATTAGTGGTGCGTAACCAAACATAACAGGGTGCATAGCCAAATCTTTCAACAAAAAATAAGCACCCTTTAAGTACTTTTAAAGCACTTTTCACATTAACAAAATGCAAAATAGTTTTCAAAGACTTCACATGATCTTGATTAAATAACTAGTTTCTTACAAAGAACTTTTTTCTTCATTATATTAGCCATTATAAAATGATCAAGATATTTTTCGGTTCGAGATCAGAGAGGAGAAAAGGAAGATTGAAATTGAGAATATCTTGCGAAATGCAGCAGAGTTGCACACGAGAGAGCAAGAATCTCATCGAACCCAGCTGAGTACAATAGACGCACATGCGGACTTGCATGTATTTCAGCAAACATGTAAAATGAATGACGCTTTCATGCGCTATGGATTGATGGTACGCCGAAATAGATTGCTATTGAATGAATTGTAAAAACGTTGAATAGAACAATGTGAAAAGCACGCTTTTGCATAATACGTCGCGAAAATTTACAAGGTAAAAAAATTCTATTCCGGAAAGGGAAAATCAAGCACTTTTTGAAATTATCCAATGAAAAAAGCACCTTTAAGGGCTTTTCAAAAAAAGAAAATAAAAAATAAGCACCTTTAAGCACTTTTTAAAAACGCTACACACTATGTTAAAGCAGCACATACATTAAAGATTACTAATTACACTCGTCGCTGATATTTATTTTTTATTGATATAATTTCAAGTTAAATGCAAAATTTAGTTTACTGTAACAATTTGCATAAAATGTCAAAAACAGGATTCTAAATTAAGGGATCCTGGATTGCTGAAATCTGACTAGGACCACTATAAAATAATATTCACCTTTGGATCAGAAATTTATATTTTATTTATTATATTTTTGGTTATTTGAATTTCCAGTTCCATGTTATCAGGGTTACCACTCAAATCTGGAGAAAAAAAAATTCCCTGTGTTTTCCCTGTACATATATATTATACAGAATATATTATGGGAATAAATATACAGAATATATTATGGGAATAAATATACAGAATATATAGTATATGAACTAGTTTAATATAGCTGAAATACCCTTAAATATCTCATACATTTACTTTGAGTGGTTACCATTTTTTAACAGACGAAAGTAAGGAATGAAATTCCCTGCATTTTCCCTGTTATTTTAGGTGATTTTTAAATTCCCTGTTTTTTTCCTGGTTTTCCCTGTGGAGTGGCAACCCTGGTTATGGTATCATCTGAGTTACAGTCGCAAACTATAATATTTCATCATAACTGTGAAAATAAGATATTATTTGTATTTTAATTTTCCAAAATTCAGTTTATTATTAACCTTTTGTTTTTTAAGCAAAAAACCTGATGTAGAAAGCATTATAATAACATTAATTGAAATGATAGGTATAACCAAAATTGTTATACTCTGCATCTTCTTATTTGTAGATTTTAAATTTTAAAAACAGAGTAAAGAAAGAGTTGAAGCAATAAAATAGCTGAAAAATTTACAAAAGCAAATTTTTTTCTGCGGAATTATATTCTAAAGATACTTTTCTTGTTCATCAAAAAGGAAAGAAATACTCCCGATTTTTCTGTTCTCATTTCGGAATTTAAAAAAATTTGCCAATGACTGGCTTGCTTCAGCTAGAATATTAAATTAATAAAATAAAATAAATGATACTAATAATAATGAAATTACAGAAGTTTACAAGATACTTTGCTCTAGAAATGACGTTTTTTCTTCTATTTTTTGAAACAACACCATAATTTTTAAAGAAAACATGATAAAAACATCTTGTATTTTAATACAAAATATGACTCTGAGTGGGGATTTTGTTACAAATTCAGATATTCGGAACACCATGAAACAGGGAGGGGATTCCATTTTAAAAACAAAATTTCTTGACGACCCAAGTCCATGACTTTCCCCGATTTTTTTTTAAAAATTAGTAAAAATCATGACATTTCATGACAAATTTTGTTCAATATCGAAATTCATGACTTTCCAGGTGTGCAGATACCCTGATGGGTCTATTTCCCATTGGCCTCTGAAATGCCGGGATTGCTACTCTCTTCTCGTTACCCAGTGGGCACCTATGACTAAGCCATGGTGGTGGAGCAGTGTCGCCCACGTCACACAACCACAAACCTGTTTATAGGATGAGTTACATTCACACAAAAAGAAACAACCATGCCCTGAGTGGGATTCGAACCCGCGACCATCGCCTCCGCAGTCAGGCATGCTAACCACTCTGCCACCTTGTCTGCAGGAAAAAAAAGGTAATTTTTTTTTTTCAAATTTTAAACTCTTGACATTGTTAAATAAGAGACCAATGGTCATTACTAAAGATTAAGTAAAATGTCTCAGTAGAACATATTTATTACAAAATTAGTTTTGATGCTTATCATTATACTCACATAGTCTTTAGCTATTTGTTCAGCAGCTTCATCAAAAATAGGTCCTAGCATCTGGCTAAATCTACACCAATCTGCATAGAAATTAAGGAACACCAGCTCATGATTTTCTGAAAAAGAAATGACAATGATATAATTATGTAGAATAATAATTTTTACAAACTCTACTTGATCTATTAATGATAAAAACAAATAAAATAAAAAATACTCACTGACATATTGATCAAAATTATCTTCAGTGAGACTAACTGCTTTAGCATCAGCACCATGAGTCATAAAAAACTAAAATTAATTCAATTATTAGAGTATTAAGTTATTACTTTAACAAAATAATTAACAAAAATTTGTGTGAGCACTCTAGACATGTATTTAATTAAAAATTTTATTTATTTAATAATTTTGAAAAAAAAATCCCATAGTGAACAATAAAAAAAATTGACATTTTCAAACTAAAGCTAAATTTTTCATCCTTAGTAAGTTTTAATATCTAATTATAAGAATTTTATGCAATTCATTAAAAAAAACGTTAATTTTATTTATTTTAAATTTTTCTCTCCCTCTACAGAATCAGAAAGAACTATATCTATCAGACATGAAAATATAAATTTTCAGTTAGTAGCCAGCAGCTGGTACACTAAAGATTTAGTAGCTACTTTTTCTTCTAAGCTAATGAGTCTGTGACAGATATGTCGTTAGCATTTTTTCAGTCAATAGCCATTTTTTGCGAACTTTTTTTTTGATGCTTGGATTAAGTTTTATTATTATTATTTTTTTAAATTCATATTAGAAATAATATACAGCTATAAAAAGTTAAATCAATGATTGAAATAATATAAACAGGTGACAAAATTTAGTTAAATATATTGACTTTAAGGAACTTTATTTAAAAATATTTAGACAGAAAACTATTAATATATACCTACATTACAAATTTGAAATATGTGGGAACTCTTCTTCCATGTGAATCTTTCCAGTACAAATTGATGGCTTTTAAAGAATTAAAATTTTGAATGGTGACATTTTATTCTATATTTAAAAACCGCCCCGGAACAGCCAACCAAATTTTTGGGTTTACGACTACTAATGTTCAACTCAGTAGCCTTGAAATTTTGGACCCAATCCAGAAGACAAGGGAGCTCCTGGATCAGGTATTGGGAGAAATTTGCCTTTGTGGAGGACCTTCGGATGGAACTAATTCGCATTTGCGTTACATGAGAGGAAGACCACGGGAACCTCCCACAGTTAGCCTGATCGCAAAGGGACTCTAATCCATGATCCACCTACCACTGAGGATATTTTACGTCAGCACTGTGGTCGATGCAAACCGTATGCGGAATTCGTATCAACTGGGATTCGAACCCGGTTCACTTCATTGGAAGACGAACACTCTATCCCCTGAGCCATTGTGGTATTGAATGGTGACATTGGATAAATGCTCTTTCTACAATGATTTATTTTTATCAATAAATGTTTTTTTAATGTCTGGCTGCATATTTAAGTTGGCACTTTTTTTATTGGGGTCATTTGAGTTATTACTAATGAAAGATTTCTACACCAGTATCGAAGTCACATTCAGAAAGTTTTGCAACAGGCAGATGATCAATGACATAGGAGGATGAAGAAGAAAAAATCACAGAATAAGGCAAACTGAAAATGTAAAACTAGAATTTAATGGCCACCTTCAAGCAAGCCACTATGATATATTTTTAAACAAGTACCAGTTTCCAAATATCTCCTAAAATGATTAAAGACTCGAAGACAAAATATGAAAATTGATTTTTTTTAAACAATAATTGATAGCTTTACTAGAACATTACAAATTCAAGTTTAAAAAAATATGTCCTTCTAAATCTAGGGTCTAAAAAGAACATTTTCCAAAGAATAATGGATATTTCAGCATCAAAACTTCATCAGTATTAATAAAGTGCAGATTTTTATCTTGGAATAAGTTTCAAAATATATGTAGTAGTTTTCTTGGGGTTTTGCTAAGAGTTACACCTTTTTAATTGTCAGGATTTCCACTTAATTTCAGAAAAAAAATAAGTTCCCTGACTTTTCCGGGTAATTCCAAGATAATTTCAATATGAGTCTAAACCATATTTTATCCATACCAATGCAATTTTAATTAGAAAACTTCGATTTTTTTCATATGTAATGAGAAATGTTAGATTTTGTGAGCAAAAAATATCATTGCTTGATCATGGAAAAATTTCACTAACATGTGAAATTATTACAACAAATAATTGATGTTAGAATTATTTAATTTGAATCTCATTAACTGTATACTGACAATTCTAAGACTAGTTATTTTCCAGGCATGATGTAGGAATTTTCCAGGTTAAAAATGAAGCTTTCTCTCCTCTTTAGAGTTAAAATAAAATTTCCTGCTCTCCTTGACCCGTGAGAAGTAAGATTGACCCTTTTCTTCGATTTTTTTTCAATCAGTTTTTCACATGCCACTGCCTCTTTGATATAGTGATCCAAATCTTCCTGAATGGCAGCTAAAAGTTTCTCAAACATAGCCCTAGTATTTCATTAAAACATTGTAGATTTTCGTATTATGATCCGAGTCTCCAAGTTGGCAACTTTTGGGCAGTGGCCCATGAGAAACTAGAAAGAAAAAAAACTTCACAGACAGGGACCTACTCGAAAGGTATAACTCAGAACCATCCCTGGGCAAACACTACATGTTTTTTTTTTCCTTCAAAAATTGCAAGTTTAAAATCTATTTGGCACCTTGGCGATCGTAGTTGGTGCAACAGATCAGGATACGGATATATCCCCGATTTTCAAACAAAACTAAGAACTTTTTGGTTAGACAGGCCAGGTAAATTCACCTTTTTTTTCAGTCATATCCATTTTGTTTAATTTTTTAAAAAGTTGACTTTATTTGTGATTAACTAATCATAAAATACTTAATATAAGAATTATTAGTCATTAGTATTGCTATTACAGAATCTAAAGATCAGTAATATTTTCAGTAAATATCTATGGCATATTTTTCAATAAAAATCAGTTTCATTACAAGAATGAAAGGGAATTACAAATAAAAAGTAAAATGAAAGATGTTTACAAGAAAACGTATAACATTCAATCCCGTTTTACACAGGGTAACCAAAGATATTCATTTTATGCAAATTAGGAGTAAACAATATTTAGAACAATCTGGGAGAGAATTAAAATCATTAATATAAGACATCACAAAACTGAAATATAAAGCTGTTATGATTAAGGCACAAACCATATGTAAGATATACATAAAGCAAGCAGTTTAGTTTGTTGTCATATTTATTTGACAGGGCGGTAGATTACTTACCACAGGTATAATACTTTGTAATAATACTATTAAAATAGATGGTATCATACTCGCTAATTTTAAATACGGTTAATAAATATAATATTTAGAGATCAATGTTAACATATTACTTAAAAATAAACATAAACGTGTCGGCCGGAGAAACCGTAAAACCGACTCTTTTTAAGAAACACACGTAAAAGTTTTATTCCCTAGTACAGACGATAAAGTAGAGTGGTAGCAAAGTTTCTGATTCAAAGTATCTAAACTTTTTTATTTAAACTTGGCTCTAATTTGTAATATTTTAAAAATTGTAATTTTAGAAAAGAATTTAAATTGTATTTTTCAACGAAAATGAAAGTTTAATTGATTATAGAGGAATGTTTTATTCTTAATCGATAAGCAAATACAGCTATCCAAACAGAATCGCTATCATTAGCACATCGTGTCTTAGATGATATAGAGTGACTGAGTATCTTGGGTTTGACATAAAGACTGGCGTAATTATTGGCGAGTGGAGCGTTGAAAAAAATAAGTGTGGAGCGTTGAAAAAAATAAGTGCCTGATGGTGAAATGTAAATAGCTTTTAGTAATGTTTAATGGGGCAATAAATGTATTGGAAAATGGTTCACTGGTTATTTTATTTGTTTATTATTATTATGTCTTTTTTGTTGTTGAAATAGTTTTCAACTAAAATATTTAAAAGAAACAGTTGAATTTATTCGCTCTCGGTGATTTTGCATTAGCAACTATATCTCCAGTGCCGATGAAATGAAAAAGTACCGGGAATTTTTATTCTGTATTTATAAAAAGTTATTATTTTTGGCATTATTGCTTGCCAAATGGAATAGCTTAAGATTATATTTAATATTTTTTTCTTCTTCTTAGACACTATAGCTTGTTTTGTTACCGTTAAAGGCCATTTCAGTTAATATAGCCCTATTTCTCCATCTGTTAACTCCCAAGCCCTTTAACCACTTTTTTACGTTTTCGTTCCTAGATAGTGATAAATGGGAGCAGCTGGTAACCTATATTAGCCAATCACACCATGCCTCTCACTGGAATAACTCAAGATCTATCTGCGAAATGTTATTTTTACTTACTGCCAGCCTGCTTATGTGATATGTCTATTTGGAAGAAATAGAGCCGAACGTTTATTTACATTTTAAAAAAATTTTATTTTACCCTTTTTTTTTATTACCACATTTAAATTTACTTTCTGTTGTCTTCCATTACATAATTTGTTCAATAGCATTTTCATTATGCCGCCAAAGAAACAGGGGCCAAGTAAAAAAACTGAAATTAAAAAGCAGGAAAAAATTATTGAAGTAAGTTAAATACTTTAATCAAAACATGTTTTTTTCACATCATATCAGAAATTATCTATAATTTACTAATATTTTGTTGCTAATATATTCCTTGAATGTAATAGTTAAAATAAATGTATCAAAATCTTTTTCAGCTTATAATTCATTTAACTTACTTTTGAACTATGATTATAGCCTATTAATGCTTTAACTTTTTTTGAAATATTTATTTCAGGATAAAACTTTCGGATTAAAAAATAAAAAAGGAGCAAAAAACCAGAAATTTATACAGCAAGTACAACATCAAGTTAAAGCAGGAAATCAAAGTGTTCGAAAGGTAAATAGTAAAGATATCAATATATAAAAATAAATTATTAAAGAGAAAAGTTATTAAAAATTTTTCATTGAATGAAATTCAGTGACTTAATATCATTTATGCATTATTAATATAAATGAAAATTATTCTTTGTAGTTTAGAATGGTTTTCCATTTAACAAAGTAGTTATTGTTGATGTGTATTATAAAGTATGTGGGGATTTATCTTAAACTGTGTCAACCTTCATCCATCAAAAGGTACTTCATGATGGAAGCAAGTTAACATGTCTTATATACTAGTGAATTGGTATTTAATATTTATAGTGGTAGTTACGCCACATTACTCCCATTCCAGAATTTTACCTGGGATAGAATTCGATGAATGAATACCACTAGTTGATTCATGCTGTATATTTATTTATATCATTTTTGCTCATTATATTTTTCCTCATTATTTATAGCATTTTGCTCATTATTTTTTACATAGCATTTCACTCAGTTTTTTCCCTTCATTTTTGTTTAGAGCATTTCACTCCTTTTTTTCCCCCCTTCATTTTTGTTTAGAGCATTTCGCTCCTTTTTTTTTCCTCAATATTGTTTATTAACCGGGAGACTTTATTTACATCACCGGAATTTTTTTTTTCTTTTTTTCTTTCTTTGAGCAGTATATATTTTTTTAAGCAAATCAACTATTTAATGTGGATCATCCATCAATATTGGCAAGTTCTTATCACGTCCGCAGGTCACCAATGTAGGGGATTTAATCTTAAATTATGTCAACCTTCTTCTATCAAAAGGTACCTTAAGATAGAATCGAGTTAACATGTCTTATATATTAGTGAATTGGTATTTAATATTTATAGTGGTAGTTACGCCACATTGGGGATTACCTATGATAATAGATAATATATTATCTATTATTATTCTCTTGGAGATAATAGTGGCAGGGCCATTTTTTTTTGTTACTTGGTTAATATTTTTTTATGGTTTGTTTATTAATTTAAAACAAATGTATGTTGCTTACTAAGATGATGCTTTCAAACTATAGGCGTTTTAGAGATTCGTTGAAATTCAATATACATAACTAAACAGACTCTGAATAATAGTCAAAAGAATAAATTATGAGCTATGAATACATATAGTTATGATCTAAAACTTGACTAGTAAATATAAAATTTTCAGGTTTAATATTAGCATTTTTTTTCAACATACTTTTGATTCGTCAAAAATATTTGTTATCTTTACCATATTTTAAATGTCTTAAAAGTAGTCATTCTTAAAAATTATTCTTATTGTCTTTCATAACATATAATACTTTTGTGAGTGAAATAAGTTGTTAGTATTTATTTTATTGAAAATTACACTGTTCACTTATCATTTGCTCATGTTTGTCTCATTAAAGAAGAAAATTGTTAGATTATTTCTGTTAGCCTGGTTGGTAAGGTGTTGAACTTGCGTTCGTGAGAATGGGAGTTCGAATCCAGCCGACTGAAGAATTCCTGTGTATTAAATGGTGATTGGTGCATGTTAAATCTGTCAGAGTCACAAAATCCTCCAATTTCCCATAACAAATCAATCCCTATAGGGGTATTTATCCAGAAGTTCCCTTGTCTTCTAGATTGGGCTCTAAAGTATAAATATTTTGAATGATAATTTATTAAACTTTTGTAAGTTATTATATATTATTCAAGAATAAATTGAACAAAAAAAGAAAAAGCTTGATATAATTTAAATTTTAGGCCTACACTTTGAGACCATGAAAATAAGTTGGTTATGGAACTTTTTAAAATAGAATATATTTTAAAAATTTTGTGATTATTAGTTTCTTATTTTTTTGGATGGTGTTGTAACTTAAACATTTTATTAGTTTTACTTTTTTCAATGTATTTGTTTTAGTTTTACTTGAATTTGTGAGTGCTTACAATTTGCGATTTCAGCATGAGTATAAAAAAATCGTATGTTTAACACATTTGTTTTACATTTGGCATAGGCTGAACTTGCCAAAGCTGGTGATAAAAAGAAAGATGAAAAGAAGAAAGAAATTGATGAGTTGAATCAGATATTTCGTCCAGTTCAAAAAGTTGATAAAGGTATTGATGTTCAATCAATGTTATTTTAATGACTGCATTTTTCTGAAATTTTTTTTATTAGTTATTATCTGACATGTTACTATACCATTAAACTTTTTACACAATTTATCATCCTTAAAATAATTATGATTTTATATATATATAACTACTTTTCATGTTACAATAATTTCTTATAAAAATATAATTATTTATTGCATTTCATTTTGGTTTATGCAGTGATCCCACTAGACTTAAAAAGTTAGTGATCATTAGGGCCCTAGACTTCCACAATTCTGTGTCCCTTTTTACTGAAAGCACATCACTATTAAAAATATGAATCTTCAACTTTGTTATCCATCTATCATTATTTTATCTATTGTAAGACAAAACAAATAATTTCAAGTCAAGAAGAGTTATATTTGAACTATCAAAACTGTTAATTATGACTGATCAAACAACTGCATCAAGGAAAAGCAACAATGCAGTTAAATGCTCAGAATTATTCTAATTTTCTTTTTTAGCTATTAGCTACACAAGAAAGGATATTTTTTATAGATTTATATATAATATGTGCAAAAATCTGGCACCCATTTTTTTCATGCTAAAGAATCATGCATCCCAGAGGACACAACTTGTCTTTTCAGTCCTCTCTTGCCATATTTGTCATTTTATAGCATATAAGGGGAATCCTTATATGATTGATATCACACGTATTTAAAGATCCTAAAAGACCTTGATATATTTATGCCAACTAGGCAAGGGAAAAATTATGTTTTGAATAGAAATTTATACAAACATCCATGTAACTATCGATAAAAGTTTTCTTTCTATGAGGGTTCTTCGATAATTATTTGCAACATATAAAGAGGATGATCATAGATTATTTCTTTAAGTCCATAAAGAAAATTGTTTTTCATATCATGAGAAGATGTGCTTCATAAAGAACTACAAAAATGTAATTCAGCAAGATTAATTAATTATTAAAAAGTGATTAGAATTTTAAGTACATATTGGTCATTCCTCAGTGACTATATATATTCTACAAAAATTGCTTTGTGGCTAACATCATCATTTATGCAACTGTGAAAAATGTGGCTTATATTATAAGCAGGGTATCCACGCACCTGGAAGGTCATGAAAAATCTTGGAAAGTCATGAATTTCAGTATTGAAAAAAATTTATCACGATTGTAATTATTTTTAAAAAAAAAATCATGGATTTAAGTCGCCCGAAAATCTAATTTCTAAAATGCAATTACCCCCCCCCCCCCCTATTACTGAATTCATAACAAAATCCCCACTCACAGTCATATTTTATTAAAATAAAAAATTGTTTTTATCATGTTCTTTGAAAATTATGGTGTTCTTTCAAAAAAATTTCATTTTTAGAGCGAATTATCTTTTAAACTTCTGTGATTTTAGAATTTTTGTTATTATTTTTGTTATTTTTATTTTATCAATTTAAAATTTTAGCTGAAGCAAGCCAGTCATTGTCGAATTTTTTTTAAATTCCGAAATGAGAACAGAAAAATCAGGAGTATTTCTTTTGTTTCCGATGAACAAGAAAAGTATCTTTAGAATATAATTCTGCTGAAAAAAAGAGAAATTTTTTTTATTTTTTGCTTTTGTATTTTTTTTCCATTATTTTATTGCTTCAACTCATTCTTTACTCTGTTTTTTAAATTTAAAATCTATAAGTATAAAGATGCAGAGTATAACAGTTTTGTTTATACTTATCATTTCAATTAATGTTATCATAATACTT
The DNA here is from genome assembly GCA_949128135.1 of Parasteatoda lunata. Classification (NCBI taxonomy): domain Eukaryota; kingdom Metazoa; phylum Arthropoda; class Arachnida; order Araneae; family Theridiidae; genus Parasteatoda; species Parasteatoda lunata. The sequence goes on along the minus strand of OX421974.1, from coordinate 46,112,445 downwards.
TTTTAAATTTATTGTTGTGTTTATGCCGGAGAAAATAGTAACTTCGTAAAGTCATGTAAATCTTGGAATTAGTCATGAATTGAAAAATCTGAAATGTAGCAGATACCCTGTATAAGGCAAATTTTTCTGCAAGTTAAGCAGACAAATTAACAACTTACTATTAAAAAAAAATATATTACACATTTATTAAAAGTACATACTTAAGACTGTGTGTGACTAATTACTGTAACATTTACATTACTTTTATGTTTTTTTTAAACTTTTTATGTTGTACAATCAGCCAACCGGCCTGTGTAGGGGTTAGGGAACTGCCCTTGCATCAGCAAGGTTCTGGGTTCGAATCCCGCTCAAGGCATGGATGTTCTTTCCTTCTCTGTACTATCCTTACTGTGGGAGCAACGTTGGCCCACCTAATATGGTGCCCCTGAAGGAGTGGCCAACAAATCTGCCCTTCAGTGCCTGTATGACCTAGGTCATTATCCAGGTGGGCATTGGAAAAAGAAAAAAAAAATTTGTACAATCAATTTTCTTTGAGCAATATAAAGAATTGTAAATGGAAGACCTTTTATTTAACATAATGGACCTGTCAAAAGAAAGAAACTTAGTTTTTATAGGTTGAATATCATCAGGCTTTGTTCATCTGTTTGTTTCCGAAATTTAACTTTATACATATTTAAATTTTCACAGAATTCTAGTGTTCTGCCAATATACCAGTTACGGTTATAACAACAACAAAAATACAGTACTACTTCCTTGAAATGAATTCTTTTTTAAGGTTTACTGATTCCTCAAATGGTGCTGTAAATCCTTAATTAAGATATAGGCTAACACAAAACTGTCTCTAACACTTTTTATACAGTGTGCAGATTAAGTGCCATGAAATGGCTTGGAATTTCTCACTAATTCTTTGACCTTTGCTATCTTTTCTAAAATCTCATTTGCTGTTATGAAGATACACCCTACATTCAAAGAGAAATGGAATTCATTGAAAAATTCTTCTGCAGTCCTTGCAATTATTTTGCATTGTAAAATGTTGTTTATATGCATGGCATGCATGTTTCTTACATGTCACACTTAAAAGCTGCACCTACACGCTATCATCATGAGGGCCCGTATAATAAGACTCAGTGAAGTTCCATTCTGTATACCAAAGATTTGTAGACACTAATGCCATGTTAAAACGGCTTTTAAAATGAGCTGCTGCTCCATCCGACCACATAATAACTTAGTTTATTCTTTAACTCAAGTTCTGTTTACAGCCCTTTATTGTCATATATTTCAACAACTTGACTTCCAGACGAGAAAGAGTTTTGATGTCAGATATCACTGCAAAAGTTTGAAGAACTAAATCATCTTTGATGTAACGCAATGTAAACAACAAAATAATGAAGTTATATAAAATGCTTACCTTATATAATGTATTAAAACGGCAGTCAATTTTATCGAATCTAGAACTTTGATGATAAAGATAGTTCTTTAAGATAAAAATTTTATTTAGCAAATTAAGCTAAATTCTTTAATCCTTGTCTTAAAGAATTTGCCATAATTTGCTATGGAAATTATTATTTTTCTTTTCTTTACAAATAAGTTATTTTTATCTTGTATATTTATCTACGCATACATAATTCCTTATTTCTTTAGCTCTGAAATGATCATTTGGCCAGTTATGTGAAAAAAGAAGAAAAAAAAATAATCCATATCTTTTAATGTAATCAGTTATACTTTATTTTAAATGTTTTTTGTATAAAAAGTGACTGCAAAATATGACCAGAAAGTTCCAAATTATAAAAATAGGCTAATAATTTTCATTTTGGTGTTTAATTATTATTATAATTTAAAAAAATAACTTTTAACTAAAGAGTTTTTTAATATTTCTTGGAAAATTTATAATCAAATTTTACTAAATGGAACTTGTAATGCAAGTAAAAAGATCAATTTTCAACATGTCACCAAAAAAAAAACAACAACTTGTTTTTGTTAATTTTTTTATTATTTATAAATATGTTTTTTTATACGAAAATTTTATTTTAATATTTTCTCTAAATATTATTTTGTTTTATACTAGGTGCTGATCCTAAGTCTGTATTATGTGCATTTTATAAACAAGGTCAATGCACAAAAGGTGATAAATGCAAGTTCTCTCATGATCTGACTTTGGAAAGAAAAAGTGAAAAACGTAACATGTATGTTGATGTTAGAGATGATGGTATGTATTTCATCAATCATCTTAGTTTATATCAACTTATAATGTGTTGATTAATTTGAAGTTTTATTTGTTTACATAGTGCATAACATCAAATTTTTTGTTATACTTTTTATTATATTTCTTTTCTATAAGCATAATTTAGATAATAAATTTTATGATATAGAAAGTCTTTTCATTATTGATTAAGCCTGTGAAACTACTTTTGATTAGTTCATTTTGTTTTGTAATTCTTTTCAGTTTTGACTTGCACTTAAAAAGCTTAATGAAAGAAAGTGTTTAGTGACATTTTGATGACATTTAAGTATTTAATTTTAGAATATGTTATGATTGTCTCTAAGCACAGGCCATACATTTATTCTGCCATGCTTACGAATAAGGCTCTTTCAAATGGACCAACATTTCTTGAGTTCAGCTTCTTTGCGCTTGTATAATTTTTTAACTGAGCGTATCAACTATCCAAAATTTGGTAGTAGGGTGATAATTTCATTGTCTGTATATCCCACACCCACACAGTATAATACATAACTTTTATCCCTTAAATATCCACCCCTATGGAAATTTGCCTCATTTTTACTTTTCATTATTGGAGCCTTCATTCTCATTACTAGTATTTCCAAAGCAACCTTGTTGTTTGTTTCCAAATTTCAATATGGATTTTCTTATAAATATTTCTCAATATTTAGTTAAATTAAGAACCTAATAATTCATACAGTGGGCAAAATAATGAACGAACCGCCCTGAATAACTTTTGATGTAATGATCGAATATTTGCATTCTCGGACTCAATCTTAATGGTTTGAGGGGGTGATCTCAAATATTCTAATTGATTAGTTTAATCGATATTTTATATGTATTAATATTTTAATAAATTAAAATAAAAAGAATTTTGTCCAACACCGGATTTAATGAACTAAACAAAGTATTTTTAACCCACTGGCGGTTAAATAAATGGGCGAAATTGGGAGAATGTTTCTCCCCTACACACAGTTCCCCTATCCATTAACATGGGAAAACCAGTTTTGCTATGCAGTGAAGACTGGAGGTTAAAATACGACTTCTTACATGTCTTAATAATCTTAATAATGTGATTTCTTTCCATAAAAAAAATTAATAAATCAGTTGACTAAAATCATGATTTAACTGAACAAACTTGACTATAAAGTCTAATTTTAAGCATAATTTTAATGTATTTATTGTTTTTGTAAACTGTTTCTTATTTTATAAAAAGGCACTTAGTTTGTACCTTTAACCAACTTCTCTAGAATGTTTGAATTGTGCACAAATGACATCAATTTCAAAACATGTTAATCATGATCTTTCAAAAAAATCATGTTGCAAAATTTACTTATAAATTTTCTATTATAAAAAGACATAATGATTCTTTGTTTTTTATAATGAATGACTTGTCATGTGTGGTGTGCATAGTTATTTTTGACTCAGATTATATGCTATCGGGTCATTATAAAATATTTTAGGAAAAATCTTTTATTTAAAATCTATATATTTTCAGATGCAATGGAAAATTGGGATGAAGATAAATTAAAAGAAGTAGTGGAAAAAAAGCACGGAGAAAATGATAGAAAAATGCCCAAGACTGATATAGTATGCCATTTGTTTTACTTTTTTCCTGTAAAGAGTTTATTAAGTCCTGTAAAGAATTATTTAAGCTGAAAAATTTTTTATTTATGCTTTACAGTTTTTTTTTATTTTTTATCTACCAAAATAGACTTATTATTTTATTTATTTTTTGTGACTGACCGGCCTGTGTAGGGGTCAGGGAACTGGCTTTTGCATCAGAAAGGTTTTGGGTTCGAATCCCGGGCAAGGCATGGATGTTCTTTCATTCTCTGTACTATCTGTCCTTAGCAACATTGGCCCACCTAATATGGTGCCCCTGAAAGAGTGGCCAACAAATCTGCCCTTCAGATGCCTGTATTGACAAAAGGTCATTTCCCAGGTTGGCATTGGAAAAAAAAAATTTTTTTTTGTTGTTAGGATTCAAAAAGAGATCAATTTGTGTTCAGTTTAGTTTTTTTTTTTTTTTTTAAAGAATGCAGTTGCTTTAAAAATTTTACTTTTTTAAGCTTTTTTTTAACAAATATTTATTACATTTTGATATCCATTTTAAGGATCATAAATCTATAGGTTGAGAGTGATGGTTGGAAAACACGCTGTATAATTGTACATACAATGCTGTAATGCTTTAAAAAATAATGTTTTGCATAAGATTTGTAATAATATTCTCACTACGATACTTTTGATGTAGTTCTAAACGTTTGTTTTTCATATTCATAATATAGGTTGATATTTTGAAATTTTTTTTATGGATCTCTAAAAGTTTTGTGACATTGAACTGTGTTTTTTAATACTTTCTCTTCCTTCCCCATTCTTTCTAAAAGAAAATGTATTTAAACAGCAGCAAATATTAAATCGGAAGATTCAAGTATATAATGTATCAAAGTAATTAGATAACAAAACAGTAAATTAGATGAAAAGTATCCTTAAAAAAATCAGCTCTTATGATTGATTAAGGCCAGGAAAGAGAAGGGGAAAACACTTTCCTTATAATTTTTGAGTAGTGAAACTTAAGTCTGATGTTGGAAATGGTAAATGCGTATTGGCAAACTCTGGGTGTAACTTACTAAAATGGCTAAATGAAATGCAAGATCAATCATTATTTAAGTTAATAAATAAAAAACATCTCAGCACCCCATCAATGTCTAGTATAGTTTTTATTTATTTTATGCTGATATTAATTTGAACTTAAACACAAATCATGGCTATGTGCTTTATTTGAAATGGTTGCAAAAGTAATTAGTTCTTACGTAGTTTTTCTTAATATTTATTATTTAAGAACTATTTTGTGCGTACAGCATGCAAAATTATAATCAGAACACCTTAAAGAGTTTTTGATATCAAATTTGGATTTTCACTTAATAGTTTTTGGATTTAATTTTAACTGTTAAAATGTTAGTTTATACAAGCAATATTTAAATTACCAAATAAGACACAAAAATGTGTTTTGTCTGTATAATTACATTGCTTTTGTAATTGATTTAGATTTTTGACTTTCAAAGTTTGAGGGATGGAAGGTAGTTGCAGTCTAGATGTATCCTGAGTATTTTAGTAAGGAAAAATTTTGAGTTCCATAATGTTCCCTTTGCATATTTTGCCATATCTCTAGAATTATTATAAATAATAATGAAAAAAATGTGCGTAGTTGTTATTTAATTTAATAATGGTAGCAAAGTTTTGGAACTGAAAGGTATATAAATTTTCACTTAATTTAAGAAATTAAAATACAAAATTTCAATGAAATCTACTAAAAAGTTTCTGACTAATATTATTTTTTCAGAACTGCTTAAATACATCTGTTCAAACTTTATTTTTTTGTCATTTTATCATAAAAGTAATATTAAATTATTTTTTTTGCATGGAATTGTCTTAAGTTCAATAAACTTTAATATTTTTACAAATTTATCAATTATAGCCAACTATGCAAAAATAAAAATTTATATTAAAGGGTCTAAACTTTCAAAAGCTTTACTGATTAAATAATTTTAACTGATAAGTTTCTGTCCTGATCGATTTATTCCCTAGTTTCTTGTACAATTACCATTTTCTCAATTTTTAAGGGTCAAAAATCCAAATCCCCTATAAAAAGTTATATTTTTCAATAGAAGTATATTTTTGAGTTAAATTGCACAACATTAAATGTCATCTGCTCTAATTAAACAATAAATGTAAAGTTAAGCCCTAAATCGTTGGAACTAAAATTTAGTATGTGAAAATTCAAATCTCAAGATCAATGGTTAATAAGGTATGTTAATTTTAAATGATCTTGTTAAGACAGCTTATTCCTACCTTGTGTTGCATGATTTTTGCTTATATTTTGTTTGTGCTAGTTTAGTAAATTTATTTTGCAAGTATTCAAAAAAGATACCTTTTTCAGATTTGTAAATTCTTTTTGGATGCATTAGAAAATAATAAATATGGTTGGTTCTGGGAATGCCCAAATGGGGCCCAAAAATGCCACTATCGACATGCATTACCTCCAGGATTTGTTTTGAAAAAAGATAAAAAGAAAGAAGATAAAGCTGAAGAAATTTCAATGGAAGATTTAGTAGAAAATCAGGTATTTATTGGATTTTTAACCACTACTTGGACAATGCTCGAAAATATTCGGGGTCTGTCTAGGTTTTTTTTTTTTAAAGGTACCTATTTTGTGAAAATTTAGACGTAATTTGTGAAAAATTAAAAATTTTATTAAAAAATCAACACAAAAATATGGATTTATCGTTTCTTAAGGGATACACAGATAAAATTTTAAGAAAAAGTATTTTGTGAAACTACCATTTTTCCTAAAGTTGAATTTGTGAAACTACCGTTTTTCTTAAATTTGAATTTGTGAAGATACCGCTAAACTGTAGTAAATTCGGCCTGGACAAACCCCTGATATTATGCAAATTTATTTAAATTTTATTCCTTTCAGCGTTATTCATTCATAGTTGTTTTTCTTATTATAAGTTTTTTTTCTGTAATATTTTTTGTTTGGAGGAAAAATTCTGAAATTGTTAACTCATTTTGAAACATGAAGGTCTCCCAGTTACCATGGCATCTAAAATATCACAGATAGCATCTAATGTATGTAAACATGTTTTTTATACCGAAAAATATTAATGTTTAAACGAAAGAGGAAAATTTAGATTTTTCTGAGCATGACACCTGATCTGTATGCTTTTATGTCCTATCTGCCATGTTAACGAGGATAGCACCATTGCTTGCATTAGAGACAATTTTTATGAAAAAATGAAATGTGGAAATTTTCTAGTCCTCAAAAATAATGCTATACGACTCTTAGAAATTGGTCCTAGTGTTTAGAAACTAAATTTTACAAAATCTTTGATAATATTTTTTTTTTCTTTAAAAAGATTATTACGGAATTAATTGTTTCATAAGATTATTATGAATCTTATGTCAAGAATTTTGATATTATAACTGCTGAACTTTTGATGCTTATGTATAAAGTAAGACGTTTATTTCTCTGTGATATTTAAATAATACAATTGAATAAAAAACATTTTCATAATTGTATAAATCTGTTACGCCTTTTTTTGTCTTGCTAATATATTGATACAAATAATAGATCAATATATATAAAATTTTATAATTATGCTCATATATTTTGAATTTATAAGATACATTTAAAGAACATACATACCATTAGCTCTTTAGTCATAAGTTAAAGTATTATGATTTTGCATTTATTATTCTAAATCATTCAAAAGGCCTTTTTAATTCTGAAAATATTTAGATATATTCATAATAAACCAATTACTTCTCCATTGCATTAAAATAAAATGAAAAGCATTTTCACAATAAAATTTTTTACACAATTTACTTTGTTTTGCAAATGTATTTTAATACTGACTATAAATTATGTTTTTATAGTTATGCAAAGTTAGTTATGATCTTGCCTTTATTATTCTAAAGGCAATTAGATTTCAAAAACTTCTCATTTAATTACTTCTAAATGATGCATTTTAATTATTTTAAACATTCATCTATAATTTTTTTTGGAAATTTATTATAAAAAAAAAAATGCTTTTTATATTGTTTTCAAAACCAATGTAAATATATGAACTTAAAATGATATTCATTGCTGTGTATTTAAAGATTTTTTTTATTTGTTTAACTATATTTTATGAATGCATGAAAAAGAATGCCTTTTGCTAAGGATTTTCTATCATTTCTTTAGACTTTTGTTCCAAAAAAATAATAAATAAAGACTATTTAAGTTCATCTGCTCTGTTATTAAGTGAGCAATATTATAATAAATAATTTAAAGGTAAAAACTTTCAGATATCTTTATTTAGGTATTATCTCAGGTATCGATTCTGATTGTTAATATTTTTACAATTAAAATTATTGGAACTTATTTTAATATTTGTATTTAAAAAAAAAAATAAGTGTATAAATAAATAAAATTTAGCCTATTAAAATTTGAACAAGTGAAAAATAAATTATTTAAAACAAACTGCTTTCTTAAACCTTATTAATGTTAGAAATTTAAATCATACAAGAAAAAATAAACCAAGATTTACCAAGCTTTATTGTGCAAAAATATTTTTATCAATTTCTTTCTATGACATCATATTTAATGAAATTGCCTTCTATCTCATCAATATGCTGTTTGGTTTCCTAACATTGGATTGTGTACCTATTTATGTCTTTAGAGTTTCTTTAAATTACCTAACATGAAATTTTTTAAGTTTTCTATGCTTCAAATATGTAATTGGAAAAATAGTTCTGTACCTTAGTTTTAATGTTTTTTTTTTTTTCTTTCTTTCTTTCTCCCATTCATTGCAAAATGTAGACTTATGTTTGAAATATCTTTACCTTTTCTTTTAGAGAGCAAAATTAGGATCTAATTTAACACGAATCACGTATGAAACATTTCAACTTTGGAAAAAGAAAAAGGTTAGTTGCATTTTCTTTAAATATATATAAATATATATATATATGTATATATATATATAATATATATATAATATATACATACAATATATATATATATATATATATATATATATATATATATATATATATATATATATATATATATATACAATATATATATATATATATTCTTCCTTTTATCAATAATTTTAAATGATTTAATTTATTTGTAATGTTTTTTATTTTCTTAGCTAAAAGAAAGGCAAGAGAAAAGTAGAAAAGAGGAAAGTAGGAAAAGAGCTGAATTCAATGCTGGACGACATTGTGGGGTAAAAAAAAATCCTTAGTTTAATAATCTTTTTTTTTTTTTTTTTTTTTTAATTTTAATTTTGACTGACTACATGATTAATGTTATCATCAGAGGAAATAAATTAAAAATGACCTGTTTTCAAACGCATTTATTCATATACTTGTGATTGTTATTGATTTTTCTTTTATTATAAAATTTTAATGCATTACCTATTGAAAGCAATTTGCACAATTGGAGAGTGTTAATGTGTTTGAAACCTTCTCCAAGGCAGTTATTTATAATTAAGACATTGTAGGGTAAAAAAAGCATATCAACTTTATTCCCGATATTAGCTTTTGTGTTATTTTCTCATCTTGATTAATAACATGATTAATGTTACCCTGTTTATAATTATTATTCATGTTTTCCATTATTATCCTGTTATTATCCATTTTATCCTGTTATTCATGTTTTAGAATTTTTTATTGGACATGGTTGTTGCAGCATAGTTTATGTTTTTGTTACTTTAAATGGACTTTAGCTCGAAACAGAAGAATTTAGAGAACTGATAATTTAATCAATCCTCTTGTTAAAAGTTGAATACACTTGTTTTAAAATTATTATTAAACAGTCCAAAATTTAATACTTTTCACCCACATAAATTGTATAATTTAAATATTGTTAATTACTAAATATGGTACACACAGAGTAGAGATTAATTATTATTTTAAAGCATTTTTAATTTTTTTTATCTATCGTTATTTTCTTTGCGCACTGTTTTTTCTTCTTTTTTTTTTCTTCCATTAGTCCTTTAATAGTTTTGTGTGCAAAATGTCATCTTTTGACCTCTATGCATTTCAGCACAACAAAATAACATATCTCTTGTGATTTTATACAAAACTTATGATTCAATGTGGACAATTCTTTGGTTTTTTGTGATCAAGAAAGCCAAAACGTGAAATAGGTTTAAACATGGTGCATAGTGTTTTCAAGAAGTGCTTAAATGTGCTTATTTTCATTTTTTGAAAGCCCTTAAAGGTGCTTTTTTTATTGGGTGTTTTTACAAAATGCTTAATTTTCCCTTTTTGAAATGGAAATTTTTTTCTACGCCGTGTCGATTTTTGCCACATATTAAACAAAAGCGTGCTTTTCACAGTGTTCTATTCAATATTTTCACAATTCATTAAATCGCAATCCATTTTGGCTTACCAACAGTCCATATCGTATGAAAGCGCCCATCATTTTAAGTTTTTGATGAAATACTTATGAGTCTGCATGTGCATCTACTGAGCTGAGTTTGTTAAGATTCTAGCACTCTCATGTGGAACTCTGCCGCATTTTGCAAGGTATTCTCAAATTCAGACTTCATTCTCTGCCCTCTGAAATGAACCGTAGAATCTCTCGATCTTTTTATGGTGGCTAATATAATCAAGAAAAGAGTTCTTTGACAGAAACTAGCTATTTTATCATGATCGTGTAAAGTTTTTGAAAATTATTTTGCATTTTGTTAATGTACATAGTGATTACAAATATTAGGTGCTTAATTTTGTTGAAAGATTTGGCTATGCACCCTGTTAAATAAAGGTACAATATCATCAGTAAAATAGTGTAGTTATTTATTTTTTTAGTTAAATATTGTTCTTTGTTCCAGTAGTTAGGAAGATTATTGCATTCAAAAGTGTTTATTATTTATAGAGTTGAATATTTATATTCATATTAGATTTATTGAGTTGAATATTTATATTCATGTGAGTCAAGGTGATTGTGCTCCGTTAAAAATCCGGATTTTTCCCTAACCGCGCTCCGGAAATCCTAGATCCAGAAGTTTCAAGAAATCATCGATCACATTTATGTATAAAAATTCTTGTCTATTTTATTTAAAAATATTAGAACTAGAATTTATACTTGACATCTTTCATTTATAAATATTTTCTCTGGTTGAATAATAAATGTGATTAGAGATAAAAGTAAACTTATGCATAATTCTTCATTTAAATTATGCTGTATATAATTTATTTAGAATTTAATGTTTTGAAAACATCAAGGATTTAAATTTAGAAAGTCATTAAAGATTTTACTGAAAAAAATTGATTTGAACTGATTTTTGAGTTGAATTCACAATCACCCCCTGTGTTAGTTTTCACTGAAGTTTTTATCGATTCATTTCTTATTTTAATATGATTAATTTTATTATTCTTTTAATTAAGATTGTATTTTATTTATAAATTTAACTTTTTTTTTTTCTTGTAGTCAACAAATATTTTAGTTTATTTTTTTTCTTCTTTAAAATATGTGTATATGTTATAGTTGAGTGGTCGTGACATGTTCACATTCAATCCTGAAATGGCATCTGCGGATCAGATGGAAGATGATGAGGCAACATTCGACATCCTGAGGGAAGGAGATGAAGAAGTAAGTTTTGTAACCATCCCTGTTTCTGGACTTGATTAGTGGCTTATTAATGTTTTTCACTTTAGTCTATGTACCACAAAGTATATCCTATTCCAGCACTTCTTGTTTTTTTATGGTAATGGAACCCCAAATGATCGAGCATCTTTGGGCGGAACCCTAAGTTAATAAATAAAATTTATTAGAAGCTGTGATCATACTAGCCAAAGAAAGACTTAATATTTTATGTGAAGAATACATAATATGTTTTTATGTCGAACAGTTGAATTCACAGTGGTATCTAGTCCAGCTCTGAATTTGTTTTTGGTACATACATTTATTTAAAATAAATAAAATAAGCTGAATTTTGATTTTTAAGGAACTCCTACAAATGTTGAGAATAGGTACCAACGAAATATAGTTCATTATTCTTAAATTTGGTCATTTTATTTTGAATTGAAATGTTTGGAAAATACTAGTGCAATTTTTACAAATTTTGCCATATCTTTTTTTAATGCCATGTTACTTAAATAATTTTATAAAAATAACCGAAATATCAAATAAATTAGGGTTTATTGTTTAAATATAAATATAATTGCAGGTTTCAAAAATCATAACTGGTTTAAAGAGTTTAAACTTTAGAAACCCGCATGATCTTTTCACCAAACCCATGGATTTCGCTGAATACCATTTGGAAACCATTATCTTTTTTTTTTTTTTTTTTTTAACATATACAACAAGTTATTTCAATGACAGCATGTATGCCTTTTTTAATCTAACAATTTCTCGGAGGGAATTTTATCTATTTATTTATTTTCTGGAGGAGGGAGAGATGGTAGTTGTCTTAAATGTCTGAAAGATTTCATCGTTATTTTTTTTAAAAAGTTCTTTGCAATTCAAAAGCTAGAAATTCATGAACAAAATTATGTTTTATTTTCTATGTTGCACCCGGATTAGAAAAGTAAGCGGTCATATGAAATATCTGAAATTACAATACTTTCTTTAAATTTTATTTTTAAAGTGAGTTGCTGGTTTACTAACCTTTACTTTTTCCAAAAAGTTTCACTAGTATAAATTTTAAATCCTTGCATTGATAAATCTAACAAAAGTGATAAAACGGAAGCTAAGCTAGAATATATTTATATATATTCTAAGTGCAAGTAGAGTAACAAATTCAAAACCGAACTTACAGGGATTACTGGTCAAACTATAAGGCAGTAGCATCCTCTCTGCTGTGTATGCCGGTCTCCAAAATTACAAAGCTAAACTTTAAGCACTGAAGGAACCTGGGATACCCTATAGGGTACTACAATGGGTGGGTATTTACACGCACAACATTATGATGATCGCATCACAATTTCTTTATCAAAAGCATGAAAAATCGCTAAAATGAAAAAGTGAACATTTGCATATTTCTTTTTAGATAAAAACATCGTTTTTAGTAAAATTTACTAAATGAATCTCTTATTTCTTTTTTAATTTAAATAAATGTTATTGATTAGTTTTAGAAGTAAAATTATCTCTTTTTTTATTAACCTATTGCTACTAGAAATTTTAAAGTTCCCTTATGAAGTGACTATATAGTTATCTATAGTTATTTTACATTAAAGAACTATATGTAGAAAGAAAACCTTACATTTTAAAATGACCAACTTGTTAAATATGTTTTAATCATTTTTTTATTATTATTTTCATATTAAAGATATGTTTACAAAATTTTTTAATTAACTTTCATAATTCTTTTTAGTTAATAATATATTGACATTAAAGTTATTGTATAGTTAGAATTAGTTTTTATTTCTTTTTATAATATAATTTGACATTCAGTTACAGCAAAGTACCCAAAGAATTTAGGCAAAACCTTTTTGTTGTTTAAAATGTTGAAAAATAATTGCTAAAAACACTGGCTATATTTTCATCAGCCTTGTTTCATTGTGTTTTAAAGTAGGTTTAAAAAATTAAAAAGTTTGAAGTATTTGTGAAAAGTAAAATGTATAGAACTGTATGAAGTAATTATATATAGAGCTGTAAAAAAATTAAATTAAAATTGTTTGAGTTGTTCTGTTTACTATTTTCAGCAATCTGCGAAGAATATTTTTTAAACTAGCAAAGTTGATTCTATGCATTTTATTTTATTTATTAACTTAAATTTAGTTTAAAAAAAGAAAAATAATGTAAAATTAAATAAATTTGTATATTATTTTCTTGTTAGTCATTAATCTCTTTGGAAAGAGTAACTTTTTTTAGAGAAAATAAAATTTCAGTGCATCTTGTCAATTATATCAATCTTTTAGTCACGTATCATTATTATATTTTTATTAAAATATTACTAAGATCTGAAGTGTTTGTATAGTGAGTAAAATAAACTACACTGTATGTTTTATTGCAGGAAACTGTTCCTTGCCTAGAAATATCTGCTGAATTTTTAAGTAAAAATATTGAAAATGCTAGTGAAGGAACAGTTGCATCACAAAGGCATTGGGAAGGTAATCAAGGTAAGTATTTTTTATTATTTAATTCACTCTGGAAGTCGTGAAATAATGACTACCAGGACATATTTATGAAATAATAATTTACATTATGACTTATATTTATGAAATAATAGTTAACATTAAAAAGATTCACCATGCTGAATTTTTTCACAAATTGAGATTTAGCATTTTCTGAAAGCTTTTTATACAAAATGTAAAAATCTTTTTTCTTCCGAAAATTTGATGTATAGAAAAAAGATGAAAAACAGGAAGAAAAAAAAAAAAAAAAAAGCACAATAGCCAAAGAGGGGCAAATTAGGGTAAAATGTATTTCCACGTGCATCCTATGGAGAGGTGGTGAGAAACGTTAACAAGTGAATCAGCATTTGTATAAATAAAACAAGATTCCTGGGCATCAAGATAAGCTGATGTGACTGGGGTGGAGATAATTTTGATATTGTCGAAAACTAATTTATGCCCAAGAATTCAACAATGTGCCGCAATTTCAATCTAATCAAACTGTTCAATCTTCTTGCATCAGTGATGCAAAAACTATTAATAAATCAAAAACTATTTTTGATTTATTTTAATAAGATTACAGGATTACATTCTATAATATCCGTAGCATCAAAATAACTTGGGCCGTCAGTAGACTACCAGGTTGCCACTTCACAGGAGGAACAGGAAAAATCTGAAAAATACAGGCAATTTAAAAACCATCTATAAATAACGGAGAATTTTGAATTTTTCCTTACAAACTAGAAAAAAACAAGGAATTTTATTTCTTATTTTTGTCTTTTAAGAAATGCAAACCTCTCAAAGTGCAATATATAGCATATTTAAAGATGATAGTTCAGCTTTATATTATTTAATTTATTATGGAATTATTTGTTTTATGTTGAGCTGTTACTTATTTCTCCAAGTTTTTCCAGCAACTAAGACTAGCATTGTTATCCTAATATAGTTCACACGAGCGTAGTGAATATGTATTTCCTATTAATATATTGTGTATAATATGTACAGGGAAAACACAGGGATTTTTTTTTACAGATATGAGTGGCAACCCTAGACTATATTCACGAATCTTTTCTCAATTAGGGCACATGTTAACTCTAATCTATCTGGAGGTACCTTTAGACAGAACATTTTATATTTTATTTTATAACCGTCGTTGAACAGCCGACCCAAATTTATGGGTTTACGACTACTAATGTTCAACTCCAAAGTCTTGTAATTTTTAACCCAATACAGAAGACAAGGGAACTCTTGGATCGAGTATTGAGAGAAATTTGCCTTTGTGGAGGACTTTTTGCTAGAGGAGGAGCTAACCCACATTTGCGTTACATGGAGAGAGAAACCACGAGAACCTCCCATGGTTAGCCTGATGGCAAGGGGGCTCTAACCCATGATCCGTCTACCACTGAGGATATTTCACATCAGCACTGTGACCGGTGCTAGCCGGATGCCGAATTTGTATCGACTGGGATTCAAACCCAATAAGGGTTTAAAGTTCTGTTATTTTTCGATATTTGCTATATAAAATTGTCCCATTCACCCGATATTTTACAACCACTTTACAATAAATATCGGCCCTATATATAGTTGTGAGATTCACCCGATAAATTCAATATTCAGCCAATATTGGACCAATATTAAAAAAATCTAGACATCCAAATATTTGTCCCTTTGCCATGTTCCTATAGGACCCATATTGAGGCAGACTGTGGCCATGGTAAGATTTTTGCTGGGAATCTTGTTTGATTTATTTAAGGTCTCAATTTGTGAGTATTCTATAAACTTGCATTTTTTAATTATTTTTTTAAAAAAATCCTTTTAGTTGTTGAGGCCGCAGGTGGTGCGAAAGAGGTTGAAGTTAGCACTGATGCAGTTCCCATTGACGAAAACCTATTTGATGAAGATCTAGATGATTTAGAAGATCTAGAAGAAGAACTAGAAAATCTTAATGTTGATTGATGAAAATGTTATAGAATTTAATAAGACGTCATGTTATAATGGCTCTGCGTTAAATTTGTACAGATTATTTAAAATGAGCTGTGTGATTTTACTTCAATCGATATGCATTAAAACAGACTTTTTGTTTTGCATTGAAAATTTTTCTGTGTTTTTACTGTTTTCTTGTTTGAATACAAATACTTTTCATCCATATTATATGAATTAAATTCAAATTTCTCTAGTAAAGAAAACATTTTACTTATTTTGTTTTTCTGCAATTAAGTCCATTTTTATTTTATGTGAGATGTTTCACATAACTGTTCTTGTTGTATATCCTACTCAGTGCTTTGTTAAATCCTTCTCAAAAACTAAATCAAAACCCTATAGGCATTGCAAATTAATATTAAAGCAAAGAAAAAGCAAAATATGTCCAATCACCAGTGAGGAAAGCTTGCAGAAAAAATATCAAAACCGATATGATTGTTTGGTCAAATATGGAGATGTCTCTAATTACCATTCAACATGTGAATATTTTCTCCAGCAATTAAAAAGTTTTTATTTTTTTAGTTTCCCCTATCTTAGTAGTTTGGATAGTGCTTTTGTTTTTTCCTGATTTAATTATCAATTTAAGTATTGTTTAAGATCTGCATATTTACATATATTTTAACTTCCCTTTCGACTAGGCGTCAAAAAATATGTATTAAGGGTAATTATTACAGAACACCTTGTATAATTTACATAGCAGTACATACTTCACAGTCCTTTGAAAAGTTGTTTTCCAGAGTGCCTATTGATAGCCCGTCAATGTGTAGTGTGCATGTAAATGTATACAAACTTGTAAGCAAACTCATTAAGTATTGAAAGAAATTTCAACAAAAAGTCAAACAGTTTTTTTTTTTTTCCCCTAAATATAAGTGTCTACTAAAAGAATTTAAGCAAAATGAAAACTTAGAAATCAATTACTGCTTAAATCTAAATTATTTTTTTTTTCCTTCAATTTTTTTTTTTCCCTTCGATTTCTAATCCTATTGTTAATGGCCTTACTACTGTACCATATTTGTCTGATATTTGGAAATCATAAATTTTTTGGCTCTTTTAACTTTTTGGTGTGATGAAAATTTGTCAGATTTTAATCATTCCTGTTTTCAGCGTTGATCTGAAATTTAAACTGAAAAGAATAATTTAAATGGTGGAAGAAAAAAAAAATTTGCTGATTGAAAAAATTAAATTATTGAAAATATTTAAATTTTTGTTTACATCTCTTTAATAGTATTGGTGAGTTTCCACACAAATTTTTATCATTTACATATACTAAGGAATAAAAAGTTTTGCTTTTACATTAAAATAATAATGATTATTAAAA
Organism: Parasteatoda lunata; assembly: GCA_949128135.1. Lineage (NCBI taxonomy): Eukaryota > Metazoa > Arthropoda > Arachnida > Araneae > Theridiidae > Parasteatoda > Parasteatoda lunata. Next base: position 46,095,316 of record OX421974.1, on the reverse strand, counting down.
AAAATCATTCTGGTGGTAAAAAGTTTTGACTTTTAATTTACAATTAAACAATTACTAGAATGTACTTTTAATGAACAATTTACTAGAAAATTACATTTATCATTTCTTATGTAAGTCATGTTAGTTACGTTACAACAAAAGAATGGTTCTACAAAAATAATGTTGAAATTTCTTAATTTTATAGGACTGATTTAAGATCAAATTGTAAAAAAATGAAATACATTGATTTTAGTTTACGTTCTAAAATTAAATAATAGGAAATCAACTTATAAATTATGCACGTTTTATGAAGAAAACAAATTCACAATGTGAAAATTTTAAATTGAGTACAATAGCCATAATTTTTGAACGTTTCAATTGCGGTCTTTTAAAACGTCCAATGCGAAGGTTTATATTTATATGCAGTTCAAATATCCTAATAAACTAAAAAAAATTGCTAACAAAATTTTATGCTAATTATAAATGTGAGTAGTATACTAAATGTTACTACTAGCGCACCTAAATTTAAGGGGTAAAAATATAAGCAAAAACTACCAATTTTGGCTCTAGTAACCATAGAAATATTTTTTCCTTAAAAATAGAGCCCCTTAATAGTGTTATTCTCTAGCGCAATTGTAGTATTACATCTATCGCACCCAAATTTAAGGATTGAATTTTCAACACAAAACAATGAAAAATACTAAAAAAAAACTAAAACATGCCCCTTATACTACTTTTTATCATCATATTTTAAGGTTTTGAATTCTAGTGCAAATTCACAAATTCCACATCGCGTTTCAAATTAACGCATCGCGATTTGAAAATCGGACATCGCGACCCGTATTCGCGTGATTTAAAAATCGTGCGTAGCTCTTGAAATTCAATTCATAAATAACACATAACGTTTCGTATTCTCTTGGTATAAGAAATAGTATATTACAATCACACAACCAGCAATTCTGCTAGATTTTCCAGAAGATTTTATTCATGATCAATAGTTGGTAGAGCCTCCGCGAGAAGCAATTACAGCGTGAACCTCCCGGGGCATACTTTCCACAAGTCCTTGAGTGACGGCTAGTGGTATTTTCTTCCATTCGTCTTGGAGAAGACATGTAAGTTCCTTCACCCCGATTTTGGACGTGTAGTACACCCCTTAATTCGGCGATCCAACTCGTCCCAGAGTTTCTCGATAAGGTTCAGGTCTGGGCAGGCCAGTTCATTCGATTAACCCCATTGGCACCATACCATGCCTTGGTGACCCTCGCAACATGACAACTGGCGTTGTCCGCCTGGAAGTAACAGGGGTCCACAACGTCGGAAGCACATTGTCATCCAAAATAGTGCAGTAGGCATCTTGCATGGGACTAATGCCGATGTTGTTCCCTACACGATATATTCCGGCGGGGGGCTTTGACGTATCTCAGGATTGCAGATATAGTCATTTGCATAGGTGTCTAAATACTTATTGGTAGATAGTATGTATATACATACATATATATATTTAGAATGAATTTAGCTGACACTGCAGATAAAGTAAGTACTGTATGACTAGTAATATATATTAATACATTTGTCAAAAGAAAAATAATAATTTCTAATTTACATTTTACGCCGACCAGGTGGCCGAGTGGCTAGCGTGCCTGACTGCGGAGCCGATGGTTGCGGGTTCGAATCCCGCTCAGGGCATGGATGTTTCTTTCTCTCTCTGTGTTCTATGTCCTTTCTCCTTTGTGTGAATGTGACCCGCCTTATAAACGGATTTGTGGTTGTGTGACGTGGGCGAAGCTGTTCCACCGCCGTGGCTTCGCCACAGGTGCCCACTGGGTAACGAGAAGAGAGTAGCAGTCCTGGCATATGAGGCCAATGGGACAATACATCCCAAGTGCCCGCCATTAAAAAAAAAAAAAAAATTTCATTTTACTACAACTTTGGAAAATCATTTTTAAAAATAAAGCAAAAGATGGCAGGTATGAAATTATAAAGTATCAATGCAATTTGTACACGTGAGATAAAAAATCTCACGTCGCGTTTTCTCTTCATACATATTTTTCCTTCTAAATTGTCCACTTCCGGGTAACTTTATTTATTGAATTTTTTATTTAGTATTTCATTAAATATAAGAAGTTTTTTAATAGAAACAGGTATCAATATTTGTATGGTTAAAATATTTGTATGGTTAAAATATTATAGTTCATTAATTGGCAATGCAATAAGAACATTTAAAATTTAGCTTTTCCCTCTGTTATCATTTTTTACTACGTTACCTACCATTTATTAAGCTTTATTTCCCTATAAACTTAGCAAAAATCAATTTATGGGGAAAATCAATTTTTGTTTCAAATTAACAGTGTAAATTTGACTTTATTGAGTTTAATTGATTATTTGAATTGAATTGATTATTGAATTATTTGAGTTTTAATTGTTTATTGTTTCAGGTAACTTAGTTTTTTTTAATTATTATTTAAACACTATTGAACATATGTAACATAGGGGAATGAAATGGAGATTCAAATTAATGTATTTATTTCTTATATTTAATTTCTCTATTTTCAAAAAGTGCACTGCTGTTTTATAGACGCAAAACATTCCATTTGCAGCTGAAATTTAAATGCGTAGTAATTCGAATAGTAATTTTGTTAAGAATTTTTTTTTTAAAAATGCTTTTGAAAATGACTCACACAAATACATGTTGATTATTTAATACATTGGTCAAGTTCAACAAAATATAAAAATATTTCTGCTAATTGATTGCCAAGTAAACTATCAATTTTTCACCATTGGTAAATATCTTTAACAGAGTATAAGTTGGCAGGTATGAGATATTGTATGCTCGTACAAAAAAATTTAATCATTAGATTATGAGTTAGCTGTTTCATAATTTTGCATAATTAATTTAAATTTATTGCCATTATTAATTCCATTTTTTTTTCATACATAAAATGGTTACCTACGTAGGACCTATCATAGAACGATCGTCCTTTTCACACCGTGGCCGCTACGTTCCACTCTACTTTGAATTATTTACAAAATAAAGTTTTTATGAAATTTACGTATGATTTCGTTCTAAAATTACCAAATTCTATACGATTTAAAAAATATTCTAAAAATAAAAAAAATTTAAGATAGAAAACATTTTCTCTAATACTAGGTTTAAAAATTTTTTGGTTCTTTAAAACTTTATGTGTCTTTTTTGGAACAATATTAAAAAAAATTAAATCTAAAAATTTATATCGTTTTCAAGAAAAACATTTTTCACAGAAAATTTAATCCAATGATTTGGCCAAATATATTTCTTTATATATTTTTGTTTCCTCATAATTTGTGAATGCAGCATAATGATGATTATGTTAGAATTATATGATTTTGCTATACTGAAACAGGTGAATATTACTTTTATGCACGATAAAACCAAAAAGTAGTTTGTTTGTTTTTTCAAAAATGCTCGCCAATTTGATAATCTCTTATATCAAAATTCAACGGATAATTTTGCTCATGCAAAACGGTTCAACGTAGGATCTTAAATTAAAGTTAGAGGAAAACACATAGGTCCTGAATGTAATCCTAAAATGTTCCAGAAACTCAAATTTTTCCATTGGAGGATTAAGGCTCACTTCAAAACGACTTCCTTCTCGTTGTATTTTCGAAATAACGCTTCAGAAAAGGGATTACCACGTTTTTTCTCCTTTTCCACCATTTTTTTAGAATTAAGCTCTGCAAATCGAATCATTCGGAGGATTTGTTAAAAGCTAAAGAGTTCTTCCTCCATGCTTTTTCAAGAAAACGAAAATGACGGTGGGATTTTTTTTTTCTCTTTTTCTTTTACCGATGTGCAGTTATTTTAAGAGTTGCGGGATTTTTTGTTATTTGTTTTATTTACTTAAAAGTTTATTAGTGGTTTGTGTTTCCTTTGCAGTTCTTGTCTCATTGGTTTTCAAAACGAACAACAAAAACAGCAAAATTCAATATGCAACTATAACCTTCAGTAACTGCACATACTGCAATTTTAGTTCATGAATGTTACTTTATTTTACCTTTGTTTGTTGTAAAGTTATTAGTGGTTTGTGTTTCGTTTGCAGTTCTTGTCTCAATGGTCTTCAAAAGGAACAACAACAAAAAAGCAAAATTCTATATTCAACTATAAGTATCAGTAATTGCACGGACTGCAATTTTAACAGTTTTAGTACATGGATGTTACTTTATTTTACCTACGTTTGTTTCATTTAAAAATTATTGGTGGTATGTGTTTCGTTTGCAGTTCTTGTCTCAATGGTCTTCAAAAAGAACAACAACAAAAAAAAGCAAAATTCTATATTCAACTATAAGCATCAGCAATTGCGCGGACTGCAATTTTAACAATTTTAGTACATGGATGTTACTTTATTTAACTACGTTTGTTTCATTTAAAAGTTAGTAGTGGTATGTGTTTCGTTTGCAGTTCTTGTCTCAATGGTCTTCAAAAGGAACAACAAAAAAAAAGCAAAATTCTATATTCAACTATAAGTATCAGTAATTGCACGGATAGCAATTTTAACAATTTTAGTACATGGATGTTACTTTATTTTACCTACGTTTGTTTCATTTAAAAGTTATTAGTGGTATGTGTTTTGTTTGCAGTCCTTGTCTCAATGGTCTTCAAAAGGAACAACAAAAAAGAAGCAAAATTCTATATCCAACTATAACCATCAGTAACTGAACTGACTGCAATTTTAACGACTTTAGTATATCGATGTTACTTTATTTTTTACCTTTGTTTATTTTATTTAAAAGTTATGAGTGGTTTGTGTTTCATGTGCAGTTCTTGTCAAAGTGGTCTTAAAAACGAATAACAAAAAAAGCAAAATTCTATATCTAACTATGATCATCAGTAACTTCACGGACTGCAATTTTAACAATTTTAGTACATGGATGTTACTTTATTTTACCTTTGTTAGTTTCATTTAAAAGTTATTAGTGGTTTGAGTTTCATTTGCAGTTTTCGTCTCATTGGTCTTCAAAATGAACATAAAGAAAAGCAAACTTCTGCATCTTACTATAAACATCCGTAAATGACTAGTATTTCGTTGTTACTTTATTTTATGTTTTTTGTATTTTATTTTAAAGTTTATTAGTGGTTTATGTTTCATTTTTAGTTCTTGTCTCAATATGTGGTCTTCAAAACGGACATAAAAAAAATAAATAAATAAATAAATAAAACGCTACATTCAACTACGAAATAGTCAATACGAAGTACCGAACCTAGGGCTCAACTTCTGTCCTAAAAAATTATAAGTTGAATTAGAGTCTCTATTTTGTCTTATTTGGATTGATAGCGATTAGTAGGTGGTTAAAGGAAAAATGAGAGGTAATTAGTTTAAAAAAATAAAATACAATTTTATTTATTTATTAAGTAACTTATTTATTACTATATGAATATGAAAAAGGGGGAATGTTAAACAGGAGCGACCGCCAGTTAGAGAAATAGGATGCAAGAAAAAGAAAAATAAATAAAAGAAAAAAGCACATGTTAAGTCCGCTTGTACCTTATATCCAACTATAACCAGTAAGTGCATGGACGCCATTTTTCAATCCAGCGGCGTTTAACGACCAGCTCTCTTGTTTGGCATTTTCCTAAATTTAAAAAAAAAAAAAAAAAATGATTCTAGAATTTTACTTTAGTTTAGGTAACAAAAGAATTTTAAGAAAAATAATAGTTTGCATTATAATTGCTACCAACTACAGCCAAGGGAAAAAAATCTCCTAAAAAGAAAACCAGTCGTTAAAGGCCATTGGATTGTAAATTAGCTACCCGGATTGCCATTGTAACCATTTTAGTATTTTAACGTTACTTTTTATAATTCATTTTTATGTATTTTTTGCTTTTTTAATTTTGGTGGCATTATTGCAGTTCATGAGTCATTTTATTAAGCTTTTTTTGGACTGATAATTTTTTTTTTTTTTTTTACATTTATTTTACGTTTTAGGTAGTATTAAAGCTATGTAGATAAAAATCATGTTAAAATTACCGTTCCGTGTAATTTCATTGGATAGATAAACTACATGGTATGGCTCAGTTTTCTCACTTTATGATCCAGATTTCGTTAGTTGTCACCAGCATAAAATTTATGAACGTCTGTCTGTCTGCAACCAGTAAAATACTTTTTTTCCTAATTTAAAGATATTTACCTGTAATCTTTATTCATCATCCTTTCTTTCTATTCTATGCTATAATTACATTTTTTACTTAGATTATTATTACAAACCAAAGGCTGAAAACAAAAAGCGGTATTTCTTTATTATAAAATAGCTCTTTAAAACTACCTTATTATGTAACATTTTATAATAAATAAATTTAAATATTATAAATTTGTGTAACTGATTAATCACTTTGCAATTATTAAACAGTATATAGGTTTTTATGACACAGTATCTAAATTTGTATGCAATGTTTTATTGTAAATATAAAATACATCGAGTAAGTTTCCTTGATCCTTCTCAGACTCGTTTTATGGTTGTCAAATTGATTTTACCCTCTGATGCAGAATTTTTATTTAATATATTTTTACTCCTTTTTACATTATTTTGTATTAATTTAGGTCAAAATAAGTGAAACGTATTATATTTAGTATTTTAACAATTTGTGGTTAAGAAATACACCATGAGACACCATTGTCTTTTTCTGCGTTAAAGGTAAAATCTTTCAAACAGCTCACTTCCAAATAATAATTTTTCGAATTTTCACTTATTTGTGGTTATTCAGATCTGAGAGAAACAGTTATTCATAACTGAAATTTCTTTAATTTACAGAATCAATTGTTAATAAATTTTTGAACATAAATTAAAAAAAAGTTTTCCAACTACTTTTTTTTTGATTTTACATTTTATTATAAATACAATTCCGATAATCTAACATATTTTTTTAGTATATATTAGACTGTTTTTTTTTACAATAAAAAAGTAACAAAATATATTTTTGCTTGAAATTAAAGCACCAGAAAGAAATATGTGTAAGGAAGACCGGTGTACCATCTGCGTCATAGGGTTACGCTCTACATGGTTGAACTTCTAGAAAGGACATAGAACACAAAGAGAGAGAAAGAAACATCCATGCCCTGAGCAGGATTCGAACCCGCAACCAGCGGCTCCGCAGTCAGGCGCGCTAACCACTCGGCCTCCTGGTTGGCTGGATGGAAATATTGGAGTCTTGACTTTGAAAGTTAGTAAACGATTCTGCCGAATACAGAAGTGTGCGCGAAGAGTGAGAAGTGCAAAGCATGAGCATCTATACTTAATTTATTGGACACTTATCAGAAGGCCCATGACAGGAAAAAATTAAGAGTTTTATTGAGCTTATAAGAGAGCGATGGTTGGCGCTCCATAATATTTATATAAAATAATTTCATTCCATTTTTCTAAAAAATGCAGACATTTAAAATTTTGAAAATATTGAAGATAATCATAAAAGTTTCTTTGGTTTACATTTCATTTTATTCTATTTAGTAATTACTTTATATTTGTTTAATGCTTTTACAATAAAACGTAGTTATAGTATGGCTTTCAGGAGAACTCCTCCAGACACCCGTCTCGCGTCGGGGCGGGTACTATGGTTACGAGGAAAGGTCACTTTGAATAGGGGTGTGAGGTGTATAGTTTTGTCTTAATCTTAGTGTAGGTCGTCGTAAGTAGACCAATTTACACCTTCTTTCCTCCATTTCACCCCTATTAGAAATGTGCTTTTGCTTGTTACCATAGCAGCAGACAGCCCCAGACTTTCAGTCTGGAGGAGTTCTCCTCAAAGCCACACTATAACTTCAACTTTTTCGAGGAAAAGGGTAGTGTGTAAACAGTGAAATGGGCAGACAATGCCACCTGTGTCTGTATTTTGAAGTTATTTTTCGTTCTACAATCGTAATTGCGTTTTTAACAATATTTTGTCAATAAAATAAAAAATCTATAGTCAGCAAGCTAAATGTCATAAATTATTTTTGGAAGAAAATTTATAGTTTTAAAAAAAATATTTCAAAAATTTATAAAAAAAAATATTTCCATTTTCTTTTTTAGATGTACTGGTTTTATAAAGGAATTAGCAAAGGAAATATACAAGTTTTACAAAGGATATGTATGACAGTTTATAAAAGGAAAGTTATCAATTTTCATGTAAATAATAATTAAAAGTGTACTTTAACAATTTGCTGCGATATTCTTAAAGTTCGCTCTGTCACTGGGCTTAAATTAAAATTTCAATTTATTTACATATAATGCTAAAAGTTTTATAAAAATTTTAGTAAGCGAAAAGCGCTCGCCAATTTAGTTCACGTACTTACGGAAATACACTAAAATGTTCGTCATTCAAGCTGAGAACAAGGTTAAACTTTTACAATGAATACGAATTCTGCTTCCTGCTCGCATCGACCACACTGTTGTTGTAAAATATCCTCAGTGGTAGACGGATCATGGGTTTGAATTCCCTAACCGTGGGATGTTCTTCTCCTTGCAACGCAGATGCGGGTTAGTTCCATCAAAAAATGTCCATGATGGCTAGTTTGTCCCATTGCTTGATCTAAGAGTCCCCTTGTCTTCAGGGTTGAATTCAAAATTACATGGTTAATAGTCATTAATCCAGACTGTCTTTCTCTGAATTGTGCAACCTGTTTTTTTTTTTTATGACAAATGCTTATAAGCTATATTTTTGTCACTGAACGCATGTCTATGTACCAGTAAATAAATAAATAAATAGATGGCGTTTGCAATAAGCATAAAAGCATGCAAATGAATGATATGAGTAAATAAATAAAACGAAAGTAAGAGGAGGCCTCTCTAAGTGGTCTCCCCATTGTATAGTGTGGAGGTTGCGGGTTCGATTTCCACCGCAGCTTTGTAAAATCCTTTTCTTCAATTTAATCTATCTTTTCCTTTACTTCAAACTAATTGCTATCTGTTCTTCAATTTGACGAAAGCTTATTAGCCGTAATTTCTGATGAGTTTTCAAGCCTGTATAAGTATGTGTAACAATAATTAAATCATGGAGCCTTCCTCACCAAGCTGTATCACCCGCCAAACCCTCTTTTTTAACGTGGGCGTGGCGGTTTTCATACCCGCAGTACCCATGGATTGGATGTCCTCTGTACTGTGCTATCTGTTCTTCTACTTGACAAAGATTTATAAGCTTTAATTGAGTACACAAGCCTGCAAATGTATGCTTTATCAGTAAGTAAATAATTAATATGTGCTTTAAAACATATTTATTTATTAAGTAATAAATGTTAATTATTCGGATTTCTGATGTATCAAAGAATGGTCGTGTTATTGTTAATATGTAAGTTTTGTAAATTTTGAATATTGTTTAAAATACAGATTTTAATTTTTAAGAAAATAAAGAAAGTGCAACAAGTTACTGATTTTTTAAGTCAGAGTTTTATTATAATCTATTTAGTGTATCCAACATTTTTATTATGTACTTCAAATTTGTATAGTATATCGCCGAAGAAAATCAAAAATTCTAATATCACATATTTATAAAATATTCTTAAACAAATGTAATAATTTGGTAAGAAAAAGAAACATAGAATTACCTCTAAGTGCAATTTTATAATGTAAGACTCATTTATCGAAAGCCAAAATATTCGGGGCAGGATTGTCAGTAAATCATCAAAAAGTTTATTAATTTTTTAAAAAAAGTTCTTAGCTAAACAAGAAGCTATACTATTTAGTATGAAATTCATTAAACATTGCCGGAAGCCAAAATCTTAAATAAATCAAAAATAATTGTTGATTGGAGGGGAAAAAAAGATTTAGTGAATCTCTCCGATATCCCAATTTTTTCGCACTCCAATCTGTAAGAAGTAATTCGATACAATCGATTTCTCGCGTAATAACGATATAGGTGGATATGTCATTATTGGTCGATTATTTGTCTTTCCCGAGTTTCCAATAAGAGAAAAAGCTGTAGAGCTTTATGTTACAATTGGTTAACTGTCACCGTACCTTTTCACTGTCATCCGAAAAGAATTATGTGAGTTAAGGCAGAGATATCGATACAAACTTTCGTGGAATGAAATTTTTTTTTTTATCTCTTGGAATTCCAAAATTATTTTTATTTTAATTTGTGTATCATCCTAATTATTCCAATTTTTTTTAATGCTTTAAAATAATTCACGAATAAATTATCCCATGAAAAATTCCGGAAAAATTACTTTTTGATTTGTGTAGTATCTAAATTATTCGAAGTCAATAATGTTTTTAGAACTTTTCATTTGGCAATTTATTCGTGGATAATTTGACTTTAACACAAATTATTCACGAGTAAATTGCCAATGTGTGTATTTTTTTACTTATTCGTAGTTTATTTCATGCATTGAAATAATTTACAAATAAATGACAACCATGAAAAATTCCTGAAAAACTTATTTTTTTAAACGTGTGTATCATTCTAATTATTCAAAGCTTATTTCATGCATGCCTCACGAAACCTAAATACCTACTACATAATATTTTTTACAAGTGTCAATCTTTGAAAATGATGTATTCATGTTTGCACAAGGAAACTTATTTTTTCAAAACATAAACCTTTTCTCCGGGTATCAATTTCTAAAATGCTGCTCTACGTTTTGCAAATAAAAAAATGCTTATTTTTAAAGAAATGTATTTAAAGTGTGTTAATATGAGACAATAAGCTATGTTTTATATGTTAATACGGACACATTAGAAAATTAATTTATATTCCCACATTTTAAGTATAAAATTAATTTCTATAAGAACCAACTTAAAATTAACATAAAAGGGTTCAAACTTCGGTCTCCAGACCAAACTATTGGGACCATATTTCCCAAGTTACGACTACCCTCTATATTTTGGAGGCTAGAAATCCGAATCCATCGAAAAAAAGGTAAAGAGAAAACACGTTTTTGTGTCTCATGTCGTATCTTAAAACATCGACTGCACTAATTAACTAGCATATTTGAAGCCCCCCTTGAACCATTAGGAATGAGTCCTAGAACGACAATAAATTAAAATCATTCAAAAATGTCCCTTTTTTTGAAAAAAAAAAAAATGTAATAAAATATTTAAGTTTATTTTGGCTTTCCTTGAATTTTAAAAATATGTTAAAAATTTATGTGTAACGTGTGTTTTGCTCCATGATGAATTTTATAGAATTAAACACGTATTTAATTTTTTTTATAAGTAAAAAAACTATTTCTATATTTTTACTAAGAGTATTATTCTTAGGAAGTATTAATATTATTCTTAGAAGTATATTATTAATATTATTCTTATAAGAGTATTATTCTTAGGAATATTGCGTTTTAAGAATACAAGTTTCATGAATAAGAATGATAAGAATGTATGAAACCTATGTTTGAATAATATAGGTTCATCAATATAGGAATTTAAGTTTCATATATAAGAATTAAATTTACAGTTATTTTTAAAATTATCATATATTAGACAGTATTTGTAAATTTTACAAATACTGCATATTATATCATACCTGCATGTGACGTAGTTCGGATATCAGGATCCTGATTGGTTGTTGAAACGTTGAACGTTGTTCTTTCCATTTTATTTCGAGTAAGTCAAGCCCGTCACGTATCAATTCTCTTAAGGGACACATTCTATATTCTTGCGCAAAGATTTCAATTCTTTCACAGTATATTTTTTATTTACAACAAAGATAGCCATGTAGAACATAAATAAACTAATTATGCATCGTAGTTTTCTGGTACAGAAATGCATTTTCTGGTATGGTTATAATAAAATACATAAACAAATAATAAATATAAGTTATGTTAAATACACAGGCAAGTAATAATTTATATTTCAGCAAATTTGATGTGTGATACGGCTTTGTGCTTAATTAACTTCACCTTAATTAACATTCTAGCTTTTGTGGGAGAGCTTTGCTCAACTTTAACGCACTATTTTCTTTATAAACGATCACGTGGAGCTGACGTCACAGGTCAGATGTGTAGGTATACGTGATCTTCTTCTTGAAGTGCAAGTACCCAATTATCGATCGTTAAAAAATGTGTTAAACGCTTTGTATCATATCTTACTAGTTTTTGTAGAATGTCAATGTTTATTTTAATTTTCTTTGAATTTAAAAAAAAAAAAAGAATTTATGTATTGATGAGTTTTACTTTATATTTACGTTTTATGAATTTTTACATGCAAATTTTGTACAACATTTTATCAAATTTACATCTCGTTACTCGGTATCCATCTCAATTTGCTAAGGCACCTTAATAGAGCGATTTTTTAAAAATCCAAAATAACTCAAATTCCAAAAAAGGAAAAACAATTTAGATAGCATTTCCGGAAATAAATTTATTTTCAGGAGATTATTAGTATACATATTTATGTTTTTTATTGCGAGTAGCATTAGGTTTCTGATCATTCATAGATAAGCTTGCATCTGTTTTTTAATTTTTTGTGTGGTTCAGTTCAGTATCGGTATATTTTTCATATAACTCTCTTATTTAAAACATTTAAATTGCAAAATCAATTGAATTTCCTACTTTAAAATTTGTCAAACATTTCAACTTTGCACTCACAATTCTACTAGTATTAAAATAGATGTCATTAAGTTTGAGAAAAGAATAAATTGAATATAAGCAACAGAAAAGGAAATGTCTTAATGATGAACATTATTTAAAATTATGAAATAATTATCCAATATAAATTAATAAACTTTATAATTCTTTTGAAAGATAGTAAAAAAAAGGTGTTTCAATTATCTTATGTGCTCCTTATGTATAGCGGATTCCTTATTTCTGATTCTTGATAACTTGTTATTGATGCCCGTTTGCGTGACGCTTGGCGTATCACCCATGTTAACTCATAGAGAACTCCATGGATACTAATTCCTTATTAAGTCACTAATTAATATTTTGGAATATTTTATGATTAGTTTTATTCATTAAAGTGCATTTTATGAGACATATTTACTCCTTGGCACAACAGTTCGTTTTGGACCCTGACAATTGGGAATTTGCACTCCAAGAGGAGGAAGAAGATCACGAATACTCACACATGTGATTTATGACGTCAGTAACAGCTAATATTATATATATATATATATAGAATGCCTCAAACGAGTCTTTCTATATTAAATGATAAGCTTAAAACAGATGTCTCTTATCAATTTTAAGATGTAGAAATCGTTCTCTCAAAAAGAGCCATAGAAAATCAAGAGGCCAGATAAAAAATTGTGTCCTGAAGTTAAGGGCAATAATTCTTAGAGAAGTACGCATTAAGATAGTCCCAAAAATTCCCCAGCGTCAGAACGGTGACATCTCTTTAGCAAATGAAAATCTCTAAATTTTCCCATTTGAATGACGTTTCATTAAGATAAGGATATTCTTGCAACCAATTTCCCTTTCAGAATCCCCGTTTAAATATCAAGATCAGCAAAAATTCGTTGCTTTTTTCATATTTTCATGGATAGATAAATGTGTGCCAAATCCCAACATCCCTGTCAGGGAAAACCTTCCAATGTAATCCATGCAAAAATCCAACGAACACTGTCAGAAATAACTTATAATAAATTAATAAAATGCCTTATTTGTTTTAATCAGCCTGAGCCTCTTGCATTATCTAGCCTTTAAAGGCATATTATTACATTATATATATATATATATATATATATATATATATATATATATATATATATATGTGGTGACAGTTCCTGAAGTTGTAAACTGCAAGCTGATCTCAGACTATGTAAGCTGTAAGTTGATCCCTGTGAGCACTACTTGGAAGGAATGGGGATTTCCCCAAAAACCACAGAGAGAGCGCGGTTGAGAACGAAGGGATAAGACGTATATGGACTCCAAAGAGGAGTAGCAATTCTCAAAAGCAACCAAAGACGAACTCATTTACTTTTTGTGTTATTTATGTGTTTATCGTCCGTCTTTATGTAGATTTAGTTTTTAATATATGTTTTGTCGTATAACAGTGCCTCTTTTTATTTTCAAAGACGACCACACATGCCGTCCCCACAAAATCAGAAGTGGGATACTGAATAAATTGATCGTGAATAAATTGATGGTGAAGAAATTAAATTGTGAAAAAATTGATAGTGAAAAATTGATTAGTGAAAAATTGGATATTTCATTCTTGTGAAAATAAGTAACGGAATAACGATGTGATGAAACTTTCATTTTTTTTTATATCATCTCTGCAACTACAATTGGGGTACGTAGACTTTTATTCATTAATCAAAAATGATTCTTAACGATCTTAAGCAAATAAGCAAAGCATTGAAGAATTTTAAGAAAGACAAAATAAGACTTCTACATAAGTTTATTTTCGATGTAGAAGGCGATCGTTCAAACAGAAAACGATTAAGAAATTTTAATGGTTTCGATTTTACTTTAGATAGCGAAGAATTTAAAAATAAATTAAAAAATATTGAAAAAGAATTTACTCTTAATCAACTAATAACTGTCTCCAATATTCTAAATGTTTCTTATGAAGGCAATAAAACAGAAATAACTAAATACATGTTGACCTTGTTAATGGATTTGAATCAATTGGCAGAGCTCGTTAACGACGCCAACGCGTCTAGCTCTGAGTCAGGCGAAGAAAGCCAAAACGAAACTGAAACTTACGAACTGAATAAAAAGAACGAAGATGATTTTTCAATGCTGTGCAATGATGAAAATAAAAACATTGATTCTTGTTTAAAAGATAAAAATAATTCCTGTAGAAATTTTGAATTTCAAAATGTTGCTATTAATTATTCTGATATCGAAAGTACTATTTCTATGTATAATGCAGAATCGCATGAAAATATTGTTCATTGGATCGAACATTTCGAAAATATTTCAAAATTATTTAATTTGTCTGATTTACAAAAATTTATTTTTGCTAAAAGATCTCTTGGTGGTAACGCCTCTTTATTTGTCAGAACTGTACCGGAAATAAATTCATGGCGAAAATTAAAAGAAGCTTTGATTGATGAATTTTCTTTTGAAATTAATTCTGCTAATTTGCATGATCTTTTGAGTAGACGTAGAATGAAGGATTGTGAATCCGCTCAAGAATATTATTTAAAGATGAAAGAGATCTGTAATTTCGGAAAAATAGATGATGCTGCTTTTATGCATTATGTAATTAAGGGGATTAACGATAAACATGAAAACAAAATTGTTTTGTACGGCTGCAAAAATTTGTCCGAATTTAAAGAGAAACTCAAAGTTTATGAAATAATAAAAAGTGATTCTGCTAAGAGTAAAAGTGCTTTCGATAAAATCAAAACAAAACATGATGATAATAAATATAATTCTTATGATAGAACAAAAGCAAAATATGATGATAGGTATAATGTAAGAAAAGATGTTTCAAATAGGAATAAAAATAAATATGAAAATAATAATGATAAGATAAGGTATAATACTGATGTTGAAACTTTTAATAATAAATTGTGTTATAATTGTGGTTCAAGAAATCATATTTCAAAATATTGCATACATAAAGATAAGGGTTTAAAGTGTTTTAAATGTGAAGCGTTTGGACACAAAGCTTCGCAATGTCCAAAATCAAATGCAAAAACGGAAGTTGCTACTTTAAATGTTAGTGTAGAGCCAAAGTTGTTTAAAATGGTAATAGTTGATAACTTAACTGTCAAATCTTTGATTGATACAGGAAGTCAAGCCACTTTAATCAGAAAATCAGTTTTTAATAAATTAAACTCTAAAGAACTATTTCCGTCTAATTCTACTCTAAATGGATTTGGTAAATCAAAAGTGACTCCGTTAGGTTATTTTAAAGAAAGCATTAAAATTGATGATTTCAAATGTTTTGCTGAAATATGTGTTGTAGAAAATGATATGATGCCTTATGACGCTATTATAGGCCTTAATGTTTTAATGCAGGGAGAAACAATTATCAATGAAAAGGGTATCACAATTAAAAATAAAATTCCGTGTTTTGATGAAGTAAACTATTTGTCTATTTTACCAATCGATCTTACTATATCTGATGAGGTTGAAATTAACATAGATCTTTGTGTTCCTAATGTTTTAAAAAATAAGTTACAACAATTAGTTTTAGATTATACGCCAGATAAACTTAAGACAACTAATGTGGAAATGAACATTTTGGTTAAAAATCAGGAACCTATATTTCATCAGCCACGTAGATTGCCGTTTTCTGAAAAAAAGACTGTTGAAGCTCAAGTCGCTGAATGGTTAAAACAAGGAATAGTGGAGCCTAGTTCTTCCGAATATTGTAGTCCCGTTGTAATAGTTAAGAAAAAAGACGGATCTCCTCGTGTTTGCATAGATTATAGAAAACTAAATAAGGTAATTGTCAAAGATAGATTTCCCCTCCCATTAATTGTAGACATTTTAGATAGACTACAAGGCTCGAAAATTTTCAGTACGATTGATCTTAAGAACGGATTCCTACATGTCGATGTAAATAAAGATAGTAGAAAATACACTTCATTTGTGACACATGAAGGACAATATCAATTCCTTAAAGTTCCCTTTGGACTATGTAACTCTCCCGCTGTATTTCAAAGATTCATAAACACCATTTTCCGAACTTTGATTAATGAAGGTATAGTTTTACCATATTTAGATGACATAATTATTTTGTCTTCCTCCCTTGAAGAAGGTATTGAACGGCTTAATCTGGTATTGAATATTGCTAGTGAATATGGACTTGATATTAATTTTAAAAAGTCCCATTTCTTAAAGAAGCGCATTGAATTTTTAGGTCATGTGATAGAGGATGGAAAAATATTCCCATCTAGCTTAAAAACCAAAGCAGTTCTTAACTTTCCGGAGCCAACAAATTTGAAAAAAATTCAAAGTTTTTTGGGATTAACCGGATATTTCAGAAAATTCATTCCCAATTATTCTATAATAGCTAGACCACTGAGTGACCTGCTAAAAAAAGATCGTAAGTTTAAGTTTAGCATTGAAGAAAAGAAAGCGTTTCATAAATTAAAATCTTTGTTAGCCCAAAATCCTGTTCTTTCAATATATAACCCTAAATACGAAACTGAATTACACACAGACGCCAGCTTAGAAGGATATGCTGCCATTTTAATGCAAAAACCCCCTGATGAAAAACATTTTCACCCCACTTACTATATGAGTAGGAAAACGACTGATGCTGAAAAAAAGTATTCCAGCTACGAACTTGAAGCTCTTGCTATCGTAGAAGCCCTTAAGAAATTTCGCATCTATCTGTTAGGCATTCCATTCAAAATAATTACTGACTGTGCTGCTTTTGAAAAGACTATGTCAAAACGAGATTTGTCGACTCGTGTAGCTCGTTGGGCACTTTTGCTGCAAGAATTCAACTACATAATTGAGCATCGTTCTGGAAAAAAGATGGCTCACGTAGACGCCCTTAGCCGATCTCCAATTAATGTATTTTGTGTTACAGTCGATAAAATTTTACCAAGACTCAGATCAGCCCAAGATAAGGATACTGGAATCAAGACTATAAAAGAACTACTTAAAATTTCGAATTATGAAGATTATTGCAATAGAAATGGAATTTTGTATAAATTTGTTAATGGCGAAGAATTGATGGTTGTGCCAGAAAATATGCAAATCGAAATTATAAGAACAGCTCATGAGAAAGGACATTCAGGAATTAAATATACGGAAAAAGAAATCGAAGAATATTATTTCATACCCAAACTTAGACAGAAAATAGAAAACATCATAGCAAATTGTGTTCATTGCATACTGGTGAATCATAAAAGAGGAAAGAAAGAAGGACTATTACATCCATTGCATAAAGAAGATATGCCTTTGAAAACTTTTCATATTGATCATCTCGGACCTTTGGAGAGCACCCATAAAAATTATAAATATGTGTTAGCGATAATAGATGCTTTTACCAAGTTTGTATGGATTTATCCTACGAAAACTACAACGTCAGCTGAAACTTTAGCCAAATTTGAAATCCAAAAAACTGTATTTGGAAGTCCTTCCCAGATAATTTCAGATAGGGGTACAGCATTTACCTCCAGTGAATTTGCTGATTATTGCTCGAAAGAAAATATTAAACATCATTTAATAACAACAGGTTTACCAAGAGCAAACGGACAAGTAGAGCGTATTAATCAGACCATCATATCAATTCGTTCAAAATTATCCATAGAAAATCCAGCTGAATGGTACAAGCATACAAATAAAGTTCAACAAGCGATTAATTCAACTTATCAAAGAAGCATAGACACTACTCCATTCGAATTGCTTTTTGGGACAAAAATGAATAATAATGAACTGGGAAAGATAAAAGAAATGATTGAAATTGAATTTCAGGCTCATTTTGAAGCCCAAAGAGAGGAACTAAGAAAAGACGCAAGGCAGCAAATTTGTAAAATTCAAGAAGAAAATAAAAAGACCTACAATTTAAGAAGAAAGGAGCCAAAATCGTACGAAATTGGAAATTTGGTTGCCATCAAAAGAACCCAGTTTGGACCTCATTTGAAGCTAAAACCTAAGTACCTTGGCCCCTACAAAATAACAAGAGTAAAAGGAGGAAATACTTATGATGTAGTAAAAGAAGGAAATCACGAAGGACCTAACTGCTCGACAACGTGTGCGGAGTATCTTAAGTCATAGAACAGTTTTCAAGAACTTTAGTGCTTGCCAAGACAAAAAAAAAAAAAAAAAAAAAAAAAGACTGTAATTTTTGAAGATGAAAAATAATTGCTAAAAAAGCGAATTTGATTTTTGAAGAAGAAGAAAGAATTTAAAGACGTAGAAGAAGTTCAAGACGAAAGACGTTGAAGAAAAAAGACGAAAGATGTTTAAAAAAAAAAAAAAAAAGAAGACGAAGACGTTGAAGAAGAAACAAAAGACGTGTAAAGACGAAAGAGTGAATTTGCCTGAACTGATTGACTCTTAACTGAAAGATTTTTTCATAAAAGACGAAATTAACCTAAAACATTTATTTTTCAGAAATCAATTATAATTTTCAGTCTGCTCTGCTTTTTCTTTTTATTTCTTTTTAGAGTCGCTGGAGGGCCTGCAGGACGGCCGATCTGTGGTGACAGTTCCTGAAGTTGTAAACTGCAAGCTGATCTCAGACTATGTAAGCTGTAAGTTGATCCCTGTGAGCACTACTTGGAAGGAATGGGGATTTCCCCAAAAACCACAGAGAGAGCGCGGTTGAGAACGAAGGGATAAGACGTATATGGACCCCAAAGAGGAGTAGCAATTCTCAAAAGCAACCAAAGACGAACTCATTTACTTTTTGTGTTATTTATGTGTTTATCGTCCGTCTTTATGTAGATTTAGTTTTTAATATATGTTTTGTCGTATAACAGTGCCTCTTTTTATTTTCAAAGACGACCACTCATGCCGTCCCCACAAAATCAGAAGTGGGATACTGAATAAATTGATCGTGAATAAATTGATGGTGAAGAAATTAAATTGTGAAAAAATTGATAGTGAAAAATTGATTAGTGAAAAATTGGATATTTCATTCTTGTGAAAATAAGTAACGGAATAACGATGTGATGAAACTTTCATTTTTTTTTATATCATCTCTGCAACTACAATTGGGGTACGTAGACTTTTATTCATTAATCAAAAATGATTCTTAACGATCTTAAGCAAATAAGCAAAGCATTGAAGAATTTTAAGAAAGACAAAATAAGACTTCTACATAAGTTTATTTTCGATGTAGAAGGCGATCGTTCAAACAGAAAACGATTAAGAAATTTTAATGGTTTCGATTTTACTTTAGATAGCGAAGAATTTAAAAATAAATTAAAAAATATTGAAAAAGAATTTACTCTTAATCAACTAATAACTGTCTCCAATATTCTAAATGTTTCTTATGAAGGCAATAAAACAGAAATAACTAAATACATGTTGACCTTGTTAATGGATTTGAATCAATTGGCAGAGCTCGTTAACGACGCCAACGCGTCTAGCTCTGAGTCAGGCGAAGAAAGCCAAAACGAAACTGAAACTTACGAACTGAATAAAAAGAACGAAGATGATTTTTCAATGCTGTGCAATAATGAAAATAAAAACATTGATTCTTGTTTAAAAGATAAAAATAATTCCTGTAGAAATTTTGAATTTCAAAATGTTGCTATTAATTATTCTGATATCGAAAGTACTATTTCTATGTATAATGCAGAATCGCATGAAAATATTGTTCATTGGATCGAACATTTCGAAAATATTTCAAAATTATTTAATTTGTCTGATTTACAAAAATTTATTTTTGCTAAAAGATCTCTTGGTGGTAACGCCTCTTTATTTGTCAGAACTGTACCGGAAATAAATTCATGGCGAAAATTAAAAGAAGCTTTGATTGATGAATTTTCTTTTGAAATTAATTCTGCTAATTTGCATGATCTTTTGAGTAGACGTAGAATGAAGGATTGTGAATCCGCTCAAGAATATTATTTAAAGATGAAAGAGATCTGTAATTTCGGAAAAATAGATGCTGCTGCTTTTATGCATTATGTAATTAAGGGGATTAACGATAAACATGAAAACAAAATTGTTTTGTACGGCTGCAAAAATTTGTCCGAATTTAAAGAGAAACTCAAAGTTTATGAAATAATAAAAAGTGATTCTGCTAAGAGTAAAAGTGCTTTCGATAAAATCAAAACAAAACATGATGATAATAAATATAATTCTTATGATAGAACAAAAGCAAAATATGATGATAGGTATAATGTAAGAAAAGATGTTTCAAATGGGAATAAAAATAAATATGAAAATAATAATGATAAGATAAGGTATAATACTGATGTTGAAACTTTTAATAATAAATTGTGTTATAATTGTGGTTCAAGAAATCATATTTCAAAATATTGCATACATAAAGATAAGGGTTTAAAGTGTTTTAAATGTGAAGCGTTTGGACACAAAGCTTCGCAATGTCCAAAATCAAATGCAAAAACGGAAGTTGCTACTTTAAATGTTAGTGTAGAGCCAAAGTTGTTTAAAATGGTAATAGTTGATAACTTAACTGTCAAATCTTTGATTGATACAGGAAGTCAAGCCACTTTAATCAGAAAATCAGTTTTTAATAAATTAAACTCTAAAGAACTATTTCCGTCTAATTCTACTCTAAATGGATTTGGTAAATCAAAAGTGACTCCGTTAGGTTATTTTAAAGAAAGCATTAAAATTGATGATTTCAAATGTTTTGCTGAAATATGTGTTGTAGAAAATGATATGATGCCTTATGACGCTATTATAGGCCTTAATGTTTTAATGCAGGGAGAAACAATTATCAATGAAAAGGGTATCACAATTAAAAATAAAATTCCGTGTTTTGATGAAGTAAACTATTTGTCTATTTTACCAATCGATCTTACTATATCTGATGAGGTTGAAATTAACATAGATCTTTGTGTTCCTAATGTTTTAAAAAATAAGTTACAACAATTAGTTTTAGATTATACGCCAGATAAACTTAAGACAACTAATGTGGAAATGAACATTTTGGTTAAAAATCAGGAACCTATATTTCATCAGCCACGTAGATTGCCGTTTTCTGAAAAAAAGACTGTTGAAGCTCAAGTCGCTGAATGGTTAAAACAAGGAATAGTGGAGCCTAGTTCTTCCGAATATTGTAGTCCCGTTGTAATAGTTAAGAAAAAAGACGGATCTCCTCGTGTTTGCATAGATTATAGAAAACTAAATAAGGTAATTGTCAAAGATAGATTTCCCCTCCCATTAATTGTAGACATTTTAGATAGACTACAAGGCTCGAAAATTTTCAGTACGATTGATCTTAAGAACGGATTCCTACATGTCGATGTAAATAAAGATAGTAGAAAATACACTTCATTTGTGACACATGAAGGACAATATCAATTCCTTAAAGTTCCCTTTGGACTATGTAACTCTCCCGCTGTATTTCAAAGATTCATAAACACCATTTTCCGAACTTTGATTAATGAAGGTATAGTTTTACCATATTTAGATGACATAATTATTTTGTCTTCCTCCCTTGAAGAAGGTATTGAACGGCTTAATCTGGTATTGAATATTGCTAGTGAATATGGACTTGATATTAATTTTAAAAAGTCCCATTTCTTAAAGAAGCGCATTGAATTTTTAGGTCATGTGATAGAGGATGGAAAAATATTCCCATCTAGCTTAAAAACCAAAGCAGTTCTTAACTTTCCGGAGCCAACAAATTTGAAAAAAATTCAAAGTTTTTTGGGATTAACCGGATATTTCAGAAAATTCATTCCCAATTATTCTATAATAGCTAGACCACTGAGTGACCTGCTAAAAAAAGATCGTAAGTTTAAGTTTAGCATTGAAGAAAAGAAAGCGTTTCATAAATTAAAATCTTTGTTAGCCCAAAATCCTGTTCTTTCAATATATAACCCTAAATACGAAACTGAATTACACACAGACGCCAGCTTAGAAGGATATGCTGCCATTTTAATGCAAAAACCCCCTGATGAAAAACATTTTCACCCCACTTACTATATGAGTAGGAAAACGACTGATGCTGAAAAAAAGTATTCCAGCTACGAACTTGAAGCTCTTGCTATCGTAGAAGCCCTTAAGAAATTTCGCATCTATCTGTTAGGCATTCCATTCAAAATAATTACTGACTGTGCTGCTTTTGAAAAGACTATGTCAAAACGAGATTTGTCGACTCGTGTAGCTCGTTGGGCACTTTTGCTGCAAGAATTCAACTACATAATTGAGCATCGTTCTGGAAAAAAGATGGCTCACGTAGACGCCCTTAGCCGATCTCCAATTAATGTATTTTGTGTTACAGTCGATAAAATTTTACCAAGACTCAGATCAGCCCAAGATAAGGATACTGGAATCAAGACTATAAAAGAACTACTTAAAATTTCGAATTATGAAGATTATTGCAATAGAAATGGAATTTTGTATAAATTTGTTAATGGCGAAGAATTGATGGTTGTGCCAGAAAATATGCAAATCGAAATTATAAGAACAGCTCATGAGAAAGGACATTCAGGAATTAAATATACGGAAAAAGAAATCGAAGAATATTATTTCATACCCAAACTTAGACAGAAAATAGAAAACATCATAGCAAATTGTGTTCATTGCATACTGGTGAATCATAAAAGAGGAAAGAAAGAAGGACTATTACATCCATTGCATAAAGAAGATATGCCTTTGAAAACTTTTCATATTGATCATCTCGGACCTTTGGAGAGCACCCATAAAAATTATAAATATGTGTTAGCGATAATAGATGCTTTTACCAAGTTTGTATGGATTTATCCTACGAAAACTACAACGTCAGCTGAAACTTTAGCCAAATTTGAAATCCAAAAAACTGTATTTGGAAGTCCTTCCCAGATAATTTCAGATAGGGGTACAGCATTTACCTCCAGTGAATTTGCTGATTATTGCTCGAAAGAAAATATTAAACATCATTTAATAACAACAGGTTTACCAAGAGCAAACGGACAAGTAGAGCGTATTAATCAGACCATCATATCAATTCGTTCAAAATTATCCATAGAAAATCCAGCTGAATGGTACAAGCATACAAATAAAGTTCAACAAGCGATTAATTCAACTTATCAAAGAAGCATAGACACTACTCCATTCGAATTGCTTTTTGGGACAAAAATGAATAATAATGAACTGGGAAAGATAAAAGAAATGATTGAAATTGAATTTCAGGCTCATTTTGAAGCCCAAAGAGAGGAACTAAGAAAAGACGCAAGGCAGCAAATTTGTAAAATTCAAGAAGAAAATAAAAAGACCTACAATTTAAGAAGAAAGGAGCCAAAATCGTACGAAATTGGAAATTTGGTTGCCATCAAAAGAACCCAGTTTGGACCTCATTTGAAGCTAAAACCTAAGTACCTTGACCCCTACAAAATAACAAGAGTAAAAGGAGGAAATACTTATGATGTAGTAAAAGAAGGAAATCACGAAGGACCTAACTGCTCGACAACGTGTGCGGAGTATCTTAAATCATAGAACAGTTTTCAAGAACTTTAGTGCTTGCCAAGACAAAAAAAAAAAAAAAAAAAAAAAGACTGTAATTTTTGAAGATGAAAAATAAT
Organism: Parasteatoda lunata; assembly: GCA_949128135.1. Taxonomy (NCBI): domain Eukaryota; kingdom Metazoa; phylum Arthropoda; class Arachnida; order Araneae; family Theridiidae; genus Parasteatoda; species Parasteatoda lunata. The sequence continues at coordinate 46,071,336 of OX421974.1, read as the reverse complement.
TGCTAAAAAAGCGAATTTGATTTTTGAAGAAGACGAAAGAATTTAAAGACGTAGAAGAAGTTCAAGACGAAAGACGTTGAAGAAAAAAGACGAAAGATGTTTAAAAAAAAAAAAAAAAAGAAGACGAAGACGTTGAAGAAGAAACAAAAGACGTGTAAAGACGAAAGAGTGAATTTGCCTGAACTGATTGACTCTTAACTGAAAGATTTTTTCATAAAAGACGAAATTAACCTAAAACATTTATTTTTCAGAAATCAATTATAATTTTCAGTCTGCTCTGCTTTTTCTTTTTATTTCTTTTTAGAGTCGCTGGAGGGCCTGCAGGACGGCCGATCTGTGGTGACAGTTCCTGAAGTTGTAAACTGCAAGCTGATCTCAGACTATGTAAGCTGTAAGTTGATCCCTGTGAGCACTACTTGGAAGGAATGGGGATTTCCCCAAAAACCACAGAGAGAGCGCGGTTGAGAACGAAGGGATAAGACGTATATGGACTCCAAAGAGGAGTAGCAATTCTCAAAAGCAACCAAAGACGAACTCATTTACTTTTTGTGTTATTTATGTGTTTATCGTCCGTCTTTATGTAGATTTAGTTTTTAATATATGTTTTGTCGTATAACAGTGCCTCTTTTTATTTTCAAAGACGACCACTCATGCCGTCCCCACAAAATCAGAAGTGGGATACTGAATAAATTGATCGTGAATAAATTGATGGTGAAGAAATTAAATTGTGAAAAAATTGATAGTGAAAAATTGATTAGTGAAAAATTGGATATTTCATTCTTGTGAAAATAAGTAACGGAATAACGATGTGATGAAACTTTCATTTTTTTTTATATCATCTCTGCAACTACAATTGGGGTACGTAGACTTTTATTCATTAATCAAAAATGATTCTTAACGATCTTAAGCAAATAAGCAAAGCATTGAAGAATTTTAAGAAAGACAAAATAAGACTTCTACATAAGTTTATTTTCGATGTAGAAGGCGATCGTTCAAACAGAAAACGATTAAGAAATTTTAATGGTTTCGATTTTACTTTAGATAGCGAAGAATTTAAAAATAAATTAAAAAATATTGAAAAAGAATTTACTCTTAATCAACTAATAACTGTCTCCAATATTCTAAATGTTTCTTATGAAGGCAATAAAACAGAAATAACTAAATACATGTTGACCTTGTTAATGGATTTGAATCAATTGGCAGAGCTCGTTAACGACGCCAACGCGTCTAGCTCTGAGTCAGGCGAAGAAAGCCAAAACGAAACTGAAACTTACGAACTGAATAAAAAGAACGAAGATGATTTTTCAATGCTGTGCAATGATGAAAATAAAAACATTGATTCTTGTTTAAAAGATAAAAATAATTCCTGTAGAAATTTTGAATTTCAAAATGTTGCTATTAATTATTCTGATATCGAAAGTACTATTTCTATGTATAATGCAGAATCGCATGAAAATATTGTTCATTGGATCGAACATTTCGAAAATATTTCAAAATTATTTAATTTGTCTGATTTACAAAAATTTATTTTTGCTAAAAGATCTCTTGGTGGTAACGCCTCTTTATTTGTCAGAACTGTACCGGAAATAAATTCATGGCGAAAATTAAAAGAAGCTTTGATTGATGAATTTTCTTTTGAAATTAATTCTGCTAATTTGCATGATCTTTTGAGTAGACGTAGAATGAAGGATTGTGAATCCGCTCAAGAATATTATTTAAAGATGAAAGAGATCTGTAATTTCGGAAAAATAGATGATGCTGCTTTTATGCATTATGTAATTAAGGGGATTAACGATAAACATGAAAACAAAATTGTTTTGTACGGCTGCAAAAATTTGTCCGAATTTAAAGAGAAACTCAAAGTTTATGAAATAATAAAAAGTGATTCTGCTAAGAGTAAAAGTGCTTTCGATAAAATCAAAACAAAACATGATGATAATAAATATAATTCTTATGATAGAACAAAAGCAAAATATGATGATAGGTATAATGTAAGAAAAGATGTTTCAAATAGGAATAAAAATAAATATGAAAATAATAATGATAAGATAAGGTATAATACTGATGTTGAAACTTTTAATAATAAATTGTGTTATAATTGTGGTTCAAGAAATCATATTTCAAAATATTGCATACATAAAGATAAGGGTTTAAAGTGTTTTAAATGTGAAGCGTTTGGACACAAAGCTTCGCAATGTCCAAAATCAAATGCAAAAACGGAAGTTGCTACTTTAAATGTTAGTGTAGAGCCAAAGTTGTTTAAAATGGTAATAGTTGATAACTTAACTGTCAAATCTTTGATTGATACAGGAAGTCAAGCCACTTTAATCGGAAAATCAGTTTTTAATAAATTAAACTCTAAAGAACTATTTCCGTCTAATTCTACTCTAAATGGATTTGGTAAATCAAAAGTGACTCCGTTAGGTTATTTTAAAGAAAGCATTAAAATTGATGATTTCAAATGTTTTGCTGAAATATGTGTTGTAGAAAATGATATGATGCCTTATGACGCTATTATAGGCCTTAATGTTTTAATGCAGGGAGAAACAATTATCAATGAAAAGGGTATCACAATTAAAAATAAAATTCCGTGTTTTGATGAAGTAAACTATTTGTCTATTTTACCAATCGATCTTACTATATCTGATGAGGTTGAAATTAACATAGATCTTTGTGTTCCTAATGTTTTAAAAAATAAGTTACAACAATTAGTTTTAGATTATACGCCAGATAAACTTAAGACAACTAATGTGGAAATGAACATTTTGGTTAAAAATCAGGAACCTATATTTCATCAGCCACGTAGATTGCCGTTTTCTGAAAAAAAGACTGTTGAAGCTCAAGTCGCTGAATGGTTAAAACAAGGAATAGTGGAGCCTAGTTCTTCCGAATATTGTAGTCCCGTTGTAATAGTTAAGAAAAAAGACGGATCTCCTCGTGTTTGCATAGATTATAGAAAACGAAATAAGGTAATTGTCAAAGATAGATTTCCCCTCCCATTAATTGTAGACATTTTAGATAGACTACAAGGCTCGAAAATTTTCAGTACGATTGATCTTAAGAACGGATTCCTACATGTCGATGTAAATAAAGATAGTAGAAAATACACTTCATTTGTGACACATGAAGGACAATATCAATTCCTTAAAGTTCCCTTTGGACTATGTAACTCTCCCGCTGTATTTCAAAGATTCATAAACACCATTTTCCGAACTTTGATTAATGAAGGTATAGTTTTACCATATTTAGATGACATAATTATTTTGTCTTCCTCCCTTGAAGAAGGTATTGAACGGCTTAATCTGGTATTGAATATTGCTAGTGAATATGGACTTGATATTAATTTTAAAAAGTCCCATTTCTTAAAGAAGCGCATTGAATTTTTAGGTCATGTGATAGAGGATGGAAAAATATTCCCATCTAGCTTAAAAACCAAAGCAGTTCTTAACTTTCCGGAGCCAACAAATTTGAAAAAAATTCAAAGTTTTTTGGGATTAACCGGATATTTCAGAAAATTCATTCCCAATTATTCTATAATAGCTAGACCACTGAGTGACCTGCTAAAAAAAGATCGTAAGTTTAAGTTTAGCATTGAAGAAAAGAAAGCGTTTCATAAATTAAAATCTTTGTTAGCCCAAAATCCTGTTCTTTCAATATATAACCCTAAATACGAAACTGAATTACACACAGACGCCAGCTTAGAAGGATATGCTGCCATTTTAATGCAAAAACCCCCTGATGAAAAACATTTTCACCCCACTTACTATATGAGTAGGAAAACGACTGATGCTGAAAAAAAGTATTCCAGCTACGAACTTGAAGCTCTTGCTATCGTAGAAGCCCTTAAGAAATTTCGCATCTATCTGTTAGGCATTCCATTCAAAATAATTACTGACTGTGCTGCTTTTGAAAAGACTATGTCAAAACGAGATTTGTCGACTCGTGTAGCTCGTTGGGCACTTTTGCTGCAAGAATTCAACTACATAATTGAGCATCGTTCTGGAAAAAAGATGGCTCACGTAGACGCCCTTAGCCGATCTCCAATTAATGTATTTTGTGTTACAGTCGATAAAATTTTACCAAGACTCAGATCAGCCCAAGATAAGGATACTGGAATCAAGACTATAAAAGAACTACTTAAAATTTCGAATTATGAAGATTATTGCAATAGAAATGGAATTTTGTATAAATTTGTTAATGGCGAAGAATTGATGGTTGTGCCAGAAAATATGCAAATCGAAATTATAAGAACAGCTCATGAGAAAGGACATTCAGGAATTAAATATACGGAAAAAGAAATCGAAGAATATTATTTCATACCCAAACTTAGACAGAAAATAGAAAACATCATAGCAAATTGTGTTCATTGCATACTGGTGAATCATAAAAGAGGAAAGAAAGAAGGACTATTACATCCATTGCATAAAGAAGATATGCCTTTGAAAACTTTTCATATTGATCATCTCGGACCTTTGGAGAGCACCCATAAAAATTATAAATATGTGTTAGCGATAATAGATGCTTTTACCAAGTTTGTATGGATTTATCCTACGAAAACTACAACGTCAGCTGAAACTTTAGCCAAATTTGAAATCCAAAAAACTGTATTTGGAAGTCCTTCCCAGATAATTTCAGATAGGGGTACAGCATTTACCTCCAGTGAATTTGCTGATTATTGCTCGAAAGAAAATATTAAACATCATTTAATAACAACAGGTTTACCAAGAGCAAACGGACAAGTAGAGCGTATTAATCAGACCATCATATCAATTCGTTCAAAATTATCCATAGAAAATCCAGCTGAATGGTACAAGCATACAAATAAAGTTCAACAAGCGATTAATTCAACTTATCAAAGAAGCATAGACACTACTCCATTCGAATTGCTTTTTGGGACAAAAATGAATAATAATGAACTGGGAAAGATAAAAGAAATGATTGAAATTGAATTTCAGGCTCATTTTGAAGCCCAAAGAGAGGAACTAAGAAAAGACGCAAGGCAGCAAATTTGTAAAATTCAAGAAGAAAATAAAAAGACCTACAATTTAAGAAGAAAGGAGCCAAAATCGTACGAAATTGGAAATTTGGTTGCCATCAAAAGAACCCAGTTTGGACCTCATTTGAAGCTGAAACCTAAGTACCTTGACCCCTACAAAATAACAAGAGTAAAAGGAGGAAATACTTATGATGTAGTAAAAGAAGGAAATCACGAAGGACCTAACTGCTCGACAACGTGTGCGGAGTATCTTAAATCATAGAACAGTTTTCAAGAACTTTAGTGCTTGCCAAGACAAAAAAAAAAAAAAAAAAAAAAAAAGACTGTAATTTTTGAAGATGAAAAATAATTGCTAAAAAAGCGAATTTGATTTTTGAAGAAGACGAAAGAATTTAAAGACGTAGAAGAAGTTCAAGACGAAAGACGTTGAAGAAAAAAGACGAAAGATGTTTAAAAAAAAAAAAAAAAAGAAGACGAAGACGTTGAAGAAGAAACAAAAGACGTGTAAAGACGAAAGAGTGAATTTGCCTGAACTGATTGACTCTTAACTGAAAGATTTTTTCATAAAAGACGAAATTAACCTAAAACATTTATTTTTCAGAAATCAATTATAATTTTCAGTCTGCTCTGCTTTTTCTTTTTATTTCTTTTTAGAGTCGCTGGAGGGCCTGCAGGACGGCCGATCTGTGGTGACAGTTCCTGAAGTTGTAAACTGCAAGCTGATCTCAGACTATGTAAGCTGTAAGTTGATCCCTGTGAGCACTACTTGGAAGGAATGGGGATTTCCCCAAAAACCACAGAGAGAGCGCGGTTGAGAACGAAGGGATAAGACGTATATGGACTCCAAAGAGGAGTAGCAATTCTCAAAAGCAACCAAAGACGAACTCATTTACTTTTTGTGTTATTTATGTGTTTATCGTCCGTCTTTATGTAGATTTAGTTTTTAATATATGTTTTGTCGTATAACAGTGCCTCTTTTTATTTTCAAAGACGACCACTCATGCCGTCCCCACAAAATCAGAAGTGGGATACTGAATAAATTGATCGTGAATAAATTGATGGTGAAGAAATTAAATTGTGAAAAAATTGATAGTGAAAAATTGATTAGTGAAAAATTGGATATTTCATTCTTGTGAAAATAAGTAACGGAATAACGATGTGATGAAACTTTCATTTTTTTTTATATCATCTCTGCAACTACAATTGGGGTACGTAGACTTTTATTCATTAATCAAAAATGATTCTTAACGATCTTAAGCAAATAAGCAAAGCATTGAAGAATTTTAAGAAAGACAAAATAAGACTTCTACATAAGTTTATTTTCGATGTAGAAGGCGATCGTTCAAACAGAAAACGATTAAGAAATTTTAATGGTTTCGATTTTACTTTAGATAGCGAAGAATTTAAAAATAAATTAAAAAATATTGAAAAAGAATTTACTCTTAATCAACTAATAACTGTCTCCAATATTCTAAATGTTTCTTATGAAGGCAATAAAACAGAAATAACTAAATACATGTTGACCTTGTTAATGGATTTGAATCAATTGGCAGAGCTCGTTAACGACGCCAACGCGTCTAGCTCTGAGTCAGGCGAAGAAAGCCAAAACGAAACTGAAACTTACGAACTGAATAAAAAGAACGAAGATGATTTTTCAATGCTGTGCAATGATGAAAATAAAAACATTGATTCTTGTTTAAAAGATAAAAATAATTCCTGTAGAAATTTTGAATTTCAAAATGTTGCTATTAATTATTCTGATATCGAAAGTACTATTTCTATGTATAATGCAGAATCGCATGAAAATATTGTTCATTGGATCGAACATTTCGAAAATATTTCAAAATTATTTAATTTGTCTGATTTACAAAAATTTATTTTTGCTAAAAGATCTCTTGGTGGTAACGCCTCTTTATTTGTCAGAACTGTACCGGAAATAAATTCATGGCGAAAATTAAAAGAAGCTTTGATTGATGAATTTTCTTTTGAAATTAATTCTGCTAATTTGCATGATCTTTTGAGTAGACGTAGAATGAAGGATTGTGAATCCGCTCAAGAATATTATTTAAAGATGAAAGAGATCTGTAATTTCGGAAAAATAGATGATGCTGCTTTTATGCATTATGTAATTAAGGGGATTAACGATAAACATGAAAACAAAATTGTTTTGTACGGCTGCAAAAATTTGTCCGAATTTAAAGAGAAACTCAAAGTTTATGAAATAATAAAAAGTGATTCTGCTAAGAGTAAAAGTGCTTTCGATAAAATCAAAACAAAACATGATGATAATAAATATAATTCTTATGATAGAACAAAAGCAAAATATGATGATAGGTATAATGTAAGAAAAGATGTTTCAAATAGGAATAAAAATAAATATGAAAATAATAATGATAAGATAAGGTATAATACTGATGTTGAAACTTTTAATAATAAATTGTGTTATAATTGTGGTTCAAGAAATCATATTTCAAAATATTGCATACATAAAGATAAGGGTTTAAAGTGTTTTAAATGTGAAGCGTTTGGACACAAAGCTTCGCAATGTCCAAAATCAAATGCAAAAACGGAAGTTGCTACTTTAAATGTTAGTGTAGAGCCAAAGTTGTTTAAAATGGTAATAGTTGATAACTTAACTGTCAAATCTTTGATTGATACAGGAAGTCAAGCCACTTTAATCAGAAAATCAGTTTTTAATAAATTAAACTCTAAAGAACTATTTCCGTCTAATTCTACTCTAAATGGATTTGGTAAATCAAAAGTGACTCCGTTAGGTTATTTTAAAGAAAGCATTAAAATTGATGATTTCAAATGTTTTGCTGAAATATGTGTTGTAGAAAATGATATGATGCCTTATGACGCTATTATAGGCCTTAATGTTTTAATGCAGGGAGAAACAATTATCAATGAAAAGGGTATCACAATTAAAAATAAAATTCCGTGTTTTGATGAAGTAAACTATTTGTCTATTTTACCAATCGATCTTACTATATCTGATGAGGTTGAAATTAACATAGATCTTTGTGTTCCTAATGTTTTAAAAAATAAGTTACAACAATTAGTTTTAGATTATACGCCAGATAAACTTAAGACAACTAATGTGGAAATGAACATTTTGGTTAAAAATCAGGAACCTATATTTCATCAGCCACGTAGATTGCCGTTTTCTGAAAAAAAGACTGTTGAAGCTCAAGTCGCTGAATGGTTAAAACAAGGAATAGTGGAGCCTAGTTCTTCCGAATATTGTAGTCCCGTTGTAATAGTTAAGAAAAAAGACGGATCTCCTCGTGTTTGCATAGATTATAGAAAACTAAATAAGGTAATTGTCAAAGATAGATTTCCCCTCCCATTAATTGTAGACATTTTAGATAGACTACAAGGCTCGAAAATTTTCAGTACGATTGATCTTAAGAACGGATTCCTACATGTCGATGTAAATAAAGATAGTAGAAAATACACTTCATTTGTGACACATGAAGGACAATATCAATTCCTTAAAGTTCCCTTTGGACTATGTAACTCTCCCGCTGTATTTCAAAGATTCATAAACACCATTTTCCGAACTTTGATTAATGAAGGTATAGTTTTACCATATTTAGATGACATAATTATTTTGTCTTCCTCCCTTGAAGAAGGTATTGAACGGCTTAATCTGGTATTGAATATTGCTAGTGAATATGGACTTGATATTAATTTTAAAAAGTCCCATTTCTTAAAGAAGCGCATTGAATTTTTAGGTCATGTGATAGAGGATGGAAAAATATTCCCATCTAGCTTAAAAACCAAAGCAGTTCTTAACTTTCCGGAGCCAACAAATTTGAAAAAAATTCAAAGTTTTTTGGGATTAACCGGATATTTCAGAAAATTCATTCCCAATTATTCTATAATAGCTAGACCACTGAGTGACCTGCTAAAAAAAGATCGTAAGTTTAAGTTTAGCATTGAAGAAAAGAAAGCGTTTCATAAATTAAAATCTTTGTTAGCCCAAAATCCTGTTCTTTCAATATATAACCCTAAATACGAAACTGAATTACACACAGACGCCAGCTTAGAAGGATATGCTGCCATTTTAATGCAAAAACCCCCTGATGAAAAACATTTTCACCCCACTTACTATATGAGTAGGAAAACGACTGATGCTGAAAAAAAGTATTCCAGCTACGAACTTGAAGCTCTTGCTATCGTAGAAGCCCTTAAGAAATTTCGCATCTATCTGTTAGGCATTCCATTCAAAATAATTACTGACTGTGCTGCTTTTGAAAAGACTATGTCAAAACGAGATTTGTCGACTCGTGTAGCTCGTTGGGCACTTTTGCTGCAAGAATTCAACTACATAATTGAGCATCGTTCTGGAAAAAATATGGCTCACGTAGACGCCCTTAGCCGATCTCCAATTAATGTATTTTGTGTTACAGTCGATAAAATTTTACCAAGACTCAGATCAGCCCAAGATAAGGATACTGGAATCAAGACTATAAAAGAACTACTTAAAATTTCGAATTATGAAGATTATTGCAATAGAAATGGAATTTTGTATAAATTTGTTAATGGCGAAGAATTGATGGTTGTGCCAGAAAATATGCAAATCGAAATTATAAGAACAGCTCATGAGAAAGGACATTCAGGAATTAAATATACGGAAAAAGAAATCGAAGAATATTATTTCATACCCAAACTTAGACAGAAAATAGAAAACATCATAGCAAATTGTGTTCATTGCATACTGGTGAATCATAAAAGAGGAAAGAAAGAAGGACTATTACATCCATTGCATAAAGAAGATATGCCTTTGAAAACTTTTCATATTGATCATCTCGGACCTTTGGAGAGCACCCATAAAAATTATAAATATGTGTTAGCGATAATAGATGCTTTTACCAAGTTTGTATGGATTTATCCTACGAAAACTACAACGTCAGCTGAAACTTTAGCCAAATTTGAAATCCAAAAAACTGTATTTGGAAGTCCTTCCCAGATAATTTCAGATAGGGGTACAGCATTTACCTCCAGTGAATTTGCTGATTATTGCTCGAAAGAAAATATTAAACATCATTTAATAACAACAGGTTTACCAAGAGCAAACGGACAAGTAGAGCGTATTAATCAGACCATCATATCAATTCGTTCAAAATTATCCATAGAAAATCCAGCTGAATGGTACAAGCATACAAATAAAGTTCAACAAGCGATTAATTCAACTTATCAAAGAAGCATAGACACTACTCCATTCGAATTGCTTTTTGGGACAAAAATGAATAATAATGAACTGGGAAAGATAAAAGAAATGATTGAAATTGAATTTCAGGCTCATTTTGAAGCCCAAAGAGAGGAACTAAGAAAAGACGCAAGGCAGCAAATTTGTAAAATTCAAGAAGAAAATAAAAAGACCTACAATTTAAGAAGAAAGGAGCCAAAATCGTACGAAATTGGAAATTTGGTTGCCATCAAAAGAACCCAGTTTGGACCTCATTTGAAGCTAAAACCTAAGTACCTTGGCCCCTACAAAATAACAAGAGTAAAAGGAGGAAATACTTATGATGTAGTAAAAGAAGGAAATCACGAAGGACCTAACTGCTCGACAACGTGTGCGGAGTATCTTAAGTCATAGAACAGTTTTCAAGAACTTTAGTGCTTGCCAAGACAAAAAAAAAAAAAAAAAAAAAAAAGACTGTAATTTTTGAAGATGAAAAATAATTGCTAAAAAAGCGAATTTGATTTTTGAAGAAGAAGAAAGAATTTAAAGACGTAGAAGAAGTTCAAGACGAAAGACGTTGAAGAAAAAAGACGAAAGATGTTTAAAAAAAAAAAAAAAAAAAGAAGACGAAGACGTTGAAGAAGAAACAAAAGACGTGTAAAGACGAAAGAGTGAATTTGCCTGAACTGATTGACTCTTAACTGAAAGATTTTTTCATAAAAGACGAAATTAACCTAAAACATTTATTTTTCAGAAATCAATTATAATTTTCAGTCTGCTCTGCTTTTTCTTTTTATTTCTTTTTAGAGTCGCTGGAGGGCCTGCAGGACGGCCGATCTGTGGTGACAGTTCCTGAAGTTGTAAACTGCAAGCTGATCTCAGACTATGTAAGCTGTAAGTTGATCCCTGTGAGCACTACTTGGAAGGAATGGGGATTTCCCCAAAAACCACAGAGAGAGCGCGGTTGAGAACGAAGGGATAAGACGTATATGGACTCCAAAGAGGAGTAGCAATTCTCAAAAGCAACCAAAGACGAACTCATTTACTTTTTGTGTTATTTATGTGTTTATCGTCCGTCTTTATGTAGATTTAGTTTTTAATATATGTTTTGTCGTATAACAGTGCCTCTTTTTATTTTCAAAGACGACCACTCATGCCGTCCCCACACACACACACACACATATATATATATATATATATATATATATATATATATATATAATATATATGACGCTCGCTGGCTGAGAGGTAGCGCCTCGTGCTCCCATGCCACAGGTCCTGTGTTCGATCCTCGGGCGGGACAAGGTTGACTTAGCCTTTCATCCCTTCAGTGGGTCGATAAATGAGTACCAAGCATGCTTGGGAACTTAACACTGGGGTCTCTCGTTCGGCTGACCATCTAACCGGAACATCTGCTCCTGCACCCCAGAGCCCAAGGTCAAGAAAACTGAGATGGGCACAGTAGGTCTTGGGTCTCTATGGGCTATCGTGCCCATATATATATATATGTAATACAAAAGTTATAAAATTACTTTTGTATTAATAAAAGCATTGAAACATATTCATTTTCATAAAATGTCTTAGTTAAAAATTAGAGTACAGATATTCTATTTTGGGAATTCAAGGCTGTAAACATGCCAATAAATTATAATTAGATTAATGTTTCAAAAGAGAAGTTATTTTAAGATCTTTCACTTCCATATAAGGAAGGATTAAACGATTTTCGATGAGTATTAAATTATTTGTGGTGAGGCGTAGGAATACAAGGTATGCAATATGACTGACTTCTTACCCATGTATAAAACCAGGAGCGCTGATTTTTGCGTGGCTTTTGGTGTTTAATGATTACCTACTGAACTTCGTCAGTTTTGATGAGATCTGTGTCTCTCCCCCTCCCGCTGGAGCGGGGCTGAGAGTTCACCATAGATTAGTAAATAAAAGATTGTGCAGAATCTGGACTGATATTTCCTGATATGTTGACTATTATTCCCACAGAAATAACGGGGTTTTGCTCTGTTATTTGATATATATATATATATATATATATTCTGTAATTTTGGACCCAATCCAGAAGACAAAGGAACTCCTGGATCTCGAGTATTCAGAGAAATTTGTCTTCGTGGAGGAATTTTTGATAGAATTTACCCGCATTTGCATTACACCGAGAGGAGGACCACGAGAACCTCCCACGGTTAGCCTCACGGCAAAGGGACTCTAACCCAAGATCCGTCTACCACTGAGTATATTTAACGTCAGCACTGTAGTCGGTGCAAGCCGGATGCGTAATTCGTATTTACCGGGATTTGAACCCAGTTCGCCGCATTGGAAGGCGAACGCTCTATCCCCTGTAACTATAAGTTAATTAAATACAGAGCCGTAGAGCATGTTGTTGAAATAAGATTCTTTATAGTCTTATTCTTTTACTCAACTTATTATTTGTTTATGTATTTTATTGCAACCGTTATATATTTTTGTTTTGTGTATCTGTCAACTTCGATGCATAATAAGTTTGCTTACGATCTACGTGGCTTTATGCCAGTCTTTGTGTAAATGTATAGTGGTAGAACTGAAATTTTTGTGAAAGAATATAAGCCGTGTTAAGAAATTCAGTACTTGATAGGCTTGGCTTACTCTAAAAAAATGGAAAGAACAGTTGTTAACCCAAACAAATGTCACGTTTTAACAACTAATCAGGATCGAGATGCCCGCTGATCTGCTTATTGATCTGTTTTTATTTACAAAAAGATAAGTTGAATAATGAATGCAAACAATAATTTAAACTACAAAGCCAAAAATACAAAAATGTATCTTCACTGAGTATTTAAAATATATCCTTTTTTCGGTGGATATATATTTTTGTTCCATTTCTCGAATGTTGGAACGTATCGATAATGCGAAAGATATAATTTCAACGTCGGGAGAAAATTTGCTATTTTTATTTTTTGCTTATTTTTAAATTTTCTCTTGAAACTGAAGTAATCAAAATTATGTTGCTTTTTATCTCACTTGTATAATTTTTAAAAAAAAGAAATAGATAATACATATTTCAAAATCTATAGCTTTAAAATCTAATTCTAAAGCAAATTAACAAGAGACATAATTGATCGAGAAATTAATGTCTCAAATGTAAACAAGAATGTCGTAGATTTGAGCTTTGAAGTTAATGAAAGGTAACAAACTTATAAGTAAGCAGAAGCCAAAAGCTTAGATAATTAAATTAGAATTAACTTCATAACAAGAGTTTAAAAGTTATTTATTGATTATAGGAAGTCAATGTCTTATAATGCGCAAAATTATAAATATATAGTTAAAACCTGAATAGCATTTAATGAAACGAAGCCAAACACAAAAATGTACTCTCACCAAGTATATTAAATATACCTTTTTTCGATAAACATGTATTTTTGTCGCGAATAAATGAACGATTATCTGGAAGAAATATTCCCAATGGTTTCTCGGGAGAAAATTTGTTATTTTTACGTTTTTCGAATCTTTCAGTTTTTTTGCAAATTTTTCAAAACATTTTTAACCAGTTTATAAAAAAGGAAAAATGCAATTATATGTACTATTATTATTCATTTCAAAAATTCTTATCATGCATTTTCTCTTTCCATTATCTCTGATATC